>JAGIQG010000006.1:36065378-36189460 GCA_024679065.1 Sphyrna mokarran | reverse complement strand
CAGCTGTACAAAAACTCTAGTGCGGCCGCACTTGGAGTATTGTGTGCAGTTCTGGTCGCCACATTATAAGAAAGATGTGGAGGCATTGGAGAAGGTACAGAGGAGGGTTACTAGGATGTTGCCTGGTATGGAGGGCAGGTCCTATGAAGAGAGGTTGAAGGATTTGAGGTTGTTTTCGTTAGAAAGGAGGCGGCTCAGGGGGGATCTTATTGAAGCATCATAAGCTGATTAGAGGTTTAGAGTAGGGTGGACAGTGATAGCCTTTTTCCTAGGATGGAGAAAGCTAGCACGAGGAGACACAGCTTTAAATTAAGGGGTATGAGTTATAGGACGGATATCAGAGGTAGGTTTCTTTACTCAAAGAGTGATTAGGGAGTGGAATGCCCTGCCTGCAGCTGTTGTAGATGCGCCAAGTTTGGTGGCGTTTAAGAGGTTAGTGATAAGTATATGGAAGAGAAGGGAATGGTTTAGTTTGGAGGGGCATTGCTTTTTATTTTGGTCGGCACAACATCGAGGCCGAAGGGCTGTTCTGTGCTGTATTGTTTCTATGTTCTATGTTTATATGTAGATGGCTTCTTAAGTGTCTAGGGTGGAAGCTGGAGAAGTGGAGCATTGTGAGGTTGTCTGTCGGTTTGCGGTACAGTGAGGTGCTGAGGTGACCGTCCTTGATGGAGATGCGTGTGTCCAAGAATGCAACTGATTCTGGAGAATAGTCCATGGTGAGTCTGATGGTGGGATGGAACTTGTTGATATCATCATACAGTTGTTTCAATGATTGTTCACCATGAGTCCAAAGGAAAAAGATGTCATCAATGTATCTAGTATATAACCTTGGTTGGAGATCTCGTGTGGTGAAGAAGTCTTGTTCGAACCTGTGCATGAAGATGTTGGCATACTGAGGTGCGAATTTGGTCCCCATGGCTGTTCCGTGTGTCTGGATGAAAAGCTGATTGTTGAAGGTGAAGACATTGTGGTCCAAGATGAAGCGGATGAGTTGTAAAATTGCATCCGGAAACTGGCAGTTGTTGGCATTGAGTACTGAGGCAGTTGCAGCAATACCATCGTCGTGGGGGCTGTTGGTGTAGAGCGCCGAGACATCCATTGTGACAAGGAGTGTCCCTGGTTCAACTGCTCCATGTGTGCTGAGTTTCTGTAGGAAGTCCGTAGTGTCAAGACAAAATCGTTCTTTGTACGATGGGTTTCAGGATGCCCTCGATATAGCCGGAGAGGTTCTCACACAGGGTCCCATTGCCCGATACGATGGGACGGCCGGGTATGTTTGCCTTGTGTATCTTTGGAAGGCAGTAGAGATCTCCAATGCGGGGAGTACGTGGAATGAGAGCCCGGAGGGTGTTCTGAAGGTCCGGATCAAAGGTTTTGATCAGAGTGTTGAGTTGACGAGTGTGTTCTTTGGTTGGATCTGCTGGTAACTGTCTGTAGTGTTTCTCATTGTTTAGTTGTCGGTACACTTCTTCACAGTAGTCCGTTCTGTTCAGTATGACGGTGGAGCCTCCTTTGTCTGCTGGTTTGATGACAATGTTGCGGTTGGTCTTGAGAGCACGGATGGCCTTGCGTTGTACTTGGGTGATGTTCGGGACTGTCTTGTAAGTGCGGTTGATGAATCTGGTGTTCACGCACCTCCTGATGGCTTGGGCATACATGTCCAGTCGGGGGCAGCGGCCTTCCGGAGGAGTCCAATTGGATTCATTCCTCTTCGGTTGCTGCACTGCGGATCCCTCTGTCGGCTGTTCTGGTTCATTAGCTGTCTCATTGAGTCCACTATTGGCCTCTTGGGGTTTGTGGAAGAACTCACGCAGCCTCATTCGCCTGATGAATTCCTCTGTATTTGCTGCGAGACTGATGGGGTCCATTTTGGTGGTGGGACAGAAATTGAGCCCTCGGCTGAGAACTTCGATTTCCTCTGATTGAAGTGTGTAGTCCGACAGGTTAACAATGGACCTCCCTGCGGTAGTGTTGTTTTCTACTGTGGTGCCAAGGGAGGCTTGGGTGTTGCTGGTGGCGATGCCGAGTTTTTCAAGTTTCCTGTTCTTGGTGTGCATGTAAATGGTGTAGTTTCTTTGTCTCATCTGCTTGGCAAAGTTTCGCAGCTGATCTGCATCCTGAGCGCAAGTTGAGAATATGTATTCCATTTTACTTTCCAGGGTGTGGCGTTTGCTATAGAGCTGGTGTATGAGGTGATTGAGGAGTGTGAGAGAGGTGCGACGGCAAAGCCTCTCAACGTAGTCTGTGTTATAGGTTGACCTGAGTGGGTTCGTGATCTGTAGTCCCTTTGGTATCCTGTCTGCTTTCTTGCATCTCTGTAGAAACTTGATGTCTGTGTCGATATGTGTAATCCTCTTGGAGATCCTCTCCACTTGGATCCGGCAGTATGCGGTGTCGATAGTAGTCATGATGTACAGATGCCGGCGTTGGATTGGGGTGGTAAGAACTCAGTAAGAATTTAGCAACACCAATTTATAATCCAACCGATTTATTTGATAGTAAAAAAGCGAGCTTTCGACTCTGTGTCTTCGTCAGGCAAATGCAGTGTTCTGTTCTGCAATAGCACACATCAGCACAGACAGTCAGAGATTGCTGATTAGAATGCGAATCCTTACATCTAACCTGCTATTCAATACCACACAACCACACAATACCACAATACCACACAACCCTGCCACAGCAACCTCTGCAAGACATGCCGGATCATAGACATGGACGACATCATCAAACGTGAGGATACCATTCACCAGGTACACGGTACATACACTTGCAACTCGGCCCACGTTGTCTACCTAATACGTTGCAAGAAAGGATGTCCCGAAGCATGGTATATTGGGGAGACCATGCAGACACTACGACAGCGGATGAATGAGCATCGCTCAGCAATCACCAGGCAAAACAGTTCCCTTCCTGTGGGTGAACACTTCAGCAGTCATGGGCATTCGGCCTCCAACCTGCGGGTAAATGTTCTTCAAAGGGGCTTTCGTGACACACGACAGCGCAGAGTCGCTGAGCAGAGACTGATAGCCAAGCTCCGCACACATGAGGACGGTCTTAACAGGGATCTTGGCTTCATGACACACTATCTGTAACCCCCGTAACTTGCCTGGGTTAGCAAAAAACCTCACTTACTGTGCTGTCTGGAGAAAATACACAATTCTCTAACCAATGCTCAGGATTCCCTTCACACACATTGTTAGCCACTTTAACACTTGAATAGCAGGTTAGATGTAAGGATTCGCATTCTAATCAGCAATCTCTGACTGTCTGTGCTGATGTGTGCTATTGCAGACCAGAACACTGCATTTGCCTGAGGAAGACACAGAGTCGAAAGCTCGCTTTTTTACTATCAAATAAATCGGTTGGATTAAAAATTGGTGTTGTTAAATTCTTACTGAGTCATTATCAATCGAGGCATAGATTACAAAAGCAGGGAAGTCATGTTGCAATTGTATAGAGCTTTGGTGAGGACACAGTTAGAGTATTGTGTGGTAGTTCTGGTAGCCACATTATTGGAAGGATGTGAGTGTACTGGAGGGGGTGCAGAGGAGATTCACCAGGATACTGCCTGGGATGGAACATTTAAGCTATGAAGAGAGGTTGCATAGGCTTTGTGTGTTTTTGTTGAAGCAGAGAAGACTGAGAGTGACCCTATCAAGGTCCTTATGAGATACATGGACAATGTGAATAAAGAGAAGCTGTGCCCTTAGTTGAAGGATCAGTCATGAGGATGCATAGGTTCAAGGTGAGGGGCAGGAGTTTTTGGGAGGATGTGAGGAAAACGTTTTCTACCCAGAAGGTGGTGATGGCCTGGAATGCACTGCCTGGCAGGTTGCCTCACATCTTTTAAAAAGTATCTGGAGAGCACTTGGCACATTGTAACATTCAGGGTCTGGACCAAGTGCTGGCAGATAGGATTAGATGGAAGTTCAGATGTTTCTAATGTGTTGGTGCAGACTCGATGGGCTAGAGGGCCTCTTCTGCGCTGTATGATTCTATGATTCTATTAATAGAGGGATAAGGGTGGCACAGTGGCACGGTGGTTAACACTGCTGCCTCACAGCTCCAGGGACCTGGGTTCAATTCTCGGTTGGGTCACTGTCTGTGTGGAGTCTGCACATTCTTCCCATATCTGTGTGGGTTTCCTCCCAGTGACTCGGTTTCCTCTCACTGTCTAAAAGATATGCGGGTTAGGTGCATTGGCCATGCTAAATTCTCTCTCACTACCTGAACAGGTGCCAGAATGTGGCAACTAAGGGGTTTTCACAGTAACGTCACTGTGGCGTTACCATAAACCTACTTGTGACTAATAGATAAATAAATGGACCAAGTAAGGCAGAAGATTTCTTTTCAGCTCGGTTAGGGCATCATGAGTGACACGGGCTTGGAGGGCTGAAGGGCCTGTCTCTGTGCTGTAATTTTCTTTGTTCTTTGTGACTATGAAGTAACATAAACGATTGGTAAATTCTGAGAAAATGAAGTTCTAAAGGACTTCAAAAACAATAGAATTAAAGATGGAAGAGAAAAAGGCATACTTAAGGAGAGATTGAGAACTGTTAGTATGTGTCTGAGGTGAAGTTTCTGGAAAGGTGAGCAGGCAGATGAAAAAAGACACATTTTCAGACAACAGCAGTGAAGAGGGCATTCAAATGGTCAGTGGATAGGCATATGGATAACATTGGAATAGTTTAGTTAGAGGGTCATTAGATTCATTCCACTGGTCGGTGCAACATTGAGGGCCGAAGGGCCTGTACTGTGCTGTAATGTTCAATGTTCTGTGTTGACAGGACAATGCACTTGAGACAGACCTGTGGAAATTAGCTGCTGCCACACTCAGAGAACCGTGTTTTTGTCTACAAGTTTTTTGAGATATGTCCTGGCTTCTCCCTGTTGAACGAGAGAAGGAAAAGTCTGTGTAAGATCGTCTGTAAAGTAGCAGTGCATTTTGTGGTAATGTTACTGCATTTTTTTTATAGATTAAAAATCCATAAGGACTGTTGTTATAAAAAGGATTTTCCTCTGAGTTTACTTTAAGCAAAATATTTTAGGAAATATTTGAATCTAAATTGTTAATTATGTAACAATGGTCTTTAAGCATTATTTTCTTTTTCTTTTTATTTTAATAAATTTGAAATTGAAGATTTATAATCTTTACAAATGGTCTAAAATGAATGTCTCCTGACTTCAGATATCTCCTCAAGATATACAGTTTGCAAAGTGGTAGCTTGTTGAAGTTTCCCTTTGGGATTTGGGTAGCCAGGCACTTACACCTGCTAAGCCCTAACATCATGGATATTAACAATCTCCCAGTGAGAAAACAGAGAACATCTGCAGCCTGTATAATCAATAGGTTTTATGATTTATGTAACTTAAAATTTTAACTAAAAGCTATAAATATGTAACACAGCCTTGGGATCAGGGAGTACCTGGCTGTGTTTCTCTCAACATATGCTCGCAATAAAGTTTTTGCTTACTTGAAGCTCACAGATATGGAAATGGTCAATTTTACCACAACAACCATAATTCCCTTGCTTTTGTTTTCACTGTCTCTGTTCATATAAAGTGACAAAGACACGGTGGCACAATGGTCGGCACTGCTGCCTCACAGTATCAAGGACCCGGGTTCAATTCTGGCCTTGGGTTACTGTCTGTGCAAAGCTTGCATGTTCTCTCTGTTTTGTGTGGGTTTTCTCTCTGTGCTCTGGTTTCCTTCCTCAGTCCAACGATACGTGAGTTAGGTTGATTGGCTGTGCTAATTGGCGAGACAAATGTATGAAGGTTACGGGAATAGGGCCTGGGTGGGATTGTGGTCAGTACAGACTTGATGGGCCGAAGGATATCCTTCTGTACAGCAGGGATTCTATGATTCTGTTTACTTCAAAGACCTTCTCAACTTAGCCCGCCATCATCAAGGACTTTTGTATTTGTACCTTCCAATCTCTCTGTATCTGGATCCCCTTTACAAATCTATCATTTAGTTAATATTGACTCATCTCATTCTTGCAACCATAAGCCGGATTCATGCCACTGGGATTATCCTGTCCCACTGCAGTGAACTGAGATTTGGCTGTGTCAGATTCTCCGGTGGTAGCGAGGCATGAATGGCTGACCCACTATGCATCTCTTCACACATATCTGCATTAGGTTTTATCCGTCACATCAGTCTAATTCACCCAATCAGTGTGCTATTATTTTACATTCCTTTTATTCTAGAAATTCAGTGTATAACAGGATAAAAAGAATACTGGTTCTCAGGATGGGATAAAATTATTTTAGAGTAAAAGAAGGAAAAGAAAATTGGTAAATCAGTAGCCTTCCCATCAGCTGGTGGAACATGTTTCTGACATTTACATTTCTCTGCTCCCTTCTCAGGTCGGAAAAATCTATTTTATTTGACCACTTTCTAAAACCGTGTTGCAACAGCAGATTTCATTCATGTGATTTAGGTGAGAGGCTTTTATTGAACTGATCGCAAGGTGACTGCGCCCAGAGGGTAGACTCATGGCATGGTCACCTGATTACAGAAATCTGGGGTGCCAATCAGACATCTCAAAACCCAAACAAGTTGAATTTCTATGAGCTTCTGCAACACTCAAGATGCTGCCTTGTGGTCATTGCAAATATTTATGTCCCGAGGCACTTAAAAATGGCATCCAGTTTTCCGGCCCCATCAGCTGATTGTGGGTTCAGACACTTCCTTCTCAGCCTCACTACATTATTGGCCTCACAGCTTCTCTGCATATATTCACCTACCCGTCAACACAAACCTTTCCTGCTGCAAATTGAAGTGCTGTCAACTTCTAGACCTGCCACCGTGACCTGCACCAGCTCGACTGAATTCTATCCATGTGTGGTTATGGGAACTGAAAGGCTCATTACCGTGGTTCCAATTCAGACACAGGAAGTCACACCATTGGTGAGTTTGGACATTGTCCAAAGCCGGATGTACATTCTGAATTAATAAGAAAATCAGGCAGGTTGTAAAACAGGGCGCCTCTTCCTAATTTCACACTTTGCTCTATTATTAAAAGCCAATTTGACTGTATTTCCCTGGAGCGAATGAAATTTTCATTTTCTGTTTCTGACATTTACATTTCCCAAGGACAGAAGGGGGAGGTGGATTTCCGTACAATGAACTTGACTTTTTACCCTGTGCCTGAAATTTGCTAATGTAGCACAAACCTGGCTCAGTGTCTCACCAGCTGATGCACAGATTTAAAAATTAAACCATTGAGGCAACTCTCCAAATTCCTTTTTAATTTTTGGATATGGATCATCGGATTTTAAGGACTTCACTTGAAAGTTGGCAAAAATGTTGTTACTTATTTACATGATTCATAGTGAGAGATCATATTCAAACAAGTACGTTAATGAACAATGAGAATTAATTCTCTGCCTCAGTTATAATTTAATCTAAATCCACATATATCATCCACAACTTAACTGTTCACTTTGGCGCAATGGTAGCCTTCTCTTTGAGTCAGAAACGCATGGGTGAAAACTGCATTCTGTGTTGAGAGCAGCATCTAAGCTGATACTTCTGTGCTGTGAAGAGTGCTGTATTGTTCAGATAAGCTGAAGTAATGAAGTTTCCTTTCCTGGTGGAGATCATTGACGCAGTTGGGTTTTTGCAACAAGTAGGCATCTGTCATGCTTACTATACTTTTGTACCCCTAGGCATCAAGTCACCAGATTTATTAAATTCAGAACTCTGCACCTCCAGGTTGCTAGTTGAGTGACATAAACATTAGGCTACGTACTCCATACCCCATGGAGTTTCCACAATGTCCATCCAATAAATGTTAAACCCAAATGCATTTGTCACCTGAGTGCTAATTCCTTTCCTCTTTATGGACATCATGGTGTGAAGCCTCACAGAATGGGAGCTTAGGCAGCAGTTAAGGCTGACTCTGTGGTCCATGCTACTATCTTGTGAGGCTGAAAATCAGAAGTGAAGATTTGCAAATGTACCTATGCACATGAAAGTCTGGGTTCCAGCATGAATCCCCACGGGGTGTCAGTTCTTACCAACTATTTTATTTATTCATATGAATATTAGCCCACTCGAGAATTTGTTTTGTTCAGAAGTTCTTTACTTTCATGGACACTCCCATTTCACTCCTCCTGCAATATTTGTGTGGCTCCTGATCAGTAGTGTCAATGATGTTCAGTTGTGAGCATTCTTGACTATAGTGAGAAGTGGGATCAAGCACTTGAGTAGCTAAGTCGGACTGACACAGCACTGCAGTACTGAGGGTGCTCTTTAATGGAGTCCATTTTCTTTCATTAGCAGTCTGTTTGTTTACGATGGCATATCTCCATCTTAACCCATTCTGTTGATATTGTCATTCTCAGCTCCTTCCACCTACGTGGTTCATTTATAATTTTTGCTTTCCTCTGTACCAGCACGACTAATTTCTTGGGCTATTTAGGCAAGGCATTTTAAAAACTACCAGTTGCATATAATTTGATAGTGTTTTCTTTGTTGTAAATTGTCCCAAATTAAACCATCTAAAGCTCTTGTTTGTTGTAGCAAGGTTTCTGTGCTAATCTGATTTCATAATCTATTTATCTATAATTACTCCCAATGCACACTAAGACAGTCATGTGAACAGGGCTCAAATTAGTAATTTTCAGTTTAATTCACATTATTATATGTTAGGTTCTATTAGACGACAACTTACCATGAGCAATACCTAATCGTGCAAGAATGTGGAAAATGCTACTAGCCTGACAACAATTAGATGTATATTTTTGCCAATCCTTCTGTAGATAATATAAGCTATTATTGGACAATCAATGCTCACTTGAAGTAACAGACAAATAAAATAAAATCGTGATTCAACTGTTCACAGCGACTGGGCTGGACACGTAACTTGTCTACAAAATCAGCAATGTAATAGAAATTTCAACTAGAATCTTGAAAATGCAAGAGGCTATCTTGGGGGCTTATGTACAGTTGTGCGAGCTTGTGGTCAGTTAGTCTTCTCCTTCACATATACAAAGCGAAAGGTCATGATGGAGTAGACCTTTTAGATTTAATGCCTCATTAAATGCTTTACTCATCAAAATGGAAAATGCATCGAAGACACAATCCAGTTCTGCGAATCCCAAGAATGTTAATATCCTGGCATCAATTATTAACCTGCACCAAAGTGCTTTTTTGTAACTAGACTGAACTTTGAACATTATATACTGCTCCAACTGACTTAGCAATCTCCTTTTCTTCCATGGAACTGTCATACGGCACTGACTGAGCAATGCAAATGGAGCAGCGCAGCAGCAATATGGATGATTTCCCTGTTAATGTATTTTCTGTGACTCCCTGTCAACCAAGAGCCCCTGGAGTCCAGGTGTCAGATGGTGATAAGGCTGGGGCCACCTTGCTGTTCTCTGGTGTGTTTTTGGTTCTGGTTGGCATAACTTTCACAATAATGGGCTGGATTAAATATTATGCTACTAGTTATCTAGAATGGACACAGTTATTAGGACCCATTCTACTTTCAGTGGGGGTCACTTTTGTTCTGATTGCTGTTTGCAAGTTCCGAATGTTAACTTGTAAAACTTGCAAGCAAATTAATGAGAGTACATTGGAGACAGAGCAGACTCCCTGCGGACAATCATTTGTTTTTACTGGGATTAATCAACCTATAACTTTCCATGGAGCTACTGTTGTACAGTATATTCCTCCTCCATATGCATCTCCTGCCCAGGATAGCATTGCCATGAACACGACCTGCTTGCCATCACTGAACAACTCCCAAAGCACTAATCCACCTAATGGTGCTACAGGGACAACACCATGTCCTCCCCAGTACTATACCATCTATCCTCTGGACAGTACAGCTTTTACAGGAGATGATAATTGCCCACCTTACCAAGGACCAGAGAATGAAACAATCAGGTAGGTTCTCAATATCATTGCTTGCATTCAATCGCCTGGAGAACTCTTCAAAATTTCATGAACTAACACTGAAAGCAAACTACTACCATGCACAGAGCAAAATTATTTCAAAATTCATTTTAAACTACTTTGATTAGTAAAGCTACATTTTCTTATAGCATGTAGTGCTTACTGCCGATAATTTACTTATCGTGGTTTGCTTCTGAACCCAAGGCTCACATGTCATTAGTTTCAAACCTGATTTAGAAATGTCTCAAAAATAAGTCCATTTTTGTTATGTCATCAAATAGCTTTGAAGATGTAATAGATAATATTAAGGCACTTTACTCAACTACCACATTGTTTTTCAACTGTGAAGGAAATATAATGGCTTTTTTTACCTTAAGCATGGCAGTGGCGTATTCGTCTAATACATGCAGCAATTAGTCTGTAGATATTGAGCTGGACAGAATAGGAATAAAGATAACTCTGTATTATGTGAGATTACACTGCACATATTGGTGTTCAAGCCAACAAAAATACTTTTCCTTTTTGACAATCACATTGCAGATTTTATTTCAATAAGTGCAGAATGTATCACTTGTCTGAGCATTACCATGTCTCTGGTACTTGGGATCTGTTCTTTCTTTGTTAATCATAGGATAAATTCTCTTGAGAATCTATGTTAAAATTCTAGTCATGATGTAGAGATGCTGGCGTTGGACTGGGGTAAACTCAGTAAGAGGTCTGGCAACACCAATTTTAAATCCAACCGATTTATTTGATATTAAATCTGCTAGCTTTCGGCGTTTATGCGTCCGTCAGGCGAATGAGGTGTTCTGGCCAAATTCTAGTCCATAGTACTATTTTCGAGCCTCACTTCTTGTGCCATATTATTGCGTCACATTTTTAGGTTAACTTTGAAAAGATATACCATAAATACAACAATGGAAAAAGCTATGAAACTTTTATCATCACAAAATATTATCTCAGCACAAACTCTTGGCTGTTTTTTCCTGGACAATTAAAATGTTTGTTGTGAGGAGAGAAATCATGCCATTTTTACTTTGGAACGAACTACTGAAGGCAGTAGTAGAGGCGAGTATGATTTTGTCTTTTAAAAAGCATTTAGACAGTTACATAGGTAGGATGGGTATAGAGAGTATGGGCCAAATGTGAGCAATTGGGACTAGTTTAGTGGTAAAGACTGGGTGGCATGGACAAGTTGGGCCTAAGGGCCTGTCTCCATGCTGTAAACCTTGATGACTCGAGATAATTCCAAAGTCCAAAATAAAGTCTTAAACAAAATAAAATCAAAAGCCATATATTTCACTAAAGCACAGTTTAAATCTAAAAATTGGTCTTAAGTACTAAAACTTTTACTTGTCCCTCTCAAAGGTTTTGGGTTTTAATGAAATGTGTTACCCAGAGCAGTGACTTTGTAAATGTTGGCCAGATATTACACTCTAACTGGTGTATCAGCATAGTTAATTAGATTTTAACTGTGATTTCTAAGGTCATTTTTCCAACCTGAGAATAAATTTATTATGTGATAGCTCCCAAAGCAGAGCTTTTTTTAAAAGAAAGAATCAGCAGCCTAAAATTAGTCTGAACAACATTTCTGATTATTCAGTGAGAGACTCATTAGTCATATTCCCAAATTGTTACTGGATTAATAATTACAGGCCTGGACTAATAATCCGGGGAATCTAATTCAAAACCCATCATGGTATTTTGGGAATTCTGTTAAAAAGTCTGAAGGTAAATGCTGTTATCAGGGAAAAAAAGTGTCCTTGAAGCAATGGAATTTTTATAAAGACCCAACAGGTTGACTACTGTCCTTTGTGGAAGGAAACCTGCTATCCTTAACTGGTCTAATTTAAGATGACCCCATTGCCACATTGTGCCTTTCTGATGAATCGCAGTTTCAGAACCCTACAGTACAGAAACCGGCCATTTGGCCCATTGAATCTGCACCAACCACAGTCCCACCCAGGCCATATCCCAATAATCCTATGTATTTACCCCTGACAATTAGTGGCAATTTAGTATAGCCAATCCACCTAACCTGCACATTTTTGGACTGTGGGAGGAAATCGGAACACCCGGAGGGAACCCACACAGACATGGGGAGAATGTGCAAACTCCACACAGACAGTGACCTAATTAAGAATTGAACACAGGTCCCTGGTGGTGCTGTAAGGCAGCAGTGCTAACCACTGTGCCACCATGCTGTGCTGGCATGGGGCATGGAGTTGGATTGAGTCACTATAGTTCAAGGAGGCAGCAATCACCATCCTCTCAAGGCCACCAGGAATGGACAATAAATGACAACCAGGCATTAATTCCAGTCAGACAAATGACAGCAATACCAATTTCCAATAATTAATTTAACAAGAAATGGCATGTCCTATTGAGAAAATCACTCCTTACTTTGCATTTGAAGCCAGATGTTATTCTGTTCCATTTATCTAAAAGGGGGCTCAGCTAAGACACAAAACTAAAATACTGTGGAAGCTGGAAATCTGCTGGAAATACTCACATTATTGGCATCATCTGTGAAAATAAAAAAGAGTTTAACATCTCAGGTCAATAAAGTGTGGGGCAGAAAGTCTTCAAAGATTTTCTGCCCCCCCCCCCCCAGGGGTTTTCCCATGGCAGAGGTGGCGAGCCATTGGCCACGGGCAGGATCTTCTGGTTCTGCTGAATCAATGCCCATTGGTATGGCTAGCTGGCTTCGTTGCTTGGAGGGTGTCAACTTCAGCGGGACGATAAGATCCCACCAACAGGAGGGGATGGGAAATCCTGCCCCATGCACAAACATTGATTGATGACTTCTACAGAAGATAAACTCCCGTCTGACACATTTTTGAGAAGTGATTTTTTTATCTTCTTCTGAGTTCTCTGTCCAAAGGCAGGTCCCACCCAGAATGTTACAACCACTACCAAGGATCTGGCAAGGAGACAGATTGAGAATCCATCCCAGCAGAATGGGCATCTAACCTTGCTGGCGCCATTTTGACCCACATGGCCATCCTGCTCACTGAGTTAACTGCATGCACCCTCATCACCCCCAAAGAGTCTGACTTACTGTAGCAATAAAACATTTTACATGCATTTTGTAGCCTGGAACCCATGAATAGTGATGGTAGAGGTTTCAATTTTTTTTCATCACCTGGCCAATTAGGAATCTCGCCCGCATTTACCACCTGCTTTATAATGATTTGAATGTGCCGTGTTAGAAGCTGACATCAGGGACATTGATTTACTGTGAATATGTCACATTCCATTTTTAAAGAAAAGACACTGGGATTTTTGCCAGTGCTCTGGAGGATTAAATTCCATGAGTTGGATTTTATTCCCCTGATCCAGCATGTTTGAAGGTGAGGTCCTGTAAAATGCAGAGCATGTCCTTCCCGCTCCACTCTAATCTGTCTCCTATTTTTATAGTTGCTGGTTTATGTTGGAAGGATTTGAACATTAATGCCAGGCAGGACCTATTTCATCCCAATCCACTCTGCCCCTCTCATCCCTGAATAAAAAATTGGCAATTGGCAGGTAATCTAAATTAGAGGTAACTTGTATAAATGGCAAGTTTTGTTGTGAAATAACATTTCATAATGTTATTCAGCACACAAATTAGTCAAAACAAGCCAATAAAGGTATTATGGATTCTCTTTTACACATTGACCCATGGAGATTTTATTAAATAATATAATTAAGGTGTGTGATTAGTGATTTTGTGAACTGTTTATTCATGAGATGTCAGCACGGCTGGCAAAGGCAGTGTTTGTTGTCCCCTATCTAATTGTAGCTGGTCTGATCGGTCTGCAGCTGTGTAGTGACAGTAGCCATAATGTGGAAATGCCGGCTTTGGACTGGGGTAATCACGGTAAGAAGTCTCATAATACCAGGTTAAAGTCCAACAGGTTTATTTGGTAGCAGATGCCACTAGCTTTCGGAGTAAGTGGAAGCTCTATTCACAAACAGGGCATATACAAACACAAATTCAATTTACACAATAATGATTGGAATGCGAGTTTTCACAAGTAATCAAGTCTCAAAGGTACAGACAATGTGAGTGGAGAGAGCATTAAGCACAGGTTAAAGGAATGTGTATTATCTTCAAACAGGACAGTTAGTGAGATTTTGCAAGTCCAGGCAAGTCATGGGGGTTACAGATAGTGTGACATGAGTCCAAGATTGTGGTTGAGGCTGTCTTCAATGTGTGCGGAACTGGACTGTCAGTCTCTGCTCAGTGACTCTGTGTTGTCATGCGTCATGAAGGTGCTTTGGAGAATGCTTACCTGAAGATCAGAGGCCATTAGGCAGAGGCAGAGAGAATTATTAGGGATAGGATTTATAATTATTTAGAGAGAAATGAATTGATTGGGGATAGTCAGCATGGTTTTGTGAAGGGTAGGTCGTGCCTTACTAACCTTATTGAGTTTTTTGAAAAAGTGACCAAAGAGGTGGATGGGGGTAAGGCA
The DNA here is from genome assembly GCA_024679065.1 of Sphyrna mokarran. Lineage (NCBI taxonomy): Eukaryota > Metazoa > Chordata > Chondrichthyes > Carcharhiniformes > Carcharhinidae > Sphyrna > Sphyrna mokarran. The sequence goes on along the minus strand of JAGIQG010000006.1, from coordinate 36,175,084 downwards.
GTTGATGTGGTATATATGGACTTTAGTAAGGCGTTCGATAAAGTGGCCCATGGAAGGCTTCTGCAGAAAATGCAGATGTATGGGATTGAGGGTGATTTAGCTAATTGGATTAGGAATTGGCTAGCAGATAGAAGACAGAGGGTGGTGGTTGATGGGAGATATTCATCGTGGAGTTCGGTTACAAGTGGTGTACCTCAGGGATCTGTTTTGGGGCCCCTGCTGTTTGTAATTTTTATAAATGATCTGGATGAGGGTATTGAAGGATGGATTAGTAAATTTGCGGATGACACCAAAGTCGAAGGAGTGGTAGATAGTGAAGAGGGGTGTTATAGTTTGCAGAGAGACTTGGACAAGTTGCAGAGCTGGGCCGAGAGGTGGCAAATGGAGTTTAATGCGGAAAAGTGTGAGGTAATTCACTTTGGCAGGAATAACAAATGTGTAGAGTATAGGGCTAATGGTAGGACTCTTAATAGTGTTGATGAACAGAGGGATCTTGGTGTATATGTGCATAGATCCCTGAAAGTTGGCAATCAAGTCGATAAGGTTGTTAAGAAGGCATATGGAGTCTTAGCTTTTATTGGTAGGGGGATTGAATTTTGGAGCCGCAACGTCATGTTGCAACTGTACAAAACTCTAGTGCGGCCGCACTTGGAGTATTGTGTGCAGTTCTGGTCCCCGCATTATAAGAAAGATGTGGAGGCATTGGAGAGTGTACAGAGGAGGTTTACCAGGATGTTGCCAGGTATGGAGGGCAAGTCTTATGAGGAGAGGCTGAGGGATTTGATGTTGTTTTTATTAGAAAGAAGGCGGCTAAGAGGAGACCTTATTGAAACATATAAGATGATTAGAGGTTTAGATAGGGTGGACAGTGATAGCCTTTTTCCTCGGATGGAGAAAGCTAGCACGAGGGGACACAGCTTTAAATTAAGGGGTGGTAATTATAGGACGGTTATCAGAGGTAGGTTCTTTACCCAGAGGGTGGTTAGGGTATGGAATGCCCTGCCTGCGGCAGTTGTAGATGCGCCAAGTTTGGTGGCGTTTAAGAGGTTAGTAGATAAGTTTATGGATGAAAAGGGAATGGTTTAGTTTGGAGGGTCATTGTTTTTTCCTAGTTGGTCGGCGCAACATCGAAGGCCAAAGGGCCTGTTCTGCGCTGTAATGTTCTATGTTCTAAATGTCTCTGACTACTGAAGTGTTCCCCAACAGAAAGCGAACACTCTTGCCTGGTGATTGTTGAGAGGTGTTCATTTATCCATTGTCGTAGTATCTGCATGGCCTCCCCAATGTACCATACCTTGGAACATCCTTTCTTGCAGCGTATCAGGTAGACAATGTTGGCCGAGTTGTAAAAGTATGTGCCTTGTACCTGGTAGATGGTGTTCTCATTTGAGATGATGACATCCATGTTGATGATCCGGCATGTCTTGCAGAGGTTGCTGTGACAGAGTTGTGTGGTGTCATGGTCACTGTTCTCCTGAGGGCTGAGTAGTTTGCTGCGGACAATGGTCTGTTTGAAGTTGTGCGGTTATTTGAAGGCAAGAAGTGGGGGTGTGGGGATTGTCCTGGCGAGATGTCCATCTTCATCAATGACATGTTGAAGGCTCCAGAGAAGATGGCATAGCTTCTCTGCTTTGCGGAGGTACTGGACAATGAAGGTTACTCTGTCCACTGTGTCCTTTGTTTGTCTTCTGAGGAGCTTAGTGCGGTTTTTCGCTGTGGTGCACTGGAATTGTCGATTGATGAGTTGAGTGCCATATCCTGTTCTTATGAGGGCACCTTTCAGTGTCTGGAGGTGTCTGATGCGATCCTCCTCATCTGACCAGATCTTGCGTATACAGAGGGCTTGTCTGTAGGGAATGGCTTCTTTAACGTGTTTAAGGTGGAAGCTGGAGAAGTGGAGCATCATGGAGTTATCCATGGGCTTGCGGTATAATGAAATGCTGAGGTGATCGTCCTTAATGGAGATATGTGTGTCCAAGAATGCAACCCATTCCAGAGAGTAGTCCATGGTGAGTCCAGTAGCACCACTGGTAGCTATTGCTGAGACTGCATTCAGTCCCTGGCCAACAGGATGTTACGGAGCCAGGTTCAAGGTAAGTCCAGAGTTTTGGCCTGGTTAGGAAGGTGAGGAGACATGGGGAAGACATGGGGGAGAGGGGGGGAGGGAGCTGGATGAGGGGAGCAAGTTTGAGAGACTGGAGGAAAGTTAAAATGAGGGTATGATCTTGGGGGAGGATATCCCTTATCTCTTGCTGGACACTAAAATGTTTATCAGTCACAAATAGGCTTACATTCACACTACAATGATATTATTGTTAAAATCCCCTAGTCACCTCACTCTGGTACCTGTTCGGAGACACTGAAGAAGAATTTAGCATGGACAATGCACCTAACCTGCACATCTTGGGGCTGTGGGAGGAAACCCAGAGGAAATCCACACAGGGAGAATGTGTAAACTCTGCACAGACAGTGATCCAAGCCAGGAATTGAATCCAAGTCCCTGGTGCTATGAGGCAGCAACGCTAGTCATTGTGCCACCGTGCCGCCCCAGGTCATACATTAAATGCTCTCGAGCTATCCTGGACTTTCCTGCATAAGTAAAATGGTGGTGGAGGCAGAATGAAGCCAAGTAAGAGCCTCAGTAGCCCTATGGCAGGTAGGTTATCTGACATTCCTACCACCCACTGTAAAAATGAGAGACAGGTTAAGGGAGAGCAGAAAGGACATGCTCTGCATTTTACCGGACCTCATCTTCAAACATGCTGGAATGGGGCAATAAAATCCAAATTATAGAATTTAATCCTCCACTGACATCCTTTTTATAGCGTCCTTTTTATAAAAATGGAACGTGACTTATTCACAGTAAACCAATGGTCCTAATTTCAGCTTCTAACACAAAATAAACATTTATATTGTTATAAAGCAGAATATCCATTAGCTCATCATGATCAAAGATGCAAGATGTGTTAATATTCCTCTGTTTTTGATCATATAAAGTGAAACCTTAAAATGAGTTGCATATTTTTGTGTTTATCTGTGTAATATTGATAATATATCTTCACAGGATAAAGGAAGATGAAGATGAATCAGAAGCCACAGTTGATGAAGTTCCTGATAGCATTCCGCCACCATCATATGATGAAATCTTTCCCATAGCGAGTGAGGACTCTACAGAACATTAGCTCTGCTGAGTTTATCGAACTACATTATATGACTCAAAAAATGTTCATTGTTATTGTAACCTCACTCTAACTTTAATACCATTCATTTCTATTCAATGTTATTCAGTGCTATATTACATTGCTAACTGCAAACTTACAAAAAAGGAATGAATCTTTGCAGCACATAATATAGTATTAATATCCTCATAAGATATTTTGTCATTATGGAGTACATTATGCTTATTTCAAAAGCTAGTTGCCTGTATAGTATAGAATATAACAAATATCTGTTAGAATATAACAGATTCTGTTATATAAAATGTAACAGATGTGCACCACTTTGCTTCTATGCTAAATGAAATAAGCTGAATTCATTAGATTGAGTGAAAGAAAATTATCCAATCTCGACCCAGCCATTTTAACACAGTTTTCATGCCATTCAAGCATCTAAATTAGCTGTGTGTGATGAGCTGATTTTTAAAGTTATTTTTCATGGAATATAGGTGTCTCTGCCAGAGGCTGCGATTAAATTCTTGTGAAACAAAAGGATGAGAGGATATCAGGGGTAGGTGGGAATGTAGTGCCGAGGTTACAATCAGATCAGCCATGATCTTATTGAATGAACGAGCAGGATCAAAGGACCGATTGGCCTACTCCTGTTCCTAATTCCTTTGGTTGTATTTATTGCCTGTACTTAATTGCCCCTGAGAATGTAGCAGTGAGTGTCCTTATTGGACAGCTAAGTACACCCACAGTGCTGTTAGGGAGAGAGTTCCAGAATTTTGACCCAGCGACAGTGAAGGGGCGACAATATATTTCCAAGTCAGGGTGGTATGTGATTTGAAGGGGAACCTGTAGATGGTGGTGTCCCATGCACCTGCTGCATTTGTTCTATAGTGGTAGAAGTTGCAGGTTTGGAAGCTGCTGTTGAAGAAACATTGGTGAATTCTTGGAGTATATCTTGCAGCTGGTTCACACTGCTAACACTGTGCATCAGTGGCAGAGGGAATGAATGTTTCAGGTAATAAATGGGGTGCCAGTTAAGCTGCATCTTTATCGTGGATGGTGTTGAGTTTCTTGTGTATTGTTGGAGCTCCCTTCATCCAGGGAAGTGGGAAGTATTCCATCAAACTCCTGACTGGTGGAAAAGATCTGGAGAATGTAGTTGAGTTACATTCTACAGAATGCTCAGCCCTTAACTTGTTGTTATAGCCACAGTATTTGATTGCTGCTCCATTTAAATTTCTAGTCAATAATAGCTGTTGGTGACAGAAAAAGGCGGGGGGGGGGGGCGGAAATTAGTCAGCGTAATGTTGTTGAATGTTAAAAAGAAGCAGTTAGTCTCTCTCTTACTGGAGTTGGTCATTACCTGACACTGTTCTGATGGTAATGTTACATTCCATCTATCAGTCCACACTGAATGTTGTCCAGGCACAGACTCTTCATTAACTGATGAGTTATGAATGGCATCAGCAAATATCTCCATTTCTGACCTTATGATGGAAGAAAGGTCATTAATAAAGAAACTGAAGGTGATTAGGCATAGGACACTACCTGTGGAACTGCTAGGGCTGAGATGATTGGCCTCCAACAAGCATCTTTCTTTGTTCTAGGCACAACTCCAACCAATGGTGAGTTTTCTCCCTTATTACAGCTGAGTCCAATTTTGCTAGGGTCCCTTGATGCCATACTCAGTCAAGTGCTGTCTTGATGTGAAAAGCAATCGCTCTCACCTCATCTTGTTTTGCTCTTATGCAGATATACTCTTCTAATGATGTTTGGATCAAGGTTGTAATGAGACCTTGAATCTAGCAGCCCTTGTAGTACCTAAACTGAGTATTGCTCAGTAGATTTTTGGTGAGCAAATGCCTCTTAAAGCACTGCTGACAACAAGTTCTATCACTTTGCTGATGATTGACAGAAAACTAATAATTAGTGACTAAAATAGAAAATGCTGGAAGATCTCAGTAGGTCTGTCAGCATCTGTGGGGAGAGAACAGAGCCAACATTCCTGATGATCCTTCATCAGAGCTACAAACAAAGAGAATCAGCAGAGATTTTTACTATGAGGGTTGGGTGGGGTGGAAGGGGGTTATTGGCGGTGGAAACGCTCAAAAGGAATGTAAATGAGGATAAGAAGGCTGAGCAAAGTGCTAAAAAATGTCCATTAAGTGATCAGAATGCATGATTGGTGCAACAGAAATATAGATGTTTATGGGACTGCCTGGGTCCTACCTGTTTTGGCAGCTGCCCTGGGGGGACATTGGAAAGGGAGCAAGAAGGAGAGTGTGAATGGAGAATTGGAAAATTGGATGTCAGAAAGGAGGATGATAAAATGGATAAATAAGATGAAACAAAATTAAATAAAATAATTGGAAATGGGGTGAAGGTGGAGAGGAGAGTTCATGCTCTGAGGTTGTTGAATTCAATGTTCAGCCTGGAAGCCTGTAAAGAGCCCAATCAGAAGATGAGTTGCCACTCCTCCAGTGTGCTTTGGGGTTCACTAGAACATTGCAAAAGGCCAAAAACGGACATGTGGACAGGAGAGCAGGGTGGTGTTTTGAAGTGCAAAGTGATAGGAAGGTCTGGTTCCTGTGGATGGACTGAAGGTGTTCAGCAAAGCAATCATTCAATCTACTTTTGGTTTCTCTGATGTAGAGTAAACCCGCATTGGGAGCAGCAAATGCAATAGACCAGATTGAAGAAATTGAATATGATGCGCTGTTCACCTGAAAGGAGTATTTAGGACCTGGGGCGGTGAACAGGGAGGAGATCAAGGGGCAGTTGCACCTTTTTCGATTGTGTGGGAAGGTTCCATGGGTAGGAGTGAAGTGTTGCTTTTATGACAATTGGCTAGATCGGATTTGTACTTATTGTGGACCATTCATACCTGGACAATTTTCCACAATGTTGGGTGGTTGCCAGCATTTTACCTGTACTAGAACAGTTAGTCTAAAGGCATGTCTGGTTCAGGAGTATAAGCTATCAGCACTACAGCAGACTGTTGTCTTGGCTTATCATCTTTGCAGTATCCAGACTGCTCAGAATTTCTTATGTCACATGGAGTGAATTCATTGACTGAAAGTTGACTTCTGTGTGGACCCCAGGAGGAGACCGAGATATATCATCCACTCAGCACTTCTAATTGAAGATAATTGCAAACACTTCAGCATTGATTTTTGCATTTACCTGTTGGGTTCTGCCATCATGATAGTGTGCAAGGTGCCTCATTTTCCTGTTAGTTATGAAACTGTCCACCATCATTCATGGTTGCATGTGACAGAACTACAGATCTTTGATCTGGTCTGTTGTTTGTAGGATTGCATATCTCCATCCATACCATGCTGCTTTTACTCATAGAATCTCTACAGTGCAAGGGAGGCCATTTGGCTCATTGAGTTTGCACCAATCACAATCCTACTCTATTCCAACAACCCCACATATTTTCCCTACGATTCCTCTGACACTAAGGGACAATTTAGATGGACAATGCACCTAACCTGCACATCTTTGGACTGGGGAGGAAACTGGAGCACCCACGCAGACACGGGGAGAATATGCAAACTTGAGAATATGCAAATATGTAACCTGAGACCGGAATTGAACCCAGATCCTCGGGTCCGTGAAATAGCAGTGCTAACCATTGTGCCACCCTGCCACCTGATGAAGAAATGGTTTCTGGTGAAGAAATTATGTAAAAAAGTGTTTCTGGTGAAAAAAACTATGTAAAAAAAGAGAGAGAAGGGATGCCTGGATATAATTTGTCTTTTCTTGTTTCCAAAATCTCCTTCTAAAGAAGCTATTGAGGCTCCTCTGAAATGTCAGGGAGATTAAAGGAAAGAAGTAACCCCTTGATGTGGAAGAAAATAGAGAAAAAAAATCCCTGGATACACAAGTTGCTTCAAATCTTCTACAAACTTATATGAAGAAATGTTACTTCAATAAATATTCTTTTTTTTCCTTTTTACAAGTCAACATTCAGTCTGCCATTAATAATATGGATATCGTGTCACCAAGTTGCAGAAAAATGTTTGTGTATTAAGATTATTCAGGTATTCAGAAAGTATCAGACATATTTTGGCAAATCTGTAAACAGATAATGGCATTAACTCAATCTGTGAGGAATGCCTCCATTTATTTGGCAAAAAAATTGCCCTAATGATCTTAAAGCACATGTTTTCTGTCTTATCCATATGAAAATCAGACAAAATTGATAAGTGGTCATGAACTTGTCTGTAATTCACCAGTATCTATCTTTTATGTTATATATCATATGAGTATTTTAATTATTATGTTTATGAAACCTATTCTCCACTTTAAAATATCTAGACAACACAGCCCGAGATCATCATTGATAATAAAAAGCAGTGCCTTTTGTGACCACAGAGTTACAATGAAGAAAAGCAGTCTGGACTCTCAAATGTAAAAATATGACAATTACATTCTGTTATTTTCAACAAATTTACTTAGCCATAAATTGATACATGAGATACAATAAAATAAAGTAACTTTCTCAATGTTGCCTTACAATAAAAAGTATTACAGAAGGCATGCAGACAGGAGTAATTTAATGCAGTTAACAGGTTTACAGGTTAAACATTAAAATGTGTGGGTGTCTTACTAAAAAAACTCCAAGTGGCAAGCGAGCATGAAAATGGGAGAGAACTGTGTCCATTATTTCAGCAAGCTTTCAAACATGATCTTGTGCTACTTAGTCCAAAAAATGAGGTAAAGTGTGATTCACGTCAGTAGGAGTTTATTCTTGGTAGAAACCCAGCTGCTCACAGTTAGAGGATGCCATTGTGCATGCACAGATCTCTCAGTATTCAGTATACAAGCATATAGAGAACACTGAAGATCTGTTCACTTCCCCATTCCCCAACGGATATTGTCCCGATACCCCCAGCACCCTGGCTATTTGCTTCCCTGACATCCCCATGCCTGGTCAATCAACCCCCTGGTTGATTGCAGCATTGATACCCCATTGGCCCAGTCCGATCATCGCCCTGGCCAGTCCCCAATTGCTGTGTGCGCAGATCCCCAACTTTCCCTTAAGCCCCATCCCTTGGCACTGCTCAGCGCATGGTGGGCAGTGTCAGGGTACCAGGCTGGCACTGCCCTAACTGCACTGCCTACAACCACTTGAGGGGCCTCAATGGCCTCTGGTCCATCGGTGAGGCCATCACATCAGATTGTTGATGGGGACCATACATGATCCTCCCCAGTGAGGACCTGCACCAGTGAGATACTGAGGTAATTGAGCGCAGGCAAGTCTGATGAATATCTAAATATTTAAATCAGCCTTATGGCCTTTCCAGATATGAAATTAATCACACCGCAATCTAGGGCTGGTAATATCACAAGTGGTGAGAAACCAGACGCGACTTCGGTTTTTCACTTCTCTCGCGATCTTACCAGCTCACCACACCGGCTGATCAGCATGGCAAACTGGTACGACTGTGCCCATGTTTACATCACTGACTCTACCACACCAAGATTACAAATATCTACTTAAGAGTTTTTGCAGATTAACATAAGAAATAGGAACAGGGGAAGCAAATGGAGCTGCTCCTGCCTGTTCCACCATTCAATAGAATCAATTCTGATCTTCAGCCACAACTCCACTTTCCCATCCACTTTCTGTGGTAAAAGGTCTGGCACATATAGGGTTAGTGTGGTCCACACAGTGATGTGCAAAGACAGATTATGTACCCTGGGTCAGTGTGGTGTTAGCTAGAGATATGTTAAGACCAAGAATGGAGATAGCTCCATACTTGCATCATTTTTTTTTAAGCAACACAGCACGGGAAACAGGCCCTTCGGCCCAACGAGCCCGCGCCGCCGTCATACTATATAGTAGCAAATCCATTATCCTATTTTAATATTCTTATATAATAATATATATATTATTCCTAAAATGGAAAATTCTCACCATAGGGACAATTTGTTTCCCAATCAGCCTAAGAGCGAATTTTTGGGTTGTGGGAGGAAACCGGAGTGCCCGGAGAAAACCCACGCAACCACGGGGAGAACGCGCAAACTCCCGCAGACACCGGCCCAATTCCAAGTGTCTGCACAGCCACATCGATAGTCTCTGAGCTGTCATGGTGCCCTTCAGATGGTCCACATAAAGCACTCATTTACGACATGAGGTACCAGGCAACCCATGAATCAACATCCAAGAGCTGTACCCGCACCACCTGCCGAATGCATGCTCAATGTTGGTCAAGTATGGACCGAATTACCTGTGGAAAAAAGCCGTAGTTAAACAGTCCTACTATATCCCTCTATCTGCATACCACTCATGTGGCTGTCCAAGAGACCCTTAAACAGCCCCAGCGTGCCTGCTCCCACCACCTTACTCGGCAGTGCATTCCACACCCCCACTACCCTTTGTGTGAAAAACTGCCCTCTAATATTCGTCCTATACATAGCCCCCCTCACCCTATGGCCATGTCCCCTCGTCCTATCCATTTCTAAAGGTGGAAAAAGTTTACCTCCATTTACTCTATCTATACCCCTTATAATCTTATACACCTCTATGAGATCCCCTCTTAGCCGACGTCTTTCAAGGGAAAACAACCCCAGTCTATCTAATTGTTCCTCATAAGACAGTCCTTCCATACCAGGCAGCATCCTGGTAAACCTCCTCTGCACTCTCTCCAAGGACTCCACATCCTTCCGATAGTACGGCGACCAGAACTGGGCACAGTATTCCAAGTGAGGCCTAACCAACGTTCTATATTTGTTCTATTTGTTCTATTTGTTGTATATTTACATTTATTACAAGTAATTAATAAAGACATGTTATTAGCATGCATAGACTACAAAGACTTATTTAATAAAGATGCTCTGCATTAAACACCATCTCAACATGACATCAGCTCCAATCAAAGCAGTACAGGGGTAATCCTCGAGGTCGAGACCGAAAGCCCAGAAGGTACACAACCAGGCTCCTTGTGTGAGATCAAAGAATGTGGATCTTCATTTTGGGACGCTAACATCTTGGTAAATTGCCAGCCAACAGAATTGTAATTAAATTGAAGTGGCAGCTTGGCAGTCCTGTCAGACAAGGAAGCATTTTCAAAGACCTTTGCTTTAACAACGGACACTCCACCTTGTGGAGTGAAGACTCCCAGTCATCAGCATGATCCTGGAACTATTGAGTAATGGCCAGAGATGGATTAAAGACAGATTAAGACCTAGGATGGAGATAGCTCCAGGCTAGTACATTTTCCTGTATATTTGTATATAATTGCATATTGTTAATAAAGACTTAACATATAGAAGACTACAAAGAGTTATTTATTAAACTTGCTCTTCAATCTACATGATCTTATCACACTAATGACAAAGGGGGAATAACTTATATCCAGCCTCGATAATGAAGCACTCAATGTTTTACTCTTTTACATTTAAAAATGTTTTCAGCAGCTGGTCACCAAAATGAAGGAGCCCCTGCAGAGGGTGGCCTGTGGTCATGGCTAAAACCAGGCAGGCAAGTGAGAAGACATCAAAACAAGGGCTAGAAGTGCTGCTCCTTGCTCCATGATTTGTTCCCCTACCTCCATATTTAGTTTAGGGATGATGTATTACAACTGTACAACACATTGGTGAGCCCACACAGATTCTACAGTATTGGCCTTATTTAAGAAAGAATGTACTTCCACTGATGACAGTTGAAAGAAGGTTAATTAATTGATTCCTGTAATAAAGGGATTGTCTTATAAGCAAAATGTTGAGTAGGTTCAGTTTATCCTTGCTGGAATTTAGAATAATGAGAACCAAACTTATTGAAACATAAAAGATTCTATGGGGGAGAAGGGAGGAGCTTGACAGGGTAAATACTAAGAGGTGTTTCCCTAGTGGGGTAATCTAGGGGACATAGTCTCCGAATAATCAGCCGTATATTTAAGGTGAAGATCAGAAGGAATTACTTCTCAGAGGATCATTAATCTTTGGAATTCTTTACCCCAGAGAGCAGTGGAGGCTGATCATTGAGTATATTTAAGAGTGAGTTGCACAGATTTTAGATCCACAAGGGAGTCAAGTGCAATCAGATCAGCCATATTCTTATTTCAGAGTGGAACAAGCTCAAAGGAACAGATGGCCTCACCGTGCCCCTATCCTTGATATTCTTATGTTTTTATTTAAGCTTTTGTGAACGAACAGTTGAACAGGCCTTTGTATTCACCTCAACAATTTGGTCCCTATCTCTCTCTGTGGAATATAAACTGAAATGTAAATGTTAGTAGCACTAGAAAGCAATTGTTTAAGTTAATGGCTGTTGCACAATTAAAAGGTAAGTTGGGGTTTTGTTAGTTCATTAATTAATTTAGAAACATTTTTTAATTCACCTTAATGCTCTGATAATTTGTTTTTTTTTGCACTCTTGGCTTACATTATTAACATAATACCAAGAAATTACATATTAAAAATTATTTTGCATTGGTGGCATAAGTTACTGACTACGTACGTATTCCTACAGAAATATGTTATGTAATCAAATCCACGTTTACTTTGGAAGTCATTATAGAAGTTTCTTCATTAAAATGTTTACTATTTCCTTGGTGCTTTCTGGTTCTTCTGAGGATGGTTGTGATATCATAAAATCCCTGTAATGCAGAAGGAGGCCATTTTGCCCCTTGAGTCTGCACAAATCACAGTCCCAGCCGCTCATGTATTTACCCTACAAGTTCCACTGACAGTATGTGGCATTTTAACATGGCCAATTCACCTAACTTGCACATCTTTGGCCTGAAGGAGGAAACTGGAGCACCCGGCGGAAACCCATGCAGACACGGGGACAATGTGCAAACTCCTCACAAATAGTGACCCAAGCCAAGAATTGAACACAGATTCTTGGCGCTATAATGAAATGGTGCTAACCACTGTGCCACTGTCTGGCCCCCATCTCTGATGTCCCTGTGGATTATTTTTATGCACCTATTCAAGGTACCGTGCAGAAATGCTCACTTTTTAAAAGCAATTAATTTAAACTAAGTTTGAGCTTGGTCAGGACAAAAAAAAATAATGTCAACTCTGGAAATATTAACTTTTCTATTTTAAGATGTTGACAAACCTGCTGTACATTTTAAGCGTTGCCATTTTCAGAGCTGTTAGGAATAAGTATTATGCATATATTTAAATATAGTGGACTATATTAAGGACTTAGTTTGGGGATATACTCTAGAAAATTAATCTCTAAACTGAGAGAATATCATTTTCCCTTTTATCCTCTGTTTCCCCAAAACTAATTTCTGTAACAAAGAGCTCCAAAGACTCACAAACCTTCTGAGAGAAGAAATTCCTGATAGTGTCTTTCACCATTGATAATATTAAACTACTAGGTTTGCAGTGTTTGCATCTCTTACATTGGTCCCAGCCTTCCAGACTCCCAATTGTCAGAGATTGGACATACTCCCAAGATGAGCACTGGGACTCTGTGGAAGTCCCAATGTGTTGATTTCAGTCGGATTTGCCTGATCTGACTAGTCCCCACCACCTGACAGCCCCTGACCCATCTCACCCAGCTGCCACCCAAACAATCTAACCCCCGCCACACCATCCACCTACCACCTTTCCCAGCTATGACACTACCCACCTACAAGCCTACTCACCTGCCATCCTATGCAGCTACCTCACTATTGAACCTGCCACCCTAGCAACCTATCTGCCTTGGCACCTTGTCACCCTATCAGCATGCCACCTTATCTGACTGCTGGTACATTGATTAATAATTTTAATATAATTTTAATTCAGCACTTTTTTAAATATCTACTCTATCATTTCCCTGTTATCTGGTAGTTTGTCTATTTTTGTTAATAGAAAGTTGTCACGTTTATTCATGTTTTTGACTTGCTTACTTTGTTTATGTGTAAATTTTTTTAATGTAAGTCACACTGCAATTAAACATTTGAGCTGAGGAACTTGTATTTTGATAAAATACCATTATTATTATTTTGATTATTATTATTAAAGGATGTGGTACTCAGCCAGAAACATTCAAGATTAAATGTAATAGGTGGATGATGGAAAAGGGATTGATGGGATGTGGAAGCAGGGTGGTCAAACATGTTTGGAATTATTTGCACATATGGAGAATAAAAGCAACCATGATCTGTTTAGGCCAAATCACCTGTTTCCATGTTGTAACTAGTAGGGGCTGTGAACGTTGCCAGCACAGGGAGGATAAACTAGGATTATACTGTAAACAGGAAATTGCTCAGTTGCACTGCACAATCTCCACAGTCACAAGACAGAGTTGGGCATTTATTTGTACTTGGCCAGTTATTCAAACTGCCTGGTGATGGCGTAAGTTTCCTAACAGAATGAAAAACCCACTCCAAGGTCTGACCAAGTGCATGTGATTTTCCTTTTATATGCTGAGTCTATTTGACTGGAAGTAATAGCACCCAGGTCATTTTATGTGAACAGCTGAAGCTATAAACACTCAAGGTCACCACATGATCCTTTTTCTTTTATGTGAATTATTTCAATCATGAGGAAGCTTGCCGACGTTAAATGCCCTATTTTTGATGATAATAACTAATATTTACCGTTAGCAAACAGTTAACAATTGAGATAGCTTAATATGATGATTATACCATTGTAGGCTGCACCTTCAGTTGACCAAAGGTGTATTGACATAAATTCACCTACATGCTAAACACAGTCATCATTAAAATGTCTCCAGCGATTCCCTTGGAAACTGGTTTTGAAAACATCACAGATATTCAATATCACATCAACGTTGCATTGATTTAAAAGGGGAAGAAGTCAGCGGAATCATGCATCAATCTAAATGGAATCTCATGTAAGGTTACGCTGTTTGGTGGGCTTTATGCATCACTGGTATCATGAGTCAGGAAACAAAGGAATAAAGGTTTATCATTAAGATAGTGCCCAACACATTTTGGTATTAACTAAAACGAGTAAAAATACCAAATAGAAAGAAAATACAAATATCTGTGCACATACCAGTTAATAGCTAATGCATAATAACGAGAAGCCTTTATTTAAAGGAAGAATTGATTTGGCCTCTAATTGGTGGTGCTTGCAAATTAGAAAAAAAATGTATAAAGAGTCATTTTGTTCACCACTAGGTTATTTCCTAGTAATTTGTAAACTAATATCAACACACTGCAGCAGACTACTAATTCTTGACTGCTGTAAGATAATCACAGCAAATTTCAGCAGCTAATGGAACAGAAGAAACCTCCATTGGTGGCTCAGTATTGTTAGCAATTTTGTTGATATTTCTCTTAGGTGTTTATAGCGTTGCAAGACAAAAGGTTCCATCAATACAATGACTTTAAGGATGTCTCTTCCCTTCAATAGTCCCGAGAATGACTTGCTTCCATTCTAAATTGATTGGTTCTGAGATGGTAGCTGGGCCCAATGTGCAATCTGAAGATTGCCACATGCAGGGCAGTTGATGCTTGAAGGGTCAGACAGATGAGGTGCTTGAAGATGTATGTGCATTTTCCAAAGCCTCAATTTTGCCTCTGCGGCTCCTGCCAAGGTTTCTCAGTGTGTTTGGTGCCTTCCCAAATGAACTTTCTTAATTTTAGTGGATCATAAGCCAGGGACCTGGGGATGTTAAGGAGTTGGCAGGGATGCTTGATCTCTCCAGGAAAGCTTTGAGAACATTCCCAAAGTGTCTCCGCTGTCCTCCCGGGAGTCTCCTGGTCCAACTGAGTTCCTAGCACTTTTGGAAGTCCAGTATCAGGTATGTGAATGACATATGCCACCCAGTGGAGCTGGTATGAGTGAATAGTGCTGCAACATTTGACATTTGCTGCTGTTGGATAGCCTTTCTTGCCCGCAGATCTGGAGGATTTTGCAAAGGACTTGTTACAATATTGCACTCACTTTCAGCAAATTACACATATGAATAGAGATAACCCACAAACAGCTGGGAAACTCTTCAACTCCTCTGCCTTCAATTCAAAACCAATACCACTTCAGCTTCAGTCAAAGATATTCAGTATTCAGATAGTGCTTAAGTGCTCCAGGTCACTGTCAACTCCTTCTCCAAAACATAGGGAAAACAGGCCTTTCACTAACCATCTGGAAAACAAATGTCCTCTTCCAATCAGTAGTCCCACAGCACAACATCTCCACCTGTTGGTTAAGCTAAATGGCAAGTCCTGTAAAATGTGAAGGATTTTCCATTGGGAGCTCCTTCTCAATAAAGGTAGGCATAGATGACAAAATTCATCATTGTCTCCAATGTGCCAACCTAGCCTTCTGCCAACTGATGAAAAGACTATTTGAGGACTAGGATCTCAAATCCTGGTCTAAGGTCTTGTTTACCAGACAGCAGTGATCCCTACACTGCTATATGCTTCAAAAACTTGAACAAAAAACAGGAGGTATTTCAAAGTACCATCACCATGCCATCAGGATATATGTATTACCATGACAGAAAATACAGATCTTCTGCAAATTTACAAGTTCAATTCCTAAAGCATATTTATTAACAAGAGAACTATGTATTTAGAAGTAGTTTAAACTAATTGAGGGTGTTCTGTGATATCCAAAATTGCCATGCTAAAGGCTGATACTCTTAAATTTTACTGATAACACATAAACATATTCTTTTTTTGGATGCTAGTTTCACTTTAGAAATACCTGATTAAAAGCAAATCTCATTGTTAAAAAAAAATGAGGCAGTTGTTAAGAAATTCATTATATTTTTCAGTTTAGCATTTTTACCTCTTTACAAAACTACCTATTCTCTCATAACACAAATATATATATATAATTTTTCATAGTATGAATCCTGTACCTATCCTGCATTTATCTAATGGTGTATTAAAAGCAGTGGCTCAGTCATGAACACTCTTGCCTCTGAATCATAAGCTCTGCATTCAAATCCCAATCCAGGGTTCAAGCACAAACCTCAAAACCAACAGTCTGGTGCTGTACCGTCTGAGGTGCTCTCTTTTGGATGAGATGTGAAACCAAGGACATATTTACCTGCTTGGCTGGATGTAAAAAAGATCTCATGGTGTGTAGTATAGAACAGAAGAGTTACTCAGGCATTCCAACCAACGTTTATCCTCTAACAACTTGAAGAACAGATGATCAAGTCATTTTCACGTCGCTGTTTGTGGGAAAAATTTACCTTCTGCGTTTCTGACATTACAATAGGGACCATGCTTCAAAAGTTTTTCATTGGCTGTAAAGCTCTTTGAGACTTTTTTGGTTATGAAAAGTGCAGTATCAGTTCAAGCTGTTCTTCCTTTAAAGTCTTAGACTTTCATCAATTGTAGTCTGTACTCTGAAACAGTGAAGGGGGCTGTTTGGAATTGTAGCAGACAGAGGGCTGGACCATCTAATGGTCTATTGATCTCAAATGGGAATTTCTGGTTTTGGGGTGAGTGCGGCCATAAAATCCCACCCTCGGTGTCTACGCTCAGCAATATCTGGACAATATTAAGGCTCAGGCTGATAAATGACCGGCAATGTTTGCTCTACAAATTCCGGGCTATGACCATCTTGTGAATCTAACCATCTTTCCTGGACATTCAGTGGCATGACCATCATGGAATCCTGGACCATCAGCATCCTCTGGGTTAATATTGATCAGGAACAGAACTTAACTAGGCATATAAACATGTGGCTAAAAAAGCAGGTCAGAGACTGGAAATTCTGCAGAAAGTAACTTATATCCTGACTCGCCAATGTCACCATCTATCTATAAGACACAAATCAGAAGTGTAATGGAATACTCTCCCACTTTCTGCTGTTCCAGCAACACTCTAAACAGAGCAGATAGGGAGTAACTGTTCCTGCTTGAAAAAGGATCAAGCATGAAATAGCACAGATTTAAAGTGATTTGTGAAGGGAACAAATAGTGTGTGGGGGGGGGGGGTGATTCTCCCAGCCTGCTGCACTGCTCGAGTAGCACAGCAAGCCAGGAGGCATCAGCAGGAGTCATCTTGCAGGTTCCTCGCTGGGTATCACAGGTCCCATGAGTCTCTGAGACTAAGATTTCCAGCGTAATCAGCTCCGCACCAGAAAATGACACGGAGCTAATTTACGATATGGAAATTGGTACTTGCATCTGATTAGTGGGCCCACGAGCATCTCTCCCCTCCCCACCCCTCCAGAAGTGGCTCCCTCCAGCGGGGTTTACTCCTGTTCCCTGCTAACGAGGAGCAGGTGGCCTAATCCCACTGGAGGGAAGAGAGGACTCCCAGAAGGTTGGGACAAGGGGGTGTGCCCTCTAAGTGGTGCCAGCCTGGCACCTTGGCACTGCCCAAGGAGCAAACTGACAATGCTCAAGGACGGTACCAGAGGCCAATTGGGAGGGGCCAATTGGGGGGGTGACCCACTCTGCACGGGATGACTGGGAGAAGGAGGGAGGACCTGACCTGGGCTGGCCTTCTAGGTGGGGGTGGTGGGGCTGGGACTATTGGGGGGGAGGTTAGGGCTGGTTGGGGTTCAGTTGTCAAGACTGTTGGCAGGGATGCTGGGACTGTCCGGTGGGGAACCAGGATTTCAGGGTTGGGCAGAGTGGGAGGAGGGAGGGGGGAAACATAGATACTAGCCCCGGAAGGTCCGTGAGGTCAGCAATCAGGGCGTTTGAGGGTTGGGAAAACCAGCGAATGGGGGCAGGTGGTGTGGAGCTGGCCAGTGATGGGGTTGGTCAGTGATCAGGAGGCTGGCAGTGCATTTGCAATGGCCCACTCTGCTTTATACTGCACAGAGTGTGAGAGATCCATCCTGGAAATCACACTAAAAATACCAAAGGATTTACTCCCATTTTCCTGCATATTGGGGATTTAGAATATTTTTGGGAGAATCCTAGCCATAGTGTGAGAAAAACCTGTACTCACAATGAGTGGTTTGGGTCTGGAGTGACTGCCTGGAAGTGTCTGGAAGCAGGTTTATTTGAGGTATTTAAGAGGGCATTGGATAGAAACAATATACAGGAGTACAGGGAAAAGGCAGGAGAATAGCACTAAGTCATGATGGTCATTTGGAGCACTGGTACAGACACGACGGGCCAAATGACCTCCTTCTGCAAAGTAAGAATTCTGTGATTGAAGAGATATGACACCATCCAGTTCATCCAGGCCAAAACATTTAGACAATCCAAGACTGACACCCATCCATCACATTTAAGTTTCACACTGACACACAGTGCCAGCAATGTGCACTATCTGCAAGAAACGCTGCAGAAACTCACAAGAATCCTTTGATAGCTCCTTCTAAACACTTGACCTTTACCATCTAGAACGACAAAACCAGCAGCTGGATGGGAATACCACCACCTGGAAGTTCTCCTCCAAGTCACATACCATCCTGACTTGGAACTAGATCACCATTCCTTCACTGGGTCAAAATTAAGGAACCACCTTCGTAACAGCACTGTGAGCGTTCCTGCAACACATGGACTGCAACACTTCAAGAAAGCAGCTCACCAATACTTTCTCAAAGGCAATTAGAGATAGGTAGTAAATGATGGCTAGTCAGCAATGCTCACATCCCATGAACGGATGGAAAAAATTTGTCTTGTCACAATTATTGCGCCAATTTTTTCAAATTACAAATTCCTCTAATAGGGTTTTCCTGAGATTGTGTAATCTGACCACTGAATTTTTTTAAAACCCTCAAAATGCTTCCTAAAATTTTGCTGATGACCATCTTATTGATGATGACCAACTTCTATGGGCTCATACAAACAAAAACAATAAAAATGTTCCAAGAATGATGTTTATGAATTGAATTCTATTTAGTTCATAACATATGCATTCGAACATAAAGTTTTGGTTGAGATTTAAATGTTAATGGTAAAATAAATGAAAAACTCCAATTGAACATAGAACATAGAACATAGAACACTACAGCACAAACAGGCCCTTCGGCCCACAAGTTGTGCCGGACATATCAAAACCTACCCAGCCATAGACCTATCTGTAACCCCCAATCCCATTGGATCCCATATACTCATCCAGAAGTCTTTTAAAAGACCCCAGCAAGTTCGCCTCGACCACCACCGACGGCAGCCGATTCCATTCACTCACCACCCTCTGAGTGAAAAACTTTCCCCTAGCATCCCCTCTGTACTTGCTTCCCTGCACCTTAAATCTGTGCCCTCTCGTCGCGACCATTTCAGCCCTGGGAAATAGTCTCTGAGAGTCCACCCTATCTATTCCTCTCAACATCTTGTAAACCTCTATCAGGTCGCCTCTCAACCTTCGTCTCTCCAGGGAGAACAGTCCCAGCTCCCTCAACCTGTCTTCATAAGGCATGCCTCCCAATCCAGGCAACATCCTTGTAAATCTCCTCTGCACCCTTTCAATAGCTTCCACGTCCTTCCTATAGTGAGGCGACCAGAACTGCGCACAGTACTCCAAGTGTGGTCTGACAAGGGTCCTATAAAGCTGCAGCATTACCTCCTGACTCCTGAACTCAATCCCTCGATGAATGAAGGCCAGTACATCGTAAGCTTTCTTAACCACATCCTCCACCTGGGAGGCCGATTTGAGAGTCTTATGGACCCGGACCCCAAGATCCCTCTGCTCTTCCACACAGCTAAGACTCCTACCTTTGATAGTGTACTCATTCATCCTGTTGGATCTGCCAAAATGGACCACTTCTCCGCCCAGTCTTGCATCCTGTCGATGTCATGCTGCAACTTCTGACATCCCTCCAGACCATCCACAACACCACCGACCTTCGTGTCATCGGCGAACTTACTCACCCATCCCTCCACTTCCTCATCCAGGTCATTTATGAAAATGACAAACAGCAAGGGTCCTAGAACAGATCCCTGGGGCACTCCACTGGTGACCGACCTCCATGCAGAAAAAGAGCCATCCACAACCACCCTCTGCCTTCTGCAGGCAAGCCAGTTCTGGATCCACAAGGCCAAAGCCCCTTGGATCCCATGGCCTCTCACCTTCTCAAGAAGTCTTGCATGTGGGACCTTGTCAAATGCCTTGCTGAAGTCCATGTACACCACGTCCACTGCTCTTCCTTCGTCAATGTGTTCAGTCACATTTTCGAAGAACTCAATTAAGCTCGTAAGGCACGACCTGCCTTTTACAAAACCATGCTGACTATTTCTAATCAACCTAAACTTCTCCAAATGCTCGTAAATCTTGTCCCTCAGAAGCCTCTCCATCAGCTTACCAACCACTGAGGTCAGACTCACCGGTCGGTAATTTCCAGGACTATCCCTGTTCCCTTTCTTGAAAATAGGGACCACATAAATTGAAAATAGCAAATGGTAGGATTCTTAGTAGTCTAGATGAACAGAGGGATCTTGGTGTGTATGTGCATAGATCCCTGAAAGTAGGCAGTCAAGTCGAGAAGGTTGTTAAGAAGGCATATGGAGTCTTGGCTTTTATTGGTAGGGGGATTGAATTTCGGAGCCGCAACGTCATGTTGCAACTGTACAAAACTCTAGTGCGGCCGCACTTGGAGTATTGTGTGCAGTTCTGGTCCCCACATTATAAGAAAGATGTGGAGGCATTGGAGAGGGTACAGAGGAGGTTTACCAGGATGTTGCCTGGTATGGAGGGCAGGTCTTATGAAGAGAGGCTGAGGGATTTGAGGTTGTTTTCGTTAGAAAGGAGGCGGCTAAGAGGGGACCTAATCGAAACATATAAGATGATTAGAGGTTTAGATAGGGTGGACAGTGATAGCCTTTTTCCTAGGATGGAAAAAGCTAGCACGAGGGGACACAGCTTTAAATTAAGGGGTATAGTTATAGGACGGATATCAGAGGTAGGTTCTTTACCCAAAGGGTGGTTCGGGAGTGGAATGCCCTGCCTGCAGCAGTTGTAGATGCGCCAAGTTTGGTGGCGTTTAAGAGGTTAGTTGATAAGTATATGGAAGAGAAGGGAATGGTTTAGTTTGGAGGGGCATTGCTTTTTATATTGGTCGGCTCAACATCGAAGGCCGAAGGGCCTGTTCTGTGCTGTAATGTTCTATGTTCTATGTTCTATGTTCTATCCGCAATCCTCCAATCCTCCGGAACCTCTCCCATCTCCATCAACGACGCAAAGATCATCGCCAGGGGCTCTGCAATGACATCTCTCACCTCCCACAATAACCTGGGGTACATCCCATCTGGTCCCGGAGACTTGTCTATCTTGATAGCATTTAAAAGTTCTAACACATCCGCTTCCTTAATATCTACATACTCAATCTTTTCAGTCTGCCTCAAACTTGTAGTGCATCCTCCCAGACCACTTTCCACCGTGAATACTGAGGCAAAGTACTCATTAAACACCTCTGCCATTTCTTCCGGTTCCATACAGACTTTTCCCCCTTCACCTTTTATAGGTCCTATCCCTTCTCTTCTCATCCTTTTACTTTTCACATATTTGTAGAAGGCCTTGGGATTCTCCTTAATCCTACCAGCCAAGGCCTTCTCATGACCCCTTCTGGCTCTCCTAATTTCCTTTTTAAGCTCTCTTCTATAAGCCTTATACTTCTCTAGATCCCCAACATCTCCTAGCTCTTTGAACCTTTTATACACCTATTGAGGAATGAGGAATGGTATACATCTCAAATAAATTCAATTCAAACAAACTTGGAGTTTATTATTCTTAAAAAATAACTTAGAGTTGCAAAATCCATTAACAATAAGGGGTCTTTTTTACCCTGGTTAATAGAGCCGGAATGTCCCCCTATTCCTGAATTAAATATCTGAATTATGTATGTAGTTTACAAATGAAAGTAATTTTCTAAAGAAAGGTGGGAGTTTGTCCCTTTAAGAACATCACAGCCAGCTGGCTTGGGTGACTAATTGGGACTCAGAGTGGTAATAACCTGAGGTGGAGAGGGGTGAGGGGAGGGAATGGTCAGCTCACTGGAAAGATATAGGGTGGGAATTTATGGCCTTACACATCCCAAAACCATAAATTCCTGTCCTAGGTCACCAAGGTCTGCCACTTGCCTACTCCGATTCCCTTGCTGGATGGGGCAGTAGAATTCCAGACACTATTGAGTGAAAACATTTTGGTTGTCTTTGATTGCCATGTTGGGTGCCATGGGTAGTTGGCTGATATTATGCATGTTTGGTTCCCAAGTGAAAATGTCCCCCCAAGGTTCTGATGCAGCCTTTAAAGGGGCAACAACAACCTATAAAAGAGGTTGAAGTATCACCCACCTTGAGGGTGTTAGGAAACATTTCATCTGAGTCAACATGATCAATGCTTGAAGAGATCTATATAGAAATATAGAAAATAAGAGTAGGCTATCTGGCCCTTTGAATCTGTTCTGCCAATCAATATGATGATGGCTGACTTTCTATCTCAACATCATACTCCCGCTCTCTCCCCATACCCTTGAAGCTTTTAGATTGTAATAATTTGTCTATTTCCTTGTTAAATATACTCAGCGACATAGCCTCCACAGTTTTCTATAATAGAGGATTCCACAGATTTACCAGCCTCTGCATGAAAAGGTTTTTCCTAATTTCAGTCCTAAATGGCCTTCTTTATGCCCTGAGACCATAAACTCTCATTCTAAACTTCCCCAAATTGGAGAAACAAAATTGTCGTATCCAGTCTGTCCAGCCCTGTCAGAATTTTATACGTTTCAGTGAGGTCCTTCTCAGTATTCTAAACTCCAGTAAATAAGGCATAGATGACCCAATCTCTCCTCATACATCAATCCTGCCGGATCAGGAATTGGTCTGGTGAGCCATCACTGCACTCCCTCAATGGTATCTCCTTTCTAAGGTTAGGAGACAATAACTGTGCACAATGCTCCAGATGTGGTCTCACCAAGACCTTGTACAACATGGTGCTCCTATACTCAAGTCCTCTTATAATGACAGTCATGATACCTTTTGCCTTCCTAACTGCTTCTGTGTCTGCATGCTAATTTTCAATGAAGTATTCAAACTCTTAAGTCCACATACACTCCGAGTTAACTATCCATTATAATTTCCTATGTTCACATTTAAAAGTGTGGACATGCCAAAGAAAGCAGCAGGTCAGCAATGGGGAGGCCGGCGATGGGGAAGCCAAGCCACGTGCACCAATCTCTCCACTGACAGATCTGCGCACGCACACTGGCCCACTCAGCACTATGCTGCCAGCTTGTTGAGTGGGATGAGACCCCGCACCCCAACTTACCAGAGTGAATCCCTCTAAGACACTCTGTGAAGCATGGAAATTTGTTCTGATAAGTATACCCAACAAATGGCAGGAAATTCCCAACCATTGGGCACTCATTTTTTTAGGGAGAATCCTGGTATAATGTTGTAGTTACAATGTGTGATCCAATCCATTACAGCCAATAGTCACTTTGCACATCTCCAAAAGATGTGACAGTTTGCTAGGATGCTAAATGAGCGAAATGAAGACTGGATATTCAAATCTTCAAACATTTTCCCATCCAAAAAATACATTTCCAAAGTTTGCACATCAAACTATATTAAAAGGCAGAAACAATGCTATTTTTGTTCTAAATTTTGAAGCCCAATTGAACCTAACCATATAGATATATATCTGGGAATCTATCCATTATTAGCTTATTATACTCAAAAGTTCATAATTCGCCAGATGTGAAATGAACCAGACTAAATGTAAATTATGTTTTGGGGACTAAACCAGTTGACATGAGAAGCAATAATGTAATGGCTGTGGTCTGCATTTTAGCTCATTAACCTGAGACGGATTGAATGACCTTCCTCATACCTATGTACTTCGTGATATTTTCTCTTCAAAATGTTAGCATTGGAATAAAATGCTTAGGACCATTACTTTGAACACCAAAAATGTACATAACAGATGCCTGCAATTAGGAAACAAATGACCTTCTTTCCTAAATAACTAAAAGAGTATCCAGCTAACATCAAGGTCATGACTATATACAAACACACCCTTAATAGCCCCATTATGTTAGGCAGTCATAAAGCAGTATGTGAAACGAATGTAAAGGTGATGTTTTTACTGTTTGACCTAGAATAAAAAGCAGTTTTAAACCCATTTGATTAATCTAAACTGACCTCAGCACATTCATATAAATATGCATGTACCAAGCTGGAAAAAGATCAAATTACTTACTGGTGCTGAGTCACATTACTTTGAATCAGGTATTAATGTCAGACCCACTATCTGTAGTTTAAATGCAGCACAAATGAAATCTGATTCAAACCCACTTCACTGAAAATTATCCAGACCACAATATATTTCAGATCTTTTCAGCATTATGAAATACCCCGTTGCACAGGAAATGCCTCAATTGACAGTAATGAATATTAATCCCCCCAACAACCGATCACTTTTTTTTCCTCTGAACTTGTGACTGTAAAGGTTTAAAGTTACCAGTGTTTAGAAATGTCCTGATGATAGAGAAAATAAATTCCCTGGAGGAGCAGCCAGAGTTTAGAGAGAAAAGTCAGTGCCTTAACAAAGGATTCTTACATTTCCTGAAGAAGCTTTGTACCCTGGGCCCCAGGAAGGCCTGCAGTGTGTGAAGCAGCAAACACTGCGGTCTCCTCGTTCCCTCTGAAGTCTTGGGAATGAGCTATAAAACAGAGGCTCTGTCAACACTGTACAACCTGCAATAAACTATTAAAGCAGGAATTTATGGCTGTGGTTATCTGCCTACTGAAATAATGTTGTTACAAGGCTGCCCTTGCAAGTCATCAGCAGATATTGTGTGATAAAAATCAAAGATGCTGAAATCTCAGTAATGAGTTCCACAGAGTGACCGTTAATGACAAAGTCAGATAATCACCAATATGGGTATTTAATATACTTTACTTAACAAGATATCTTCAGGGAACTTCTTAAGGTGTTGAATTATGTCATTTTAGACCTGTTCTGCTTTGTACGTCATGTACCATTTGAGGCAATCATTGACAGCTTTCCTTTTACAACCTTAATTAACACTTTTCAAATGCACTTGGATGACTCCCTGCACCATTCCTTAAAAACAATAACAAGAACTTTGACCAGTGAAAATTGCAATTCAGTCAAGAAGTATTAAAGCTTTTCATTTTTTTTAAATGCAATTAATTATTGATTATTATCACATCACCCATGGTGTTGCTCACCAGAAAAGAAAATCAAAGATTTGACTTGAAAAAACTATGTGAAGAATGGAAGTCTGTAGCTGAGTTCCATGGCTGCAGGTCATGCCCCCTTAGTCCCAGATGACCATTGGCTTCCCTCCCCTTTGAGGGGGAAGGCTGACTTTGTGATTTAACTTAAGGATCACCATGTCTCAGATAAGGAGCAAGGTTGAGAAGGTGAGCTGGCATGAAATATCCTGCATGGTGGCACTGTGGTTAGCACTGCTGCCTTGCTGTGCCAGGGATCCAGGTTCGATTCCAGCCTTGGGTGACTGTGTGGACTTTGCACGGTCTCTCTTTATCTATGTGAGCTTCCACTAGATGCTCTGGTATCTTCCTACAGGTTAGGTGGATCAGCCATGGTAAATATGCGAGTTGTGGAGATAGGGTGAGGAACAGGTGAACCTAGATTCTTTAAATTGGTGCAGACTTGATGGGCTGAATAGCCTCCTTCTGTACTGTAGGCTCTATGGTATAGGACTTGAACTGTGCTGTTGGCATTGCTCTGCATCATGAACCAGCTGTCCAGCCACTTGAGCTAAACTGGCATCTATGGGTGCAAAGCAGCATTGAAGGTTCACTCAAACATGGAGGCACAATGTAAGAGGCATCAAGGAACACTAAGTTTGCTCACATGCAGATTTCAAGAAACATGGGAGTAAAAATTGAGGTACAGCATGGTGGATTTGTGAACAAAATAGAAATAAAGCCACTGGCCTGAAGGACTGAAGCAGTAATTCAATAGTAAGGTTGATGAAAAAAGCTCAAAATTACAAGGGAATGTTGAGTGATTTATTTGGAAAAGTATTATGAAATTTTCTAATATATTTATGTTTGAAAATTTATTCTTTGCTACAGGAACTTCTGGTGGAGTGGAAAATAATCATAATCATGAAAATTAGTTTCAGCAGTCTTTTTTTATAGATGCTGAAGCTTATCATCCCACATTCATCAGGACAAAAACAAGAATGCTAAATTTCAAACATTCACAAGAATTTATATTACTGGAGGAAAGAATGCTGATTGATTGGTAACCTAACTTTGATCGGCCAAGGCATTGTCATGGGGAAAGCAATGGGGAATTATTGGCTCTCCAGGCTCACGGGTAATTCAAATGGTGCGAAGTTTGAACATTTTTCTTTCATTTGTAGTAATAGGTTCCTGTATGTGTATGTATCTTTCTTCTAGCAAGCATAAATGAGCTATATTACAAGCTTAACTGATTTTTTAAAATATGTAATTCAAATAGCTGTTAGCATACTCAGGATTGTCTAGCAAATGCTGCCAAATTGCACAAGTATATCTAACAGTAGACATTTTGTTCTGGGTTTTTCAAGCATGGGTTGGTTATATATACCCTGTACTCTGCTTATCGCAAACAGCAGACAGAACATTCTGTTTGATTCAGTCAGCCCATCACTGGGATTTACAGCTTACGTACCTGGCACATCACTGGGACTGGCACTGAAATTCATACATGACATTGCTCAATTGTGTGATTGGCGGCACATCCTTTTGGACTGATGGCAGCATTTTGTTGTTGTTGAAAATATCACTTGCACAGCCATTGCAAAGTGGCAGCATGAAATGGCTTGCTTAATCTGTTCTATTAATTTGAGAGACTTTTGCTTCCCAGGGTTACTTGAGGTAGACCAGGTACTTTTAAGATCTTTGGCCCATTTGAGAATCTTGACTGGTCTATATATATATATGTAGAGATTTAGGAAGGCAGTGACATGGTGGTATTGTCATTAGGGTGGTATTCCAGAAACCCAGGGGACTCCGATTTGTAACCCATGTGAAATTTGAATTGTATAAAAATCTGGAATTATAAGTTTAATGATGATTATGAAATCATTATCGATTATTGTAAAAATCCATCTGATTCACTAATGTCCTTTAGGAAAGAAAATCTGTTGTTCTCACATGGTCTGGCCTACATTTGGCTCCAGAACCACTGCAATGTGATTGATTCTTAAATGCTCCTTCAAGGGCAATTAGTGATGGGCAATATATGCTGGCCCAGCTAGTGACCGATACCCATATCCCATGAAAGAATTAAGAAAAATTGTATTGCGCTATGTATTGTGAGGTTGACCTCATCAGCAGTCATGTAAATAGAATCCCAGCCATTCATTCACATTGCAATCTTGATTCAGAAATAGCGTGCATCAAAGCTATCCTGTAGGACAATGGCTATGCTTATCAGATCATTATGTGCTGTGCATCAGACACTGAGTAACAGTGGTCTTCCCCACTATCAAAGACTCCAAGAGCAGACATCTCACCCTCAGAGATTCATCAGACTAGTCTGACGTTGATAGTTCTTTTCATTGCTTGGCAGTGCTACTGGGGAGGATGTGAACTCCACTCAAGACAAGGGATTACTGATGGACTCAGGACAGGTAAGTGATGGCAGGAATGGGAATAGATGGTGTTGTATTGATGGGGATCATAGGGAAGGGGAATGAGACAGTACTGTGGCTCAATACTGGTCCCTCGGCCAGGCACTGACCAGGCATCGCTCTATGACATGCTTTGATCTTTAGGCAGGTGGCCCCCACTTGCCACTGGGTGACAAAACCCCCACCCATCATTGGGTGAATAATATCAGAGGTGGTGAGATGAAGCCCTTTAGTGAGCATTAATTATCCACTTAATGGAAGCAGAGTGGAAAGGCTATTCATTGACTTTCCTGTCACAGACTTAATTGAGGCAGAGGTGGGAAAGCAGTGCATTCTCACCTGTCACCCTCCTATCCAATTAAATGCACACCAAATCTGTCATGGGATAAGAGCACTAAATTCCACTCAACATACCACCTTGAAAAAAGAAATGCAAAGCAGATTTCCACATGACCAATTTCAGATCATCAGGTGGCTTCTCTTCTTGATGCCGATCAATCTTTCTTTATGTCTAACTTCTATCATCAATATCTCTGAAAAAATAAAAAGCTTTTATTGTTATATTGTTCTTTTGGCCACCTCAGGACGTTCTAGTGAGATTTTCAGCCAATACAGCAGTCACTGTTGTAATGTGTGAAACATGGCAATCCTAAAGAGCAATACGATGAAGCCTAGACAATCTCTTTCAGTGATGATGGTTAAGTGAGAGCTCCCGCCATGCTTTTCCAATAGTGTCAAGAGATTATTCATATCTAACTGAGAAACTGACTCTGGACCCAGTTTCTCTCTCATTTTCAGCCCATGTTTTCCACTCTCTGATCTAATTTAGCCCAACCTTTATCAATCATCTATCTCCTTCACTGAGTATTCTTAGCCCTGTGTCTCTCATTAATACTTCTGCAACTCTCCCCAGATTCTGCCTTACTCATCTTTGTCTTTATGAATCATCTTTCTCTCTTTCAGACACACCATCTCTCTATCATCTTTCTCTCTCTCTCTGACTTCAGGCACTCTCTTTCTCTCTCTCTTTGGCTCCAAGCTCTCTCTTTGTCTGATTTGAGGCACTCTGTCCTATTGTTTTCTCTTATACATTCTCATTTTCATGAAAATGTATGTAGGGGCGGCACGGTGGCGCAGAGACTTGGATTCGATTCCTGACTTAGATCACTGTCTGTGCAGAGACTGCATATTCTCCCCATCTCTGTAAGGGTTTCCTCTGGATGCTCCAGTTTCCTCCCACAGTCCAAAAGATGTGCTCGGTTCGTACATTATCTGTGCTAAATTCTGCCTCAGTGTACCTGAATAGGTGCCAGAGTGTGGTGACTAGGGGGATTTCCACAGTAACTTCATTGCAGTGTTAATGTATCTATTTGTGATCTAATAAGTAAACTTTATCCAGCTTTTTGTTAAATTCTTCCTATATGAAGTTTACCTCAGGAAAGATTTTGCAATTTATCATCTAATTATTTTCAAATAAAGTTAAAAATTATGAAGCAGGAAATGTTGGAAAGTAAGAGTTCCCTAGAGTAGCTGAATCACTAATGTAAGTGCACTTTGGCAGAGATTACAGTAGCTCCCCATTAACAGCAACATATGGAGGGGATGGGGCTGGATTGACGCGGGGCCTGCTGGGCCAATCTGTGGGGACAGGGTTTTGGCTGCCACTCTGCAAACAGGATCAGTGTGGGAAGGAGGGAGGCTGGCGATCGGTATGGGCTGGGGAGGTGGAGGTCAGACTGCTGGGGGTTTGGGGAGGATGTCAGGAATGCAGGGATGGGGAATGGGGGGAACTGGAGACAGGCTTGCCTGGGAATGGTTGGGGGGCAGCGATTGAACCATGGGTGGAGGGGCAAAGGGCAGGCGATACGTGAGCTGGGGGGCTGGCGAGCAATTAAGTGAGCTGACAGTCGGGAGGATGGCAGTTGAGGCTACTATGCATGTGCCAACTGTGGCGCTGACAAATTAACACATGCACAGTGACCTGCTCAGCAATAAGCTGCCAGCATCTTCCAGCGGGAATAGGGCCCACTCACTGATTTTTAATGACATTCACTCTGGTGACCTCTGCACTGCACAAAATTGTTCTCAGCACTCCCAATGAAAAAAAACAGTGATAATTTCTCCAGTTTTCACGCAAATTTGATGTTTAGAATTTTGTCGGGAGAGTTATGGCCTGTATCTTTTTCCCATTGGAAGAAGGTGGAAGAAAGTATGTCCAGAGTATGTAGGATCCTTAGTTAGGCTGGCTGCTTTCTGAGGCATAGGGAAGTGTAGATGTAGTCAATGGATGGGAAGCTGCTTTTCGTAATGGTCTGAGCTACGTTCACAAACCTTTGTAATTTCTTGCAGTCTTGGTCAGAGCAGGAGTCACACGAAGCATCTGGGAGGGATACTCTCTATGGTGCATCTGTAAATACCTGTAAGATTTGTAGTGGGCATGCCAAATTTCCTTAGCCTTCTGAGAAAGTAAAGGGAAAGAGCAAAACTGCAGCCCATCAATAAAAGATAATTATTATGAAATAAATCTAAAATGGTGAAAATGTGAAACTTGCTACCACACGGAATAATTGACATAAATAGTATTAATGCACATAAAAGGGAAGATGGCTAACCATGTAAGAGAGAAGAGGATAGTGAATTATGCTGATAGAGTTAGATGAAGAAATCTAGGAAAAGGCTGGCGTGAACCTGACTGGATTAAATGGCATGTTTCTGTTTTCTATACTTCCCTTACTTCTATGAATTGAAGTGAGATTGTATTGGGCGGGGAACGGGGGGTGTAGGCATGGGATTGCTTTATACAAGGAGGATTCGCCATGCCAAATTATTCCTTAGTGTCAGGGGCACTACCTAGGATAAATGCATGGGATTGTGCGGATGGGACCTGGGTGGGATTGTGATTGGTGCAGACTCAATGGGCCGAAAGGCCTCTTTCAGCACTGTAAGAATTCTTTGATTCTATGATCTCTGAGGAGGTTAAAGGAATAGGAAGGGAAGTTTTAAGTGCAAAGATGAGGTTTTTTAAATTTGTGGTGTTGGGGAACTGACAGTGTAAAAATGACGATTCAGAAGAAAGTTGGGTCAGTTCTTTCATATGCTCAAGAGAAATGAATTACTGTGTGTGGGAGCCGGCTATTAACCTAAACTGTGCCTGCAGTACCAGAGCATTTCTTCCAAAGAGTAATATGTTATGTAATAAAAGATTTCTATAAGAAACAATTAATCGCTATGTTGAGTCACTTATTTAGAAAAAGGTGGGGAAATGTCGGTCTACAAATAGGATTAGAGTTATAAAGAGGAGTACAGGGAAAGATGATTATCCTGTTGGACCACTTTGTATTGTAGCAGAATGTAACTGATCAGTTTGAAAGACTGAAATTCCAAGCTTCTGCAAGACTTTTTTTGATGGCCTGACAGAAACACCACAAAGTTTTATCCTAAAAAGTTTACGTGTGACCACTCACTTTGTTCAAGACATTAAGTTTGAAATGTTAGTAGATAAACAAGGCTAAAAGTGTCTGTGAGAGTGTCTGCTGGCCATCCTTGTTTAACACTCCACATGACAACACTGTGACACTGCCACCTACTAATAACCTTCTTAAGTAGAGCTATCATTTACTTAATGACAGAAGCTTTAAAAAAGCCTTGATACCTCCTGGTGACTAGATGAATAGTTGAATCAAACAAACCAAGGATGTTCAAGGACGCATCCTTACATGAGTAATGAAAGGGCTGTTACAATTGAACTTCACTGCTGTTGGTTTAGGGTGGGAAAAATAAATCAATTTTCTTCCTCTGTATCACTACTTAGTGAACCTTACTGGAAATGTTTGAGCGTGCGTGTGCGTGTGTGTATGTGTGTGGGTGTGTGTCTAAATGTGTGTATGTATGCACACTTATGGATGTATACGCAATTGTGGATGGGTGTGTGAGTCCATATTGGATGAATACAGTATTGGATTTGACTGTGATGCTCCATATAGTTGAATAACTTCTGTCACTTACTGTCAGGACTCAAGCATGATTAATGACTATCTTGGATTGGCACCAGAGTATAATTGGCCATTCCAGCAAGGAAAAAATTGCTTCAGAAGAGAAAGGGAGGAGAAGTTTTGTGACTGAACTGAATTATTTAAATGTTGAGGGCGGGATTCTCTGGCTGTTCACACCAGCAGGATTCTCCCGTCCTGCTGCAGTGAACGGAGATTTGGCTAAGCATTAAATTCTCCATCTCCCTGGCAGTGGCAGCGGGACATGAACAGCCAGAGAGATTGGGCTGCATCTCACTGCCACTGGGCAATTATAGACAAAACCAACACAATCACACCACAGTCACATTTGTGCTGGGTCACCTCGGAATATTTAAGAACATGATGCTGCATTAACATATGACTCTTCTAAAACAGGATGAGATGGTGGAAAAGCCAAAACTGAAAGGCCACTTAATTATTATCCAATCTAATTTTATTATATAATAATTACAGCTAGTTATCTATTGTATATTTGAATATTGCTGATTGGGTTATACCTTTAATTATGGAATATGTGTAACCTTCAGAAAAAAAAACTTTCCTCAATGTAATCATAAAGCAGAAAGTAATCCAAAATTTACACAAATCATTGATTAGGCTATAATTAAGATACTGTACCCAGTTATCCACATTGCCATTTAAGGAGGATGCCAAGACCATTGAGAGACTGCAAAAAACATTCAATAAAACCAAAGAGAGTCTTTAGCTGATGAAAGAAGAAAGATTTCTGTATTCAACTTTAACAAATGACCCTAAGTGCTGAGTAAATTCTGTAGATGGGAACAGAAAGTTATAAAAGGATAAAGACAGGTTTGGTGAGTGGGAAAATAAATCCTTGGAGTTTAATGTGAGAATCTATTTTGAGGCATGAAAGATATATAAGAATATTTTCTTAATGGTGAGATACTAGAAACTGTGCAGGAGCAAATGAATATGGGAGCCTATTTGCGCAAATCATCAAATCCTCATGTATGGTACAAAATGATTAATGGAACGTTGGTCTCTGTCTGAACAAAATTGGAGTACAAATACAAAGCATGGGAGATAATAGGCGCACAAACTTGGGTTGTTCTCATCTAAGATTAGAAGCTTGAAGGATGATTTAGCTGAAAGTTTGGAAATCATGAAAGGTTTCAATCGAGGGTAGACAAAAAAGTTGTTTCCTTTCGTGGGGAAAATCAAGAATGACAGCACGCAATCTTGAAAGTTACAGCTAGGGCCATTTAAGAGTGAAATCAGAAAATGCATTATCATACAAAGAGTAATGGAAATCTGGAATTCTCTTCCCAAAGGCTGTGGAGACTAGGATCATTGACATTTTCAATACTAAAGTAGGTAATTTCTTGTTGTTTGAAATTATGTGGAGCAAAATTGGATTAGTGATCAGTCAGGATCTAACTAAATGGTGGTACAGGTTTCAGAGGAGAATGAGGAGAAACAAGAGAAACTGGGAATATTTTCAATTAGAACAAAAAAAAGGAAGAAATCTGATAAAAGTGTTTCAAATTGAGAAATGCTGTTAAAGTAAATCAGAAAAGCTGTTTCCATCAGTTATTAACTAAAAAGCATTAATTTAAGATCATCATCAAATGAATAAAGGGAGAAATTAAAAGAACTGTTCCTTTCATAAATAACTAATAGAGCAGGGAAAATTTGCCAGGAGCATTGGAGACAGTAAAGTTGATAAAAGCTTTTAAAGGGGAAGTAGATAAATATCTGGCACACCAGCCACAATATATTGTGAAGTTTGATGATTCTAATGCCTCTCACTTACCTTGTTTGGCTTCTTGTTTTTGACCATACTGAAAGGCTGTTTGCAAAGAGTGTGCATCCAGTGGTGTGGACAAGTGAAGATCCAAACCTAGTTTTCATGCTTAAGTTTCAAGACTTTGATGGCGATCCACATTGATTTGTGTATCTTAAGACAAGGCTATAAGATATGGGAGCAGAATTAAGCTTTCAGCTCATTGAGTCTACTCTGCCATTCAATCATAGCTGATATCAGAAGACCACAAGGTCACTATTAGACATATATATTTGCAGTCAAAGCTTACAATCAATCCCTCAATTTGCAGAAACCAGAGGTTATGCTCAAGCTAATATCTGGTTCACTGTGTATAACGCCATCACTATTCATTGAAATTACAGAGCTGAGTTCAATCCAACAATTCACTTTCCTATGCAACATCTTGCTGTCAGATGTATTTCAAGAAAACAAAATATTTCTTCCTGCCTAAGGAAGCATGTGTGAACTAAAAATCAAAACCATTCTCAAAGTGTAATGAGGAAGTGGTTCAATCTTCTGTACTCAAAATACTTGAAGAATACATATGTGTCGCATCGAAAGGCTTGACAGTTTCCACCTCTACAGCTACTACTCCATTATGAACAATAAATGGTAGGCAAGATGTCAATAAATGATTAGATTGTTGGTATTATGACAGCTTGTCTGCAATAGAGGCCTTGTTGATCGAGCACCAAGTGAGATAGTCAGGGCTTGCCAAGGAGAAATGCCTATAGATGGCTATTCAATTGTGACATACGTTAGAAAAGATTAATGTGAAATCCCAGGAGTAACTTCTTAGGAACATAGAAATATTAGGAAAGAGGGAGGTCATTTAGACTCTTGAGCCTATTCATCCAAATCAGTGAGATCATGGTGATCTGTGACCTAATTCCACATCTCTTGTACCTATTGTTGACAGAAATATATCAATCTCAGTTCAAATTAACAATTACAGTCATAGTATTAAATGAGGTGTATAGCAAAGAAAGAGGCCCTGTGGCCCATCATGCCTACACCTATCTGTTAGATAGAGCTTTTGGAGATAATGGGATAAGAAATATGGGGGAAAGTTGGATCAGGACATTGATTTTGATGACCTGCCATGATCAAAAAGAATGGCAAAGCAGGCTTAAAGGGCCATTTCCATGTTCCTATTCTAAATTTCTTTTCCCAGCACTTTGTCCATAGACTTGTATGCTGTGGCATTTCAAATGCTCATTCAAATGCTTCTTAAATGTTGTGAGGGTTCCTTCCTCTTCCACCCTTTTAAGCAGTGAGATTCAGACTCCCAGCACCCTCTGGGTGAACAAGTTTTTCCTCAAGATCCCTCTAAATCTTCTGCCCCTTACGTTATATCAATGCCATTTGGTTACTGACCCCTCTACTAAGGGGTAAAGCTTTTTCCTACTTATCCTATCTATGTCTCTCATAATTTTGCATACTTCAATCAGGTCTCCCCTTCAGCTTCCTCTGTTCTAAGGAAACCAAACCCAGTCTAACCAATCTCTTATCATTGTTGAAATGCTGCAGCACAGGCAACATCCTGGTGAATCATGTGTTTTACTTTCTTAACCAGTTAAAAGCCTTATTGAACTTCAGATGCATTTCCTTAATCTACACACTGAATCATCTCTTGAAAAATTCAGTCAAATTTGTGAGGCATGATCTCCCTTGACAAAACTGTATTGATTAATCCTTGGCTCTCCAAGTGGACAGTAAGAAGTCTCACAATACCAGGTTAAAGTCTTCTTACTGTGCCTACCCCAGTTCAAGCCAGCATCTCCACATCATGGTCTCCAAGTGGAGATTACTTCTGTTCCTCAGAATTTTTTCCAATAATTTCCCTACCACTGATGTTAGACTCACTTTCCTGTAATTCCTGCTTTTTCTCTACTTCCCTTCTTGAATAATGGTATCACATTAATTGTCCTCCTGTGACCAAAGAGGATTTGAAAATTAGTGCCTGAATCCTTGCAATCCCTTCTCTTGCCTCACACAGCAGCCTATGATATATTTGATTTGGGCCTGGGGATTTATGCACTTTTAATCCTGCTAAAAGCGCTAACACTTCCTTTCTCCAAAAGAGAAAATGCTGGAAAATTCAGCAGATCTGGCAGCATCTGTAAAGAGGGAAAAGAGCTCATGTTTCGAGTCCAGATGCTCTTTGTCAAAGCTAAAAGGCATAGGAAGTGAGAGATATTTATTTGACAGCGGGTCATCTGGACTCAAAATGTCAGCTCTTTTCTCTCCTTTCAGGTGCTACCATACTTGCTAAGATTTTCCATTGTTTTGTCTTTTAGTTTCAGATTCCATCATCTGCAGTAATTTGCTTTTAATGCTTCTTCCCTCTCAATGCTAATTTGATCAATTATATCACAGTGCCTCTCCCTATGCTCTAAATCTACATTCTACATTGACGTAGTGAACACAGATGCAAAATATTCATTTAATACCTCACCTACATTTTCAGGCTCCACACGCAGATTGCCATTTTGTCCCTAGTGGGCCCTACTCTTTCCCTGATTACCCTCTTTCCCTTAATATACTTATACTTGCACTTTTCCTTTATTTTGCCCACAAGTGTTTATTCATTCCTGCTCTTCACTTTCCTAATTTATTTTCTTAAATATCTCCCTGCTCATCCTTTACTCCTCTGGGGCATACGTTGGTTTTTGTGCCCCTAATCTGCATAAGTCTTTCTTTTTTTCCTTGTCATCTAGGGTTCTCTGGAATATTTGGTCCAACCTTTAACTTCACAGGAACATGTTGGCCCTATACTCTATTTCCTTTTTGAAAGACTGCCACTGCTCTGATATAGACGTTCTTACAAGTAGCTGCTCCCAGTCCATTTTGACCAGATTCTGTCTTATCTTATTAAAATTGGCCTTCCCAAATTCCAAACCTTACATCCAGTTTATCTTTGTCCTTTTCCATAATTACCTTAAATCTTTTTGAGTTATGTTCACTATCACGGAAATGCTCCTCTACTGACACCTCTACCAGTTTCACTCCCTGAAATTAGGTCTGGTACTGCATCTCTCTTGTAGGGCTTTCTGTGTGCTGGCTCAAAAAGGTCTCCTGGATATATTTTAAGAATTCCACCCCGGTAAGGCCTATCCTAATAATTTGCCTTTCTTAATTAATATTGGGAAATTGAAATCTCTTAGTATTGTTACCCTATTGTATTTACACTCCAATGGGATTTGCCTACATGCCTGCTGTTCCATCTCTGCCTGGTTGTTTAAGGGCCAATAGTACACTGCATTCAGCATAAGTACCGTCTTTTGGTTTTTATGTTCCATATGGTCTCAATTGAGGAGCCTGTTAAGATGTCACTCCCACCCCCGCCTCACTGCAGCAACATTCCAACACCACCTTCTCTTTTACAACTACCTCCCCCATGTCTCACCTGAAGATTCTATAGCCCACAATACTGACCTGCCAGTCCTATCCCTCCCTCAACCAGGTCTCTGATAGCAATAATATCAATGTAATAATATCATTGACACAGAGTCCATCTTTGTAGAAGGTTTTCCGAACTTCACTTTTGAAAGTTATGGCACTAATTTTAGGCTAAATAGCTATCATCCTACTAATTCATCTTAACACCTTGAAAACTTCAGTCAAATTCCCCTTAGAGACAGACTCCTAAGAAAGTTGCCATCTTTGCAAATCCGCGAGAACACGTTTTCTGTTGCTGTGTTTATGAACTGGGTTTTATTAATTTGCTCCTCTGCCCACCCACTGCCTACCATATTTCCTGCTCTCCACTGCTAATATTTGGGAATTAAAAAATGAACACTATTAGAGGTGAATCTGGTTCCATTTAATGAAGTTGCCCAGTGGAAGATAGAACATAGAATATAGAACATAGAACATTACAGTGCAGAACAGGCCCTTCGGCCTGCGATGTTACGCCGACCAATTAGGAACAAGCAGTGACCCTCTAACCTAAACCATTCCCCTTTCATCCATAAACTTATCTACTAACCTCTTAAACGCCACCAAACTTGGCGCATCTACAACTGACGCAGGCAAGACATTCCATACCCTTACCACCCTCTGGGTAAAGAACCTACCTCTGACATCTGTCCTAAAACCACCACCCCTTAATTTAAAGCTATGTCCCCTCGTGCTAGCTTTCTCCATCCTAGCAAAAAGGCTATCACTGTCCACCCTATCTAAACCTCTAATCATCTTATATGTTTCAATAAGGTCTCCTCTTAGCCACCTTCTTTCTAACGAAAACAACCTCAAATCTCTCAGCCTCTCTTCATAATATCTGCCTTCCATACCTGGCAACATCCTGGTAAACCTCCTCTGTACCCTCTCCAATGCTTCCACATCTTTCTTATAATGTGGGGATCAGAACTGTACACAATACTCCAAGTGCGGCCGCACTAGAGTTTTGTACAGTTGCAACATGACGTTGCGGCTCCGAAATTCAATCCCCCTACCAATAAAAGCTAAGACTCCTTATGCCTTCTTAACAACCTTATCGACTTGATTGCCAACTTTCAGGAATCTATGCACACATACACCAAGATCCCTCTGTTCATCAACACTATTAAGAGTCCTACCATTAGCCCTAGACTCTACACATTTGTTATTCCTGCCAAAGTGAATTACCTCACACTTTTCCACATTAAACTCCATTTGCCACCTCTCGGCCCAGCTCTGCAACTTGTCCAAGTCTCTCTGCAAACTATAACACCCCTCTTCACTATCTACCACTGCTCCGACTTTGGTGTCATCCGCAAATTTACTAATCCATCCTTCAATACCCTCATCCAGATCATTTATAAAAATTACAAACAGCAGAGACCCCAAAACAAATCCCTGAGGTACACCACTAGTAACCAAACTCCACGATGAATATCTCCCATCAACCACCACCCTCTGTCTTTCATCAGCTAGTCGATTCCTAATTCAATTAGCTAAATCACCCTCAATCCCATACATCTGCATTTTCTGCAGAAGCCTTCCATGTGCCACCTTATCAAATGCCTTACTAAAGTCCATATATACCGCATCAACTGCCTTACCCCCATCCACCTCTTTGGTCACTTTTTCAAAAAACTCAATAAGGTTAGTAAGGTACGACCTACCCTTCGCAAAACCATGCTGACTATCCCCAATCAATTCATTTCTCTCTAAATAACTATAAATCTTATCCCTAATAATTCTCTCCAATACTTTGCCCACAACAGAAGTAAGACTCACCGGCCTATAATTCCCCGGAAAGTCTCTATTCCCCTTCTTGAACAATTGGACCACATTCGCTATCCTCCAGTCTTCCGGCACTATACCCGTAACCAACGACGACCTGAAGATCAGAGCCAGAGGCTCTGCAATCGCCTCTCTCGCCTCCCAGAGAATACTAGGGTAAATCCCGTCCGGCCCAGGGGACTTATCTAACTTCAAACCCTCAAGAATATCTAGCACATTCTCCTTATCTACTTCAATACTTTCCAGTTTGCAACCCTGTATCCCAGTGTTCTCCACAACTACATTTACATCACCCTGCGTGAATACCGAAGAGAAATATTTGTTCAATGCCTCTCCAATCTCTTCAGGCTCCACGCACAACTTCCCACTGCTGTCTATGACTGGCCCTAATCTTGCCTTAACCAATCTTCTATTCTTAACATATCTAA
The DNA here is from genome assembly GCA_024679065.1 of Sphyrna mokarran. Taxonomy (NCBI): domain Eukaryota; kingdom Metazoa; phylum Chordata; class Chondrichthyes; order Carcharhiniformes; family Carcharhinidae; genus Sphyrna; species Sphyrna mokarran. Next base: position 36,135,987 of record JAGIQG010000006.1, on the reverse strand, counting down.
AGAAAGCTTTAGGATTCTCCTTGATCCTATCAGCCAAAGTCTTCTTGTGTCCCCTTTTAGCTCTTCTCAACTCACTCTTTAGCTCCCTCCTGGCTAATCTATAGCTATCCAGTGCACTAACTGAGCCTTCAAACCTCATCCTGACATAAGCCTCCTTTTTCCTTTTAACCAGCGAATTAACTTTTTTAGTACACCATGGTTCCCTTACTCGACCATTTCCTCCTTGCCTGACAGGGACATACTTATCAAGGACTCGCAGTAGATGCTCCTTGAATAAGCTCCACATTTCAGATGTGCCCAGTCCCTGTAGTTTCCTAGTCCAACCTATGCACCCTAATTCCCTCCTTATGGCCTCATAATTACCATTCCCCCAGCTATAACTACTGCCCCCAGCTTCATGCCTATCCCTATCCATCACTAAGTTGAACGTAACCGAATTGTGGTCACTATCACCAAAATGTTCACTAACTTCCAAGCCTAACACCTGGTCTCGCTCATTGCCCAGCACCAAATCCAATGTAGCCTCACCTCTAGTTGGCCTCTCTACATACTGAGTCAAAAAACCTTCCTGCACACTTTGTATAAAAACTGACCCCTCTAACGAGCTAGAGCTATAGCTATTCCAATCAATATTAGTAAAGTTAAAGTCCCCCCATAACAATTACTCTATTACTTTCACTCCTGTTCAGGATCGACTTTGCAATCCTTTCCTCAACCTCTCTAGAACTTTTAGGAGGTCTATAAAAGACTCCCAACAGGGTGACCTCTCCTCTCCTGTTTCTAACCTCAGCCCATACTACCTCAACAGACAAGTCCTCATCAAACTTCCTTTCTGTCACTGTGATACAATCTTTGACTAATAATGCCACTTCTCCCCCCCTTCTACCTCCTTCTCTACTCCAACTGAAGCATTTGAACCCTGGAACCTGCAACAACCATTCCTGTCCCTGCTCTATCCATGTCTCTGAAATGGCCACAACATCGAAGTTCCAGGTACTGGTTCAAGCCCACAGCCCACCAAATCCATGGTCCATGGTAAATAACAGTACTTCAATTTAGAATCATAGGATCCCTACAGTGCAGAAAGAGGCCCATCAAGCCTGCACCAGCAACAATCCCGCCCCCATACCTTTATCCCCATAATCCCACATATTTACCCTACTAATCTCTATGTCACTTAGGGACAATTTAACATGGCCAGTCAACCTAACCTGCACATCTTTGGAGTGTAGGAGGAAACTGGAGCACCCAGAGGAAACGCACACAGACACAACGAGAATGTGCAAACTCTATACAGGCAAGTTACCCGATTCCAATTTTGGAATTGAACCAGGTCCCCGACTGTGAGGCAAAATTTACTATCATTAAAATAAAGAAAGAGAGACATACAAACCCTGAAGTCAAAGAAAATGAATAAATGTGTGGCTCAGCAATATAATGCTTGGATAAAAATTATGTTTGGGCATTCTTTCCTTGGGCAGCATTGAATTAAAAAACAATTGGCAAATACATGTAGTACAAATCATGTTCTACTTATTCAATAATTTACTTTGAATAAAAACACTAAAATTGTGACTTTAATTAACCCGCCCATTGAGAATTTGACTGAATTGTATCAGTGACATGATTTGTACTATTCTATCTTCCTTCCTGCTGACTTCAAAAGATTTTGTATTATATTTTAAATTTTAGTCAGGAAGCTTGATGTCTTGTCTGGGAGACACACTGCAGGCAAGAAGCTCACGATTGTGTTGAATCCAAGATGTCCAGAAGTAGAAAGTGAACCATGGGATTCCTCCAGAGGGAATCCCTTCCAGGCCACCCAGGAAAGGCAAGAGGTACTGTTTCCCCAGCTCCCCAGGGAGCAGCATGCCCTGTCATCTGACCAGGATGGCCTGGAAGGAAAGCGGCTGGGTGGTTAGCGCAAATGTGAGGAAAAACAAACGATTGTGATAATGTCTCAGCTCAATATTACACCTCCTGGAATCTGCTGCATCATTCACCTGTGATAGCCTTTTCATTTTGCTCATCTACATCCTGAACCTTGTCAGATCCATTACCTTCTACATCATCCTTATTGGAACAGTGATCTGATTCCTCCATTTCTCTCCTAGGCAAAACATCCCCGTCCCCACCTCCTTTGCAATGTTATGTTGTGAGGAGCAGCAGATAATGATTCTGATACACAGTGTGTTGTGTTAGGCTGCATTTGGAGTATTGCACGCAGTTCTGGTCACCATCCTACCAGAAGGATAGGGTGCAAAGAAGGTTTACCAGGATGTTTGCCTGGTCTGGAGAGTTTTAAGTATGAGGAGAGGTTGGATATTCTCAGATTGTTTTCATTGGAAAGATGGAGACTGAAGGGCACCCTGATAGAAGTCTACACTTTTTGAGAGGCATACAGAGGTTAGATAGTTCTAGAGGCCTCTTTCCAGTTTGGAAGGGTCAACTACAAGAGGTTACAGGTTCAAGATGAGAGGGGAAATGTTTAGGGGAGATGTCCAGGGAAAGCTTTTCACGCAGAGGATGGCGGATTCCTGGAACACACTGCCAATGGAGGTAGTGGAAGCTGGCATGTTAGCAACATTCAAGATATATCTTGATAGACACATGAACTGCAGATGAACAGAGGGATAGAAACCATGTATCAATGCAGATTTGGTGGGCTGTGGGCCTGTTCCTGTGTTGTACTATTCTTTGTTCTTATGCATTGGACGTTTGAAATGTGCATCTAGCTTCTGTCCAGCTGCCACGCACATTGAATGAATTCACCTGCACCACTTCCTTTGTGCCACTGTCAGGCACAAGCCAATCACACGTATACAACTTCACTTCCAAATTTTAATGGAATCTCACAGGAATGTGCTCCATTGGTCATGGAGATATATTCCTTCAATGGGCACTTCAACTTCAACAACAGTACTCAGCTGAACCTTGTTCTCCATCTCTAGAACATAGAAAAACTACAGCACAAACAGGCCCTTCGGCCCACAAGTTGCGCCGAACGTATTTCTACCTACTTGGCTTACTTATAACCCTCTATCTTACTAAGTCCCATGTACTCATCCACAAGTCTCTTAAAAGACCCTATCGAATCCACTTCCATCACTACCACCGGCAACTGATTCCATGCACCCACCACCCTCAGTGAAAAACTTATCCCTGACATCTCCTCTGTACCTACTCCCCAGCACCTTAAACCTGTATCCTCACATGGCAGCCATTTTAGCCCTGGGAAAAAACCTGTGAGAATTCACTTGATCAATACTTCTCAACATCTTATACAACTCTATCAGGTCATATAGAGCAAATAGTTATTAGGGTGCCCCTTCAAAAAGAGGAATGATAAACCTCTGCTTTGAGACCCGTTTCATATCACTTTTTTCTGAATTTTTTTCGAACTGTGTCATTATTTTAGAAAGTGGAAGATCGTTTGTCTTCAGTTTGTGATTGCTTCCAACACCTTCCAGCCTCCCTCTGTCATCCATCAAGCTCCTCCCATCCTCCTCCATTATCACCACTCCCTAATTCCTCTCCCTCCTGAGAGTATCCAGCCTCTCTTCTGTTATCCTTAACCCTATTGTTAATGATGTTGACATTTCTATTCTCCTCCCTGTTGCCTCCAATGTTGATATCTCCCTACCCTTCATGGGTCTGATCCCTCATGTTCATGAGGTCAATGGCATCTCCTAAACATGCCCCAGACAGTGTGGCCCCATTTTCTGGATAGTGTATTGAACATGCTCCCTGGACACCGCCTCCCGCCTGGTCTTTTTACCCTCCCTACTCCTGCTTGTGTCTCACCCTTGCCCTTCTTTCCACTCCTTTAGTCCCTACAAAAACGATGGATAGGCATTCATTCGTCCACCATCATCGATGAGGACCTCAACATCATTAGTCATTTTGAAGCTAGTCGCAGTGTGTCTGAAGATGACTGATCAGGCCAATTCGGGCACGGAATGTCCTAGCACATATTGGACAGAGTTGTGTAGACACTGTAGTTGTTGCGCTAGTGGCTCTGGACGTGTGTAGCTCACGCTTAAGTTGTGCTTCAGCAATGCACCTTGCTTCGTAAGTTTGACAGTCCTTGTGAATGAGGCGGCACTAGGTAAGGCAGTTTTGTGCCAGTGTTTCCCATGTGGTCGTGTCAATGTCAAGTGACTTTGGGGAGGTCTTGGGTGTGTCCTTGTAATGTTTCTTCTGCTCTCCATACGAGTGTCTACCTCCAGAGAGTTTCCCAATTAGGAGCTGCTTGGGTATGCACGTCCAGCATACGGATGACATGACCTGCCCACTGGGTCTGTGCTCTCATTAGCAGTGAATGAACTGATGGTAGACTTACTCTAGAGAGAACTTCAGTGTGTGATACTTTGTCTTGCCATCTGATGCATAATATTCTGTGAAGACAAGTCATGTGGAAATGATTGAGCTATTTTGCATGCCTTCGATACATAGTCTCCGTTTCACAGGCATACAGGAGGGTAGTGAATACTGTGGCACTGTAGACCTTCAGTTTTGTTACTGGGCTGATTCCTCGACATTCCTCTACAGTGTAGCGCAATCCACCGAAAGCAGAACTTGCCTTTGCTATTCTGCAGTTAACTTCTGTATCAATAGTCACTGCTTGGGAGAGGGTGCTGCCAAAATAAGTGAACTGGTCCACAGCCTGTAGTTTCTGCCCTTTGATTGTGATTATGGGTTCTGTGTACAGTGCATGAGGAGCGGGCTGGTACATGACTTCGGTCTTTTTAATGTTGATGGTCAGTCCAAAGTTGTCATAAGCCGTGAAAAGTTTGTCCATGCTGACTTGCATCGCTGACTCTGAGCCAGTACAGTAAGAAGTCTAACAACATCAGTTTTAAATCCAACTGATTTATTTGATAGTAAACTCGCAAGCTTTCAGCTCTATGGCCTTCGTCAGGCGAATGAGATGTTCTGTTCTCCAACAGCACATATACCAGCACAGACTGTTCACAGATTACTGATTAGAATGCGAATCTTTACACCTAACCTGCTATTCAAGTCTTAAGGTGGCTAACAATGTGAGTGGAAGGAGCACTGAGCACAGGTTAGAGAGATGTGTATTGTCTTCAGACAGCACAGTAAGTGAGGTTTTTTGCTAACCCAGGCAAGTCATGGGGGTTACAGGTAGTATGACATGAAGCCAAGGTCCCTGTTAAGACCGTCCTCATGTGTGTGGAACTTGGCTATCAGTCTCTGCTCAGTGGCTCTGCGCAGTCATGTGTCATGAAGGCCCCCTTGAAGAACATTTCTGAGCCAGTATACAGTGAGCAGTCATTGATAAAGAGGAAGTCTCTCAGAACAGTATCTTTCATTTTGGTAATAGCTTGAAGTCTCCTCAGGTTGGAGACCCTCCCATCCATTCTGTACTTGAGGTTGATTCCAGCAACACTGTCCTGGAAGGCATCATTCAGTACGGCAGTAAACATCATGCTGAACAGTGTGGGTGCAAGCACACAGCCCTGTTTGACACCACTGGGGACTGGGAATGCCTCAGAGGATTCTCCGCCATCCAGTAATCTGGCCATCATGGATGGATGGATAGGCAAAGACTATCTGATCCAACCTAGCTTGACACACATCCCATGATGATTGTAACATGAAAACTAATACTTCCCACTGCCCCCTATACTGCCCCTCCTGCCAGCAAGTCCCTGTAAGTGTATAATCTCCTGAGAAAGAGAGAGAAAACCTTGGGTCAATGAGCTAACAAATACTCTGGAGAATTTCTCTCTGACCCCCTTAGGTGATTAAAACCAGTGCGATATAAAACCGAGTCTTATACATACAAACTCTTTTGAAGATTTCTCCACCCATTGCTACTATTTGATCTAAGCATTTGGCACTTCAGATCCGATGCTCTCCAAAGGAAGTTGGCATTTAGTAAATTGCTCTTAAGTGGATTGACCTGTTAAAAATAAGCTGAGACAACAACTTTGAACATGTCCGTCTATTGCTTATTCTTATATCTTCTAAAAATAAATGTGTAAGTAATAAATAAACACGTAACTGCAACCTTAAAATATACTCGTGTCCTTTTAGTGAAGTCATGCAGCATGGCACTTGCACTGGGAGAAACATTAGGCTCAAGCCTACACAAATCCTCTTGGAATCTAACGCTTGAATGAATTAAGTGGATTTGTAAATGTATTTACAGCTTCATTTGCTTTAAAGAGAATTGGGGCTTTCTTCTACAAGAAAACTCATTACACGGAGTTTCACAGTGTTCAGAGAGAATTTTTTTTAGATGACAAAGGAGTAAATTTGCACTTCCATACAGTATTGTGTGAGGTCTTGCCATGTTTTTATCTTAAATGTTTGTGTTCGCAGAGATCCAGATAAAGCATCCTGTGAACTTCTTGGCAAAATTCCTAAACAACTCTAACAATAAAATCACTGAAAGAGAGCTAATGAGGATTTTCTATGTTAACGTTATGACACCTAGTGGATGCTACATTTTTTATTGTCTGTCCTGTGTTTAACATTAATTACTCCAATGTTTCTTGAAGAGGACTTGTTTCCTATTCATCATTTGGAAATTATTTGGCACATATCTGATCATTTGTGTAAAATTATGTTTGGCAATGTCTTCTTCAGAAGCTGCAGCCCAACCAACATAAATCTATATAATAGTAACAATCTGCACTTTAGGCTATACAACAACTACAACAACTTGCATTTACTGAGCAACTTTAAAGAAGCAAACTATCCCCAGGCACTTTGCCGCAGTATTGTCCTCAAAATTTGACACTGAGCCATATAAGGAAGTATTAGAGCAGATGTCAAAAGTTTGTTCAAAGAGGTAATTTTTAAGGAGCGTCTTAAAGGAGGAAAGGGGTTTAGGCAGGCAAGAGATTTAGCGAGGAAGTTCCAGAGCTTAGGACCTAGGCAGTTGAAGCCCTGGCTGCCTTTGTTGGAGCAATTAAAATTGGGGATGTGCAAAAGGGCAGAGTTGAAGAAATGCAGAGATCTTGGAGGATAACACTGGAGGAGGTTGCAGAGGTAGGGAGGAGAAAGGCCAAGGGAGGGTATGAAAACAAAAATGAGCATTTTAAAACTGAATGGGGCTTTAAACTCCACTAACCTTCTCCTCAGGATAATAGGGACACAGATAATTTGACATGCCACTTGGGAAATAAGCATCCCCTGGGTAGAGCACAGTTGAGAAAATCAGGTGGAGAGCATTACTCTCCTTTTACAGAAGTCATCAAAATTTCCTTCCTTTTATTTTATTGGTGGTAAATATGGACAAACTCTGTTATCAGTGTGTAATTCTGTTTGCTTGATATTTTCCCTGTGCTTCACTCAAACAATGCTTCAGCCTGACCAGTGAACAAGAAAATCTACCCAAGGCCAGTTTTTGCCCATATTTGATACTCACGTATGTGCACTTCCAGCAGAGGTCACCAGGACCAAGACTGCTGGACACCTCCACTCAATTCCCTAGCTGAGGTCAGCTAACTCACTACAGCCTGGGAATTGAACTGGTGACCTTTACTGGTCGGTATGTCTCACTGGATAAACTCATTGAGCCATTGGGAAAGCCCTGATCAAGGCTATTTAACCAACTTTGAATCACTGCCAGAATACATTACGTTTACATGATCACTTTGTGAAGTTATTTCAACCAAACACAAGTTTATGTTACAAGATGGTAGCTGCAATTAGTTCACAAATACATGCCATTTATCCCTCTCAACGTATAGTGCATGATAAGATTTGTAACCCAAAACTTAAAAGAGTGAATGAATATACACAGGATTCAAATTTAGATTACATTAAGCTTGATGAGCCAATTGTCACATTTTATATACAAGTTTTTCAATCAACTTTATATTTATCTGAACTTGTACTTAATATGACCAGGAATTTCTATTATGTTGCCTTTTAAGTTTCTAACAAACATTTTTTATGTTATGTACTGATATACAGTATAAATCATTTTTGATTTGTACTGTACATCAGGAATCATATAGGAAACAGGCCAGATTCATAGTCAGTTGGTAAAAATCTTGCCCCACATGTTTCTAAGTCAATGTTTCCTTTTGGCATCACAGCTGAGAAGACCAATATTATCTTTGAATGATAAGTGATTTGGAACACCACCTCCTAAAACACCTTGAGCCTGCGATTGAAGAACTATATAATGTGTCCAACATTTTCCAATGCCAGTTTTCTTAAAGAGGCAAAGTTGCAATTTGCAGGCAGGATTGGCAACTGAGGAAACCACACATTATGACAACATCATTAGCAGGCACCCACAGAGAGCAATGACCTAGAGAGAGCAGAAATCCAGAGAGAGAGCAATGGTTGAGAGAGAGAAGAGACTTAAGAGTACAGGAATCGGAAAGAGGAGGAAACTGGAGGGAGCAGGAGTGAGGAGAAAGTGGGAACCCTGAGGGAAAAGAGATCCAGAGAGGGCAGAAAGCCAGGAAGAGTAGAAATTCAGTGAGAGCAGGAGCCTGGAGAGAGAAGGAGCCATGAGAGAACAGCAATTCAGGGAGGTCAGAGACTCGGAGAAAGCAAGGGGTTTGGGAAGAGCAAGAATCCAGAGGCAGCATTCCATTCCAAGTGCTGCTGATTTGACTATTCTTGATATGATCATGGTCACACATGTTACCAATGTGACGCTAGACTTATCTTTGGAGACTCCCTGGGGTTCATGGACTCCCAGTTTCAGAAACTCTCACATTGACTAGGTTTGTATTCCTTTGAATTTACAAAGTTGAATGTTTAAAATGATATCGAGGTTCAATAGGGTATATGGACAGAAGATTTTCCCCCTGCTGGGGGAATCCAAAATGAGGGAACATTTGAGCGAGGCATTTAGACATCAAATCTAGAAGAATTTCTTCACACAAAGGGAAGTCAAAACTGGGAATATCTCTCCCAAAAGCTGAGAGTACTGGCTAAATTGAAATGATCAACACTCAGAACATTGGGTTATTATATCATGCTTCTTTATTAAAGTCCTGACTTCCCACAACTCATCTTTAAGTTGTCAGCCATTGCTCAGTTGATAGTGCTCTGACTGTGAATCCAAATGTTCTGGGTTCAAGTCCAACTCCACAGACTTAAACACAAAAATCTCTGTTGTGCATTAGCGAGATTGCTGTACTGTTAGAGATGTTGTATTTCATTTAAAATGTTAAACTGAGACCCGTATGCTCTATTGGGTGGATGTAAAAGATCCTGTGGTATTATTTCAAAGAACAGGAAAGTTTACATGGCTGATGTTTATCCTTCAATGAACATCACAAAAATAAGTGGTCTAACTGGCCAGTAAGCTTTCTTGGTTTCAAGACTCGACAGTGTGCAGTTGGAAATTGTCAACCCAAACAAAAGAATCCTAGAGTAAACGATGACTACACTTCAGGAATACTTCACTGTTTGTAAAGTGCATTGGAGAAGCCTAAAGTTGTGAAATGCAGTACGTAAATGCAATTTATAATTATTATAAATTGTTCTCTTTAGTGCTTCCAACTCAAATCTCTGTCAATTTCTCTATATCCTAATTTCATAAAAGGATTTATTCTGGAAAGAAAGAATGGAAATTTATTTGGTTCTGTTCCCCTCCTTATTTATTTACTTGAGAAACGTAAGGCTGCGATGAGCTTACGCCACCTTTCTCTCTATCTTTAGCCACATTTTGTGCTTCACCCATGTGAGCCCCATCTCACTCAGTTCTGCTAGCACAGTTCTACACCATGTAGACTTTGGTCTGCCTAGCCTTCTATTCCCTGGTGGTTTCCACCGAAAGGCCACTTTGGCTATTCTCTCTAGTGGCATTCCGAATATGTGGTCAAACCAGTGGACTCAGCGATATTTGACCTCATTTGTAATGACACAATAGCCAGCTTTTTCATGCAAGTCTAAGGCGAAGCTTTTGTTTCACTAGGAAATGTGGGAGATTTTCTTTAGATGTCCATTATGGAAAGCCTCCATTCTGCTCATATCTGACTTTATGGGTGAAATTTTCCCATTCCACCCACCACAGGAATCATAGTGGGTTGGACAGGACCATACTCATAACAAGGACAAAACAATCTATGAATTTTGAATCACCATATTTTGCTGGACAGTTTGCACTACTCACCCTCTACCTCATGAAAACAGAAACTTCCCCTCAAACTTCTTGTCAGTTTCTTGAGATTGTTGCATTTGTGCATTAATTGCCAATTAATCTTGCCACATAAAATGTGAGCTGTTACTTAATAGTGTGATTAACTTTTTAATTAAGTGATTTATGTACTTGCAATGCCAATAAACCCCTCCAGCCCAGTAAGGAAATAAGTTATATTGTGAAATCTCATTCCTTCAGGTGTTGCTCGAGACTTTTAAAAGTATAATTTTTTTGAAAATCACATTTTTTGTCTCATTTTATTCTCTAACTCAATATTTCATTCCCTGTTTTTAGTTTTCTTTCTATATTTGACTTGGCTTTAATTCATCCTATTTATTTCTCATCATCCCTCTTTCTTTCTCAAGAAATAGGTTGTTAGTTCCATCTTTTTGCATACTTCCAGGGCTAAAAATGGCAGTGTGACATCTCCCTGCCTTTTGCTATTCCTTTCTTCTCTTCATATGGCTGCTGCCATTCTTATGAGATCTTTCACAATAGAGACTTGGGATCTATCTATCTCTTTCAGGGAGGAGCCAATTTACAGGATGTTAATTTGGTCCCTAATTTAGAACAAAGAACAAAGAACAAAACAGCACAGAAAACAGGCCCTTTGGCCCAACAAGCCTCCCTGAAAGAGATAGATAGATACCCAAGTCTCCATTGTGAAAGATCTCATAAGAATGGCAGCAGCCATATGAAGAGAAGAAAGGAATAGCAAAAGGCAGGTAAATGTCACACTGCCATTTTTAGCCCAATACCACGTTGTTCCTGAGAGGCAGAGGCAATTGATGTTGGCCCCACTGATTACAATAAGTTTACTAAAAATACATTTTGCATGTAATTGTGAGAGAAAGCTACTTATGAAGCTCAGGTTCCAGAACTACCAACAGGATGGAAGGAACTCTACAGATTTGTCATGTTTCTTATGAGGTGGTTAGATTACAGAATACAAGCTTCAGACATCATGAGATATATTTTCCTCATTGCTTCCTGGGAAGTAAGCAGGTGCAACACAGCACTCTATCATTCCCCAAAATAGAACCTACACAATTTTAGTTTCATTTGGAAACAACATGAGATGGATCCAGTAAAGGAATGCTATAAGGGCTATGCCAGTTTGCCACTTAAGCAATGGCAAAGGAAATTTAAACTCTGTTTCTTCTGCTAACGGCACACTTCTGTCTGCACAAACATAACATACAGATAGCAATAACTGCATGATTGGTGACATTATTGTATTTCTAAAAGCTATTGTATTGTTAATGTATGGTATTACATTATTGCTAAAGCAACTGTCTGTCATTCCCAAATATTGGATTGAAAAATTGGAGATCAAGGATCCTTTCAATTGCTAATAATAAATCATTTTAAAATTGCATTAATTGGGGTTTGAATTTCGTCCAGTGGTTATGATTGTAAAGTCACAAGACAATTGTAATCTTCATTTTAGCCATGACTGAAACCTAATTCATTATTAAGTAATACAATTTTACATTGTTTTAAAATTGTATAGTTCATAATTTATACTCGTTGCACATGACATTGGATTTGGATCTCCATCTATTCAAGAGTTTATTTTCTTTCATTCTTCTGATATGAATAACACTTGTCAAATTCTAAAGAAGCCGCCATTCCTAAAAATGAACATAAAATAAATGATAACCTCCTTTAAAAGTTATAAATGCTTTAAAAGAAATTGAAAAGTATGCAAAATTTACCGTGTTTCATCTTTTGGGACTTTAGATATGTGAACATCTGATGGACATTATGTAAAAAGGAAAGCTAATACTTAGAATAAATTGCACTTTAATGATTTTAAAAATGTGAATGACAAAGAAAAGTGAATTGCAGTTGCTATAGTGAACATCTGTGTTAATCATAATATGGTTAAGACACTAAAATCAGGGAATTTGGCTTAAGAGTAAAATACCCTCATCATGAATAAATCACTGGAGAGTTTTTAGATGTACGTGGATTGACTTGAAATAATTTCTGCATTACCTCCAGAGCACTGAGGAAAATAATTATTTCTTTCCCAAGAGAACCCTTGTGCAAGAATTATTTATATTTGAAATGTATCTGACTATTACACTGATTGTTTGAAGTGGTATAGCATAATACATAGATGTTTCTTTACTGGTTCTTCTATATTGCAAAGAACAAAGAACAAAGAACAACACAGCACGGGAAACAGGCCCTTCGGCCCAAAGAGCCCGCGCCGCCATCCTAACGTCTTAATGACATATAGAGACCAATATAGGGACAATTTGTTACCCAATCAGCCTAAGAGCACATTTTTGGGATGTGGGAGGAAACCGGAGCACCCGGAGAAAACCCATGCAACCAGGGGAGAACGCGCAAACTCCCGCAGACACAGGCCCAAATCCATGTGTCTGCACAGCAACAGCGATAGTCTCTGAGCTGTCATGTTGCCCATCTGATGGTCCAGTTTAAGCATACACTAATGACATGAAGCACTAGGCCACTCCTGAAGTAACATCCAGGAGCAGCCCTCGCACGACCTGCCGAATGCATGCACCTTGTTGGTCAACAAGGTGGACCGAACAGCCTGTGGAAACAATTAAAGTATTTAAACAGTCCTCCTATATCCCTCTATCTGCAGACCGCTCATGTGGCTGTCCAAGAGACCCTTAAACAACCCTAGCGTGCCTGCTCCCACCACCTTACTCGGTAGTGCATTCCACACCCCCACTACCCTTTGTGTGAAAAAATGCCCTCTAATATTCGTCTTATACATAGCCCCCCTCACCCTAAGGCCGTGACCCCTCGTTCTATCCGAATCTAATGGTGGAAAAAGCTTACCACCATTTACTCTATCTATACCCCTCATAATCTTATATACCTCTAATAGATCCCCTCTCAGCCGACGTCTTTCAAGAGGAAAACAACCCCAGTGCGTTCAACCTTCCTCGTAAGACAGCCCTTCCATACCAGGCAGCATCCTGGTAAATCTCCTCTGCACTCTCTCCAGGGACTCCACATCCTTCCGGTAGTACGGCGACCAGAACTGGACGCAGTACTCCAAGTGAGGCCTAACCAACGTTCTATACACTTGCAACATCAAACTCCTACTCTTGTATTCTATACCCCTTCCTATGAAGGCTAACATACCATACGCTTTCTTTATCACTTTCTCCACCTGTACTGACACCTTCAGAGACTTGTGAACCTGCACCCCCAGGTCTCTCTGCGTCTCTATACTCCGGATAGTTTTACCTTTTACCCTATAACTCCCCTCTACATTATTCGGCCAAAATGCATCACCTCGCATTTATCCGGATTAAATTCCATTTGCCATCTATCTGCCCAATCTACCAGCCTATCTATGTCCTGTTGTATTGCCTGGCACTGCTCCTCAGTCCCCGCCAATCCAAGTATCTTAGTGTCATCAGCAAATTTGCTGATCACACCACCTACCCCCTCTTCCAAGTCATTTATATAAATCACAAATAGAAGAGGTCCTAGTACTGAGCCCTGTGGCACACCACTAGTGACTGACCTCCAGTTGGAAAAAGAGCCTTCCACTACTACCCGCTGTCTCCTCCTCCCAAGCCAGTTCTCAACCCATCTACATACCTGGCCCTGTATCCCATGCGCCTTCACCTTTTTTATCAGCCTACCATGGGGAACCTTGTCAAACACCTTACTGAAATCCATGTAGACGACATCAACGGCCTATCCTTCATCAACCGTTTTTGTCACCTCTTCAAAAAATTCCACTAGGTTCGTAAGGCACGACCTCCCCTTAATGAAGCCATGCTGCGTATCCCTGATCAGATTGCAGCGCTCCAGACGCTCATACATCCTGTCCCTGAGGATCCTCTCCATTAGCTTACCTATAACTGAAGTCAAGCTCACCGGCCTATAGTTCCCTGGGTTATCCCTCTGACCCTTTTTAAACAACGGTACTACATTTGCAATCCTCCAGTCCTCTGGGACCTCACCTGTGTCCAAAGAAGAGACAAAGATTTGCGTCAGAGGCCCAGCAATGTCATCTCTCACCTCCCTTAGCAGCCTGGGATAAATACCATCAGGCCCCGGAGCTTTATAAGTCTTTATGCTACCTAAAAGCCCCAACACTTCGTCCCTCATAATGATTATTTCCTTTAACGGGTCCTCAAAATCCTCAAAGCCAGCATCAGACATCAGACAATGTTTCACTTGTTATAAATATGCTATGCCAGTTTATTATCATGTATCATTCTGTGATGATTTATCCGCACATGGTTTGGTTTCAGCTTTGGTCATACCACAGAGAAGTAAGAATGATCACTTTTTGAGACAAAAAACAAATAGTTGCTTAGTAACAAGATGTGTCCTCTGAAGAGCTAATGTGGGGGCTCCATTTTGGAATTGGACATTACTCTCACCTACAGTGTATAGGAGTTACATTTTATGGTCCATAATGATTTCAGCAATCACATTGTCCATTGTGCTTGATGATTCATGTTTATTGCCTTTTTATTATTCTCCTCAGAGTTCCTGCATTATCGAGAATAAGTTTCAAATACATTTTCTGCTTATCCATTATAATCAAGAATACTCTTTCTAGAGATGTATAAGGTGTGCTGAGATTCGCTCATTTATGTTAATGACAGAACACTTGAACACAATGGCTGACCTGCAAAGTTTAAGCTTATTTTATTGGTGTCACAAGTAGGCTTACATTAATAGAGTAATGAAGTTACTGTAAAAATCCCTGAATCGCCATGCACCGGAGCCTTTTCAAATACACTGAGGGAGAATTTAGCATGGCCAATGCACCTAACCAGCATGTCTTTTATACTGTGGAAGGAAACCAGAGCACCCAGAGCAAACATACGCAGGCGTGGAAAGAACGTGCAGACTCCACACAGGCAGTGACCTAAGCCAGGAATCAAACCCGGGTCCCTGGCATTGTGAGGCAGCGGTGCTAACCACTGTGTCACCCTTTTTAAATCATTCTGTCACTGATTTCAGTTGTTTGGTTACCTCTTACTTGTTGACATGACAATTGTAAAGATCAACACTGCTAAAGCATGAGCTTTGTAATGCATTGGTACAGCTTGCTAGTTGTTAGAAACTGCCTGATTCTGTTACACAGGGTCTGCACAAGTTTCGATAGGAGGGGAAGGAAGGGAGTAGGCTGGTGGTGTGACTGGCCGCCAGTCTGTAAGCAGGACCAGTGATCAGACACCAATAGGAAGGGGTCTGTGGGGGGGGATGTGGTAATTGGGGAATCTGTGCAAGGCTGGGGATATATAATGGCAGATAGGTAGATTGAACAAGGGCAGGACTTACTCAGTTAACGGTAGCCCGTTGGGGTGAGTTACAGAACAAAGAGATTCAGGGGTGTTCATAGCTCCTTGAAAGTGAACTCACAGGTGGACAGAATGGTGAAGAAGGCATTCGGCATGCTTGGTTTCATTGGTCAGAACATTGAATACAGAAGTTGGGATGTCTTGTTGAAGTTCTATAAGACATTGGTAAGGCCACATCTGGAATGCTGTGTGCAATTCTGGTCACTCTATTATAGAAAGAGTATTATTAAACTAGAAAGAATGCAGAAAAGATTTACTAGAATGCTACCGGGATTTGAGTTATAAAAAGAGGTTGAATAGACTGGAACTTTTTTCTCTGGAGCTTAGGAGGCTGAGGGATGATCTTACAGAAGTCTATAAAATAATGAGTGGCATAAACAAGGTCAATATTTTTTCCCAAAAGTAGGAGAGTCTAAAACTAGAAGACATAAGTTTAAGGTGAGAGATACAAAAGTTTTCACACAGACTGTGGTGAGTGTCTGGAACAAGCTGCCAGAGGTAGTAGGTAGATAGTGGTATAATTTTATCTTTTAAAAAGCATTTAGAAAGTTACATGCAGGCAATTGGGATTAGTTTAGAGGTTTTAAAAAAAAAGGGGAATGTGGACAAGTTAGGACGAAGGACATGTTTCGATGCTGTAAACCTCTATGATGCTATGACTCTATGATGTCTTTGGTGGACGGCTGAGGCTCAGCGATTTTCGGGAAAGGGGGGGTGGGGTTGAGAACCCTGTGATTGAGAGTCTAGTGATGTCCAAGGAGGCTGGGAGCTGAGAGCCTGGCAATGATCTGGGTGGGGGGAGGGGAGGGGATGGGGGCTGCATGTAAAGGCTGAAAGCTCAGCGATGTCCGTTGGGGAGTGAAGCAAACAGATTTCCCACTATACCGGGAGATTGGGCACATGCACAATGGTGCCTTGAGCACTCTTCTGCTGGGCTCTGGCAGGTTTGACTCTACCCCACTCTACCCCTGCTGGCATGAGTGTCCTGATGTCCTCTCTATTGCCATACATTACTGAGACTCAGCTCATTGAAAAAAACATGTTTGATACTTGGAGCGGGATTTTGCAGCTGCACTCATTCCTAAACCAGAAATTCCCACCAGAAGTCAATGGATCTAGCTGCATCACCACCACTCCCACCATCCAGTGCCCCCAGCAACCCCCCCCCACCCACCCACTACAATTCCCATGGTGGGCAGGATGTGAAAATTCCCTGAATTTTTTGGGGGATAGTCCACCAACATTTAATACCTCTTTTTCCCACAAATCATGAATGATTTGGTCCATTGTGAACTTTCCCCAATTACTTGACCTTTTGGGGGCTAATAAACATTAAAGAAGAATCCCTATGAAAAATACTTCCTGACATTTCCAAATGCAATGAGGAGAAAATTCCAAGATTTTAATATAACATTATAATTTAAATGACAGGACCAGTCACATTCTACAGATTATGTTTTTCTATCCTCCACAGGGCAGAATTTGCATTATCCATAATATTATAAATACATGCAATAATATTTATTGTAGTTAAGCTCATTCTAAACTATTTTTATTTTATTTTACAAAAAACACATGATGCCATTTATATGAGGATTTCTTAAGTATCAGGGGAACATCATCAAAGATGTAGTCAGACTGGAATTGGCAGAATGCCAGTTATAAGCCAATTTAAATAAACAAGTTATATTTAAATTGAAGTGTTTTCTAATGTTAAAATATGAGGTTTATAAAATTATGTTAAACTTAATTTAGGATAAAATGAAAGGGATCATGTGACCAGTTCTGAAGTTTGCCTAACAACAGATCTGAGTGACGTGGCTGTTAAAGATTAAGAGAAGACCTGGGTTTCTTGGTGAAAATAATGTGTAAGATGTTCATGCTTGGAGATAATAACAGAAGTGTATGTATCTTAGTCTCCCAAATCTCAGAAGGGGTTGAGAATGTCAGGGTATAAACAATTAAACTGTCTATTTACTTCCATGATAAAAGAGAGCTGGCGTCTCCTGGAGAGTTAAACAACATCTCCATTTGGATACAAGGCCCATCTGATTCATTTTGCCATGATGATGGGCTTTAAGAAGTGAAGGGTTCTAATTTGTCTCTGCCACTCAAATGGACACAGTTAGTTTGCTAGTATGCAAAAGGAATCTATGATTTGCTATTCGGAAATGCAGTTAAGAGCTCATCCTTGGATGAAAATATCAAATCCATGAGAATTTGAAATGAGGCTGGAAGATTATTCTAGCTTTCACTTGAGGAAGGATCTCCAGGAAAAGTCTTCATTGTGAAAGGCAGTTCTGAGTTAAAGGTTTAGTTTAAGAAAGGAAAAAAAGAGAAGTAATACCCTCAGGAGGTAAGAGTCACTGTGGGTGGAGTTTGGGAACATTAAATGATTACATTAGGTATGCCCTGAAATAGAAGCATAGAAGCCCAACAGTGCAGAAAGAGGCCATTTGGTCCATCAAGTCTGCATCGACCACAATCCCATCCAGATCTACCCCATATTTCTACATATTTGCCTGCTAATCCTCTTACACATCTGAGGACACTAAGGGGCAATTTCTTTTAGCATGGCCAATCAACCTAACCTACACATCTTTGGACTGTGGGAGGAAACCCAGGGGAAACCCACACAGATATGAGGAGAATGTGCAAACTTCACACAGACCGTGATCCCAGGCAGGAACTGAACGCAGGTCCCTGGAGCTGTGAAGCAGCAGTGCTAACCACTGTGCTACCATGCCACCCAATGGCAAAATGGCTTTTTGGTTGTGTTAAGAGTGAAAAGTTCAGCCTGTTTCAAGAAAAATTTTAAAACATGATTCTTTTCAGGAAGTTTGTTTTTTTAAAGTTATTGATTTACCAAGATGACAACGCCTATGTATAGATGGGTCATATCTTAAAATGAAAATAAGTTTTAGAAGTTAATGGCAGCATCCACAGCTACTCTGGATTTAAATACTTGGGTCTAAAGGATAGGGTCATTTAGGGTTATTTGGTCAAGATAGAAATAGTCAAGTACGGAATTATGGACACAGAATATACTGGAGTGAGGCTAAATCAGATGAAAACTAAATTGACCCTTTTTAAAAAATAAAAACTAGAAACCAGTTTAGAAATTTAAAAGTTCATTCTTGAGTTGTGGCAATTCCTTTAGCAAGGCCGGGTTCTATTGCCCATCTCCATAAGAAAGACTCATACACCTGAATTCAGGCACTTCAGACAGCAGTGAAGAATCGGTACAGGTATGGAATTAGAGTCACATATAGACGAAGCAAGGACAGTGCGTTCTAAGAGGCAGCAGCGAACCAACTGAGCGTTTAAAACAATCCAACAGCTCCATGGTCACTTCCACTGGTGCCAGCTTTTGACAAAAGAAAATCCGATTTTTAAAATCAAATTATTAAACGCTCATGGGGGAATTTGAATTCTTTATTTTTCGCTGAATTCCACTTCAGTAATATAATCTCTCTGCAGTGCCTGCGGAGAGATAGCGTTTTAATACACTTATGAAGTCAATAGGTTAGTTAAATGAATTCGGCGCTCTATAATGGACAGCGGATAGAAATAAAGATCTGTTGTTAAACATTTCCCTGCTCTCAAAGGGCAATAATTAGCTTGTGGGTAATATTTTAATACAACATGCCACGTTGGAGATTTATGAGAGAATACGATGTAATAGTTTTTTCTGCAGGTACATTGATAGATATTCCCATTACACAAACGCTTGAATCTCGCACATCTATAAATGCGTTTTCTTCCAACTCTCCCATTCATCTATCTGAACCGGAGCGCTTTTCCTGAAGGTCTATCTCCTTGGGACAATTGTCTTTGTCTTGGGTTCATCCTCCTGTTGCGGGTCGGTACGGATCGCCCTGCCTCTGTCTCCATTCCCTCCGCTTATCCAGCACCCATTTTCCCCTTTGTATTCACGTTTGAAGACGTTTCACTTCGCCTGTCACGAATTATGTTCGCTTCCCAGCTGTCAAAACAGGGGGTGTCTCTTTCATTCCGCCCCCAAGTACCAAAGGGCTCTTTAATGCTCATGTTTGGACACAAGCAATTATCCCTAATTATTGTTTTTCTTTTCAGTTTGCCTGTCCTGTTGGAGGTCCAGCAGATGAACATGCTATAATCCGCCACAGTCGGCTGATCTCTGGAGGGTTTTGCCGGTAAACTTTGGCGAGAGGTTCTCTGGCTTTCATCTCAATGAGAATTGAGACGGTGCAGTGAATTGATTCAAACTCATTCGGATTGCTGAATTAACCTCTGTGTACCGCTTTTAAATGGACTCAGCTAAGAGATTATACGTGTTGATGGCCGCGCTTTCAAACTAACTTCAGCTGTTAAAGCAAGGTACATTGCGTTGACCCCTTTTTTGGGGGTGATTTATTTTTTTAACACGGGGCAAGTATACAACGATCAGCCTTCTCACCCCTAATATTAATATCTGACCTTCCATTCACTTCCATTTTCCTTTTCTTTAAAATAAAAGATTCTTATTGTGCATGTTTATTTTTGTTTGTCATTGTTACAATTTTGAAATAAATTAAGCACCTAAATAAGCTGGTGAACTTTTCTTGTCGTAAGGTTTGGCCCACAATATGAGATTATTTTGTTCACTTTTTAATTACAATTCCCTGAATAGAATGTCCAAGGAGCAATCCTCAAACAGTCTGTGAACATTTTCTTCTTTTTTGGTTCAAAACTGGCGATTTTTTTAAAAGTCGAGCTCACATGATGGTAATATGGGACTGGAAAAGTGGTGGAAACTTATCGTGCTGTCTACTGTTGGCGTTGTGAAGCTGTTGTGCTGATGAGAAGGGGGACCACACAGAAGATTGAATGAGCCGGGACACAGTTAGCCAGAGTCCCTATTGTTGCAAAGAGAAATAATGGCGTCAAAAACAGGCCGCATCGAAATAACAAAATAACGAAATAACAGCAATTTCCAGATCCTTTCATGTCTTTAGAGAGAGCATCCCGCTTGACTTTAAGGGGGAAAAGTCATTATAGAGAGGTGTTTCCAAAATGTTTCTATTAATGAAATAAAAGATTCAATTTCAGAGCAAGAGACGTTGCATTTTGAACTATTCCACTTTCTGTAAGGTTGTGCAGCGTAACTCGTTTTAACCGCGAATGTGGGTAAATAAGAAAAAAGTTCTCAGAGCAATCCGACAAGATGTTACCATTTAAAAAGGAAATGCAACACGTCATGATAGTGAAAGGTCCCTTTCGGATCTTATTTTAGAGAGAGGAATTACAATGAAGGTCAGAGGGTGAGAGAGAGGTAGAGTGTACACTTTTCAATGTTGGAGACTCGCTCTTGGTAATAAAGGAACTCTCTGCCTAAATTAGTCTCCGTTAAAATAACACTATTATTTTATACATTTAAAGCGCATGGCGTGCTGACAGCGAAATGGAAAGAAAAGGAAAGTTCGCATTACCTTTTAATCAACTATATTTAACGATTATTTCAAGTGCTGCTATCAATTAAGATTTCATTGCGTTTGGACGGTCATTGGTTCCCAGCTGAAACTGGCCATTTGACACTCGCTCTCTCTCACGCCGTCCACTGAATTCTGAAAATGGAATTTATGTTTATTAAAATATTCACTACGAGATGTTTCCACAAGATTTATAAAATAGCGCTGTCCGATATTTAAAATGACGGCAAACAAAAAGAAATGAATACAGTTTAAACTCTTCATTAGTTGCTACCTTTAGATGAGACGCGCAAAATTGCGAATGCAGAATGGAGGCATTCAGATGGCCACAGTTGTTAAGACTTACTATTGACACTTTTGATGCACATTTTACATTGGATCAGGAAAGTGAAGCTATATCTAAACTCATTAAATGGGGATAATTGATACACAAAGTGACATACCATTCTATGTTAGGTACATATTGCCATTTCTTTATCATTGTTGGATCAAAATCCCTACCTAACAGTGGTTGTATAAGAACAGTGGTTCGTCATTTTAAAGAACATTTTTAATAATTGAGCTTTTTTGTTTTAATTGATGCGTCGCTGAACCGGTTGAGTTTAGTGACTATTTCTCCCATATGAATAGTCCAGTCAGATGTGTCTTTATTTGAATTCTATGTTGTTTCCAATGTGACTTCGCCTTTTTTCTCTCCTCTAATGGACTTTCTTCGTAGCCGCCGTTCATAATTGATGAGCTTCGCCCTTCAACAAGTTGATCAAATTGAAACAAAAGTTACCAAAAATTCAAAAAGCAATGGAACTGGCAAGGAATGCTTTTCCTTTGAACCGATGATTTAAAAGCATGCGCCGCATTCTGTTTATTTAATTCATTTAAAACAAATTTCACCAATCTCTTTGTTGCTAGGAGGATTTCCTATTTAAGAACGTTAAAAATAAAGAAAAACGCATTGGACTTGGCTCCTGCAAACACTTCGAGGAAAAATAAGTGTCCTGTCTTCACCAAGTTCTCTCTTTCAAGAATTGGATGATTCATACAGGCTCCTTCCTTCTGAATACCCAATAGCTAACACTTAGCAGGAGTTTCCTCTCTCGTGTGAGAGAGATTAGGACATAAAGTGTTACTACAAATCAATGGCACATTCCTTCACTCGGATCTGTCAAACAATGCTCTTATACTGGATTTATTCTCCCAGGCCACATTGTGAATAGGCAAGATTACATCATTTCTCCATAACATAATTCTTAGGGCATGCTCCCGCACTCAGTTATTTGCCACCGCCAGGATTTGCTTTCCTGAATGGAAGAATGTATGTTTTGACATGTATTTTAATGTGAACATCGGAATGTATGGAGGAGAAAGGCAAGCAACCATCATGTTAACAGCTACGTGGCTACGGTGTTAGGCTGTATCAGGATTCAATCACTCGAACGGGATAGTTATTACTCTCAATGGCATGCTTCTAAATGTTGCATTTACCACAAAGAGAACTGCAGTTACCAACTTGATGCTATGTTTATAAATAATGCAGCATTAATAAAAAAAACTACTGTTACGGAAGTCAATAATAAAATAGCGAATAAATGACGCGAAATTTATATATGATTTGGTAGCTACTGAAACAGCACCGTAGTTCTAAATAATTAGCTGGTTAGTAAGGTTAGTTAAAATGACAATTAAGTTTTTAAGATAGCAATATAACAATAAATCACACTGTATTTCCACTGTAGTAATACAATAAATACTGACATTGATGCCATGGTATTGAAACGATAATTCAGTAAAATGACTAGTTACTGGTGTTAACGCAGTCACAAACAACAGTACAGTCACTAAGGTATTGTTGTTGTTATGAATGATACTGAAGTTGCTAAACTACTATTGATGATTGCTAGGAAATAATACAGAAATTATACTAGTGATACTATATGTATAAATAATACTATCATTACACAGTTGTTACTAAAATTATGCAGTAGCTAAAATATTATTGTTGCTAAAATTATACTGCAGTTATAAATGATACTGTAGTTACTAGAAAATATGTTGTAGTTATCAATATACTCTAATTATTAACACTATTGCAGATAGCACTATTCACAAAAAAACTTCAGTATTGTATTAGAAATGATGCTGTCAATATAATAGTCCAGTTACTGTAAATTATTTTGGCAAAATGAGACTGCTATTATTCATTAAGAAATGACCAATAATACTGTTGGAATTATCAATCCTACTGCATTTATTAGAATGTTGCTCTCATGATGATATATATGTTTACCCTACTTACAATATATAACAATATGGCTATTATAAATTATACTGCAAATAATTTATGAACAATTATAAATGATACTCTAATTGCTATCAATAATATTGCAATTATTTAAACAATACTCCATGATTCTATTATGTTACTTTGGTTGCTATCACTAAAAGATTTCTACTCAAAATATTAAAATAATAACTATAATAAACACTGATCATTTCCTATAATACAGCTTCAATTCTGAATTAAACTGCAATTATTACAAATATTGCATTTGAATGACTGATAATTCAAGTAGTTTAAGCAACACTGTAGTTGTTATAAATCATGTGTGAAGATATTGCCATGGTTGTTAATGTTGTGGCTATAAATAAGACCCAGTTATAGATTGCATATATGTTGCTTTACTACCCAAGATAATTGAATGAAATTTATATTATTATAGGATGTTCAAATCAAAAACTACTAATACAATTTGGTGCTACTCAGAAAATCTTAACAATTTCTTGAGTTCATTACTTATTTAAAAATATTTTTAACAAATTTTCAGTAACTTAACTGTATGTTTGTTTGCTGTCTGTCTCTACAATTGGCATTGTTTCTTTCATGCAATTTATTCCATGACTATATTTTTGAACCCATTCTTGGATTATATGCTTTACCAGCAAGGTCAGCATTTATTACTCATTCTGAATTGTCCTTGTAAAGGTGGTAGCAGGTCTTTTTCATGAAGCCTGCAATCCTAATAGTGAAGGTGCTCCCATAATGCTGTTAGGTAGGAAGTTTTGGGATTTTGATCCAACAATGATAAAGAAATGGCAATATGTACCTAACATAAAATTGTATGTCACTTTGTGGGTGGGTAATTATATTGTGCGTATGTTGCCTTTGCCCTTCTAGAAGATGGAAGTCACATATCTGTAAGATGCTTCCTCAGAAGCTTTGGCAGTTGGCGTGGGAGGTGAGCCATTTGTCACAGGTTCTCAGCCTCTGTCCACCTTTAGTAGTCAGAACATTTCTGTGGCCAATACAGTTGAGTTTCTTGTCAATAGATGTTGTTGGTATATTACCTAGTGATAGTAATGCTTTTGAATATCAAAGGAAGATTGTTGAATTCACTTTTGTTAGAGATGGTCATTGTCTGATATGTGTTGCTCATTATTTATCAACCCCAAATTTGGATCTTGTCTAGGTTTTGCTTCATGTAGGCATTAAAAACATTATTATCTCAGGAATTGCAAGTGATTAGCACTGTAAAATCATCAATGATTATACCTTATTCTATTTTTAGGATGGAATGAAGGTTATTCATGAAATAGCTGAAGACAGTTGGATGTAGGACAACTAACCCGATGAGCTCTTGCAGCAATGACATTGAACTGAGATTATTGGCATCCTATGATGACAACCATCTTTCTTTAAGCCAGATATGGTTCCAGCTAGTGAAAAATTTTCCCCTTTGATTCCCATAGACTTCAATTTTGCTGGATCTCTCTAGAGTCATTCTCAGCCAAATGCTGACATATCATCAGGAAACCATAAACTCATCTCACAAAGTCAACTTCTGTGTTCATAAAACAAGACTGCAATGAGTTCTAGAACTAAATTGTTTTGGTGGAATCTAGATTGACAATTGGTGAGATTATTGATGAAGGAGTACACCGCAGATGAGTAGGTACTCGGCAACATTGAATTTGTCCTATTTAAGTGTGCAGGACATACTATGACAATTTTCCACCTTTCTGGGTAAACGTCTGTGTTGTGGCTGAACTGCAATGTCTTAGTTCATGCTGTAGCTAGATCTGAAGCAAAGTCTTCAGCACCACAGCCAGGATTTTGCAAGGGCTCATTTTCTTTGTTGTGTTCAGCAACTAATTCTTGGTGTCATGTGGGAATTAATCAAATTGACTGAAGACTGGCATCTGCTGTCTTGGTGACCTTGGAAGGGGGAAGTGAAGGCAGACTCCTGTGGGACCCCACTAGTAATATTCTCCCAGACTGATGGCAACCTATGCACCATCTGTGTTTTATCAAAATAAATATTCAATTATTTATTCATTATAAAGTATTGCCACTAATTGCTCTTTTTTTCCACTAACAGAATGTTGCTGAGAGTCCAAAAAGACATTCTGTCTACCACTCAATTGAGCAGCATCATGTCTTAATTTCAGCGCCGGTGCCATGCCAGATAGATAAGCTATGCGTCCCAGCGATTAGCTGATTGAATCAAACTGAATGTTCCTTCATTGTTCATAAAAGGCAAAGTATAGATTGTACTCAACCAGCCCATCTTTACAAAGCCCAAAACAAAACATCTACTAATAATTATTTGGTAATAGGGTATTGCTGACAAAAGACATCTTGTCAAAACATAGTGCCTTGACTCGTCAGGACAATCACAAAATACCAATGTCAGGGGAAGTAACAACTTTATACCACATAAGAGGAGAGTGCTGATTTGTTGGTATGTGGATTCTGATTGGTAGAGGCATTGCCATGGAACATGCACCAGTTAATGGTGATTGACAGTTAACTGCTAAACATTAATACAAAGAATAAGAACAAAGAACAAAGAACAAGAACAAAGAACAAAACAGCACAGGAAACAGGCCCTTCGGCCCAACAAGCCCATGCCGCCACCCTGATGTTCCCACCTCTACCCGTGATCCCTGTCTATGTTTATAGATCTATGGATTAAAAACCAAATTTGAGACAATTTAGGCAGAATTTGTTTTGCCAATTAGCCTAAGAGCACATCTTTGGGATGTGGGAGGAAACCGGAGCACCCGGAGAAAACCCACGCAAGCACGGGGAGAATGCGCAAACTCCCACAGACACAGGCCCAAAT
Organism: Sphyrna mokarran; assembly: GCA_024679065.1. Taxonomy (NCBI): domain Eukaryota; kingdom Metazoa; phylum Chordata; class Chondrichthyes; order Carcharhiniformes; family Carcharhinidae; genus Sphyrna; species Sphyrna mokarran. Next base: position 36,109,952 of record JAGIQG010000006.1, on the reverse strand, counting down.
TCATGTATCTGCACAGCACAGCAATAGTCACTGAGTTGTCGTGTTGCCCATCAAATGGTCCAGGTCAAGTGTACACTAATGACTTGAAGCACTAGGATACTCTCGAAAAAAATTCAAGAGCAGCCCTCTTGCGACCCATCGTGTGTATGCCCCTTGTTAGACAACAAGGTGGACCCAAAGCACCTGTAGGATAAAAACCAAGTACATCAATATCATCATCTATTTACACACTTCCCAGGAACTCCCAAGGCTCATGATCCCTATTTTAAATCAGTTTTCTATACGCCTCCATTCCCATTCTGTTCATGTGCCCATCTAAGTATTTCTTAAATAACTCCAGAGTACCTGCCTCCACCACTTTACTTGGCAGTGCATTCCATATCCCCACCAAACTCTGTGTGAAAAAACTCCCTCTAGCATCCAAATTATACCTTAACCCCCTCACCCTAAGCCCGTAACCCCTCGTGCTATTTGAGTCCATCCTAGGAAAAAGCTTAACCCTGTTTACTCTATCTATACCCCTCATAATCTTGTACACTTCTATTAGATCTTCTCTAAGTCTACGTCTTTCTAAGGAAAACAGTCCCAATTTGCCTAGCCTCTCCTCGTAACTCAGACCTTCCATACAAGGCAGCATCCTGGTAAACCTCCTCTGCACTCTCTCCAGAGTCTCCACGTCCTTCCGGTAGTAGGGCGACCAGAACTGGCCACAGTATTCCAAATGAGGTCTAACCAATGTTTTATACAACTGAAACATTAAAGGCCAGCTCTTGTACTCTATACCCCTTCCTATAAAGGCTAGCATACTATATGCTTTCTTCACAACCTTCTCCACTTGCTCTGCCACCTTCAGAGACTTGTTCACCTACACCCCCAGGTCCCTCTGCGTTTCTATACTCTTAGTAGGTCTACCCTTTATCATATACCTCCCCTTTACATTCTTTCTCCCAAAATGCATCACCTCACATTTATCAGGATTGAATTCCATCTGCCATCTATCTGCCCAAGCTGCCAGCCTATCTATGTCCTGCTGCATTGCCTGACAATGCTCCTCACTATCTGCAAATCCAGTCATCTTTGTATCATCTGCAAACTTGCTGATCACTCCATTTACTCCCTCTTCCAAGTCGTTTATATATATTACAAATAGAAGAGGTCCCAGTACCGAGCCGTGCGGTACATCACTAGTGACTGACTTCCAGCTAGAAAAACACCCTTCCACAATTACTTTGTTTGAAAATTTTAAATCAGGCAGTTTGACTCTGGTCAAGATATTACCTTGAGGCATGGATCAGTCAATGGCTATCACTTATTTACACTTATGGAAAGATCATGAATGAGAGGCACAGATTTACAGTTATTGACAAAAGAAGCAATGGCGGCATGAAGAAAAACTTTTTCACACAGCAAGTGTTTAGGATCTGGAATGTGCTGCTTGAAATTGTGGTGGAGACAGGTTCAATTGAGACATTCAAAAGGAAATTAGATAATTATCTGAAAAAGGACAATACAGGTTACAGTGAGAAGGTGGTGAATTGTTCATTGGGAGGGCCAGTGCAGATATGTCGGGCCAAATGGCCTGTAAGCATTCAATGATTCATAAATCAGAACCTGAAAACTCTCCCGGAAAGCTTCTTGGAAAAACAAGGCAATGGCACCTGGATCCTATGATCTAACCAACTCCAGCTGGATACCTAGGCAAGTACTAAATAAAGTTATGCTCTCCCATCAAAGAAAGTACTTTTCAGCCACCTTCTTCTGTGGCTTTTTACCATTCTCCGCTTTCCTTTTCTTGTACAATATTCCTTTTAATATTTTTTGTAGTTATTTTATTCAAATGTTACTCTCTCTTGATCTATTCCAGTGATTGAAATGAAATTTGTGAAGAAGTCTCACTGAAGTCATTTAACTCCCACTGTCCACTTTTTGTAATCTTTGGCACAAGGCTGCAAATTTTAACCATACCTTACAATCTTTAATCTACTTTGTAACCTTGAGAAGTTTTTAAGAACTTCATTGTACTTGTATAATGCCAAAGAATTTCTGAAAGTTTAATAAATGTTTGTGTGTTGCATTGTGGTTAGAAGGAACTTAACAAAATCTAAAAATCAATCCAAACATTATGTATATATAGAACATAGAACATAGAACATTACAGCGCAGTACAGGCCCTTCGGCCCTCGATGTTGCGCCGGCCAGTGGACCCTCTAACCTAAACTATTCCAATATCATCCATATGCTTATCTGCCGACCATTTGAATGCCCCCAAAGCAGGCGAGTCCACAACTGCTGCAGGCAGGGCATTCCACGCCCTCACCACCCTCTGTGGTGGTGAACCTGCCTCTGACACCCGTCCTATAACTACCACCTCTTAATTTAAAGTTATGTCCCCTTGTGTTGGTCATCACCATCCGAGGAAAAAGGCTCTCACTATACACCCTATCCAATCCCTTGATCATCTTATACGCCTCAATTAGGTCACCGCGTAACCTTCTTCTCTCTAATGAAAATAACCTCAGGTCCCTCAGTCTTTTCTCATAAGGCCTTCCCACCATACCAGGCAACATCCTGGTAAACCTCCTCTGCACCCTTTCCAATGCTTCCACATCTTTCTTATAATGCGGCAACCAGAACTGTACTCAATACTCCAAGTGCGGCCGCACCAGAGTTTTGTACAGTTGTAACATAACCTCACGACTTTTAAATTCAATCTCTCTACCAATAAAAGCTAACACACCGTACGCCTTCTTAACAACTTTATCAACCTGGGTGCCAACTTTCAAAGAGCTATGTACTTGTATCCCAAGATCCCTCTGCTCGACAACACTATTAAGGGTCCTTCCATTAGACCTATATTTCATATGCCTGTTATTCCTACCAAAGTGAATCACCTCACACTTATCCATAATGAATTCCATTTGCCACCTCACGGCCCAGCTCTGCAACCTATGTATATCCCTCTGTAAACTGTAACATCCATCCTCGCTGTCTACAACTCCCCCCACTTTGGTATAGTCAGCAAATTTACTAATCCAACCCTCTACACCCTCATCTAGGTCATTTATAAAAATGACAAACAGCAGTGGCCCCCAAACAGATCCTTGAGGTACACCACTTGTAACTGCACTCCAGGTTGAATATTTCCCATCAACCACCACCCTCTGTCTTCTATCAGCTAGCCAATTCTAATCCAAACTGCTAAATCACCTTCAATCCCATGCATCTGCACTTTCTGCAGTAGCCTACCATGGGGAACCTTATCAAACGCTTTGCTAAAATTCATATACACTACATCAACTGCCTTACCCATATCTACCTCTTTGGCCACCTCCTCAAAGAACTCAATAAGGTTTGTGAGGCACAACCTATCCTTCACAAAACCATGCTGACTATCCCTAATCAATTTATTTCTCTCTAGATGCTTATAAATCCTATCTCTTATAATTCTTTCCAAGACCTTGCCCACAACAGAAGTCAGGCTCACCGGTCTATAATTTCCAGGATGGTCCCTACTCCCTTTTTTGAACAAAGGGACAACATTTGCCATCCTCCAGTCTTCCGGCACTATACCTGTAGCCAACGACAACATGAAGATCAAAGCCAAAGGCTCTGCAATGTCCTCTCTAGCCTCCCAGAGAATCCTAGGGTAAATCCCATCTGGCCCAGGGGACGTATCAATTTTCATACCCTCAAGATTCGCTAACACCTCCTCCTTATGAACCTCAATCCTGCCCAGTCTACAACCTGGTATCGCAGTATTCTCCCCGACAACATTGTCTTTCTCCTTTGTGAATACTGACGAAAAATACTCATTCAGTGTCTCTCCTATCTCCTCAGGCTCCACGCACAACTTCCCACTGCTATCTCTGACTGTCTGATATGTCACTGCTATGTCTGTTTCATATGTTTGGTTTAAAAATTCCTTTTTCCCTTTCTTTAAACATCATTGAGCTGCGTTCTCTTCTTCCCCCAGTGTCAGGATGGATGTGGTGTTACAGGAATAGGGCAGGGGAGAGAGCTGAGAAACGCATTCTATCATGCAGTCAGTACAAACTCAACGGGCCAAATTGCCTTTTCTGCATTGGAAGGATTCCATGGAATCAAAGTGTTGGGAGGTGCTTTATTTTGCTGAATCAAAACATGCCATTAAAGGATGTGAGCAAAGGCTGGTTGGTAGGGGAAGGGAGTGTGGTATGAGGAAACCTTCATTAGTGTGGATATGTCGAGCTACAGGAAGGGGGCAGCAGCACTGGGCTAGTCTAAGACAGAAACATTAAAGACAGCACAGCCAACAGGGAGGAAAATAATGGCGACAGGATGGTCAGCAAGTGTGAGGACACAGATAGCAAGCAGCAGGTCAAAACCTTTTGCAAAATGTTTAATATAAACTCATCTGAACTAACAAGAAAAAGTTGTCAATGGGTTAAATAGACTAGGAGAGAATGTTTCCACTTATGGGAAAATTCAAAACAAGGAACCATAAATGCAAGGTAGTTATTCATAAATCCAACAGGGTAATAGGAGTTTCTTTTTCTGTTCAGACAATGGTTAGAACATCAAACTCAATACCATTGGAATACAAGGAGCTTCAATGTTTTCAAAAGGCACATTAGAGAAAAGGGAATAGAAAGATACTTTAAAAGGCTGAGTTGAGTTAAAGAGTGGGAGGATGCTTATGTGGTTTATAAATGCTAGCACTGAGCAGTTGAACTGAATGGCCTGTCTATGTGCTGATCACTCAATGTACTTCTATGTAACTATAAAGAATCCAGTAACTATAAAGTAAATGGAACAATTTATTTGACCCTTAGCCTGTTCTCCCTCCTTGGATTGGAGTTTCAAAAGTCCTCAGAGCTCAGAGCTGTGTGGGTGGGAATTCAAAATTACAGTCCTGGAGATTATCTCAAGATCTCAACACCTTCGGGACAATTTTGTTTCTTCAAAGAGCTGGCAAATGGAGGGAGTTTGAAAGGTGGTCGCCACTAGTTAACAGCCCTTTAAGTTCCTTAAAGAGCTTATTAAAGAGCCTATCCATTTGCACTGCAATTTTCAGTGTTTCTTTAGGCAAGCTCGAACAGTCCTGGGCATATCTGGGTTCGCCAGTGGGGTAGAGTATGTTTCTTTCTGTTGATATGTATTCAAATGTATGGGGCTAATCAGCTTCAGCATCTGTGCTGTGCCTAATCCTTTCCACCATGGCTGCTTTCCATCACATTTAACCTTCCGGTCATCCGATGAGCTGTCCCTCTCCTAGCAAGGCTGACAATCAATAGGTTAGATACCCATTAGTGTCTTTCCTGACACAAGCATTCTGTCACTCTGGCAAAACTGCAAAATTAACTAGAATGGGTTCAACACTTTGTCCAGATGCCCAAAAATAACCTCTCCTACCATTTCCAAGGCATTCTGAAGCTCTCCTTGAATTGAGGCAGCATTGAGATTAATGCCTGGGAGGAACTTGAAACCAATCTTTTTAAAAATTCATTTTTAGGGTGTGGTCATTGCTGGCTAGACCAACATTTATTGCCCATTCTTATTGTCCGTTAGAAGATAGTGATGAGCTGCCTTCTTGGACTGCTGCAGTCCTTGATGTGTAAGTATAACCATGGTGCTGTTAGAGACAGAACCTCCAGATATTGGTGTTCCCAGGTATCTGTTGCCCTTTTCCATATAGATGATAGTAGTCATGGTTTTGGAAGGTGCTGACCAACTTAGTGAGTTCCTGCAATGCATATTGTAGATATGGTACACAAGGCTGCCACTATTCATTGATGGTGGAGGTATTGAATGTTTATGGAAAGGTAACAATCAAATGAGTTCCTTTGTCTTGTATGGTGTCAAGCTTCTTGGGTCTTGCTGGAGGTCCAACAAAGCAAATGGAGAGTATTCCATTACACTTCTGACTTGTTCCTTGTGGATTGTGGACAGACTTTGGGGAGTTCAGGAGATAAGTGACCTGTCAAAAGATTCTCAGTGTTTGACTTGCTCTTGTAGCTATAGTATTTATATGTATAATACAGTTCAGTTTCTGGTCACTGGGAATGCCCAGGATGTTGATAATGAGAGATTCAGTGATGGTAATTCCATTGAATGCCAAATGTCAAGGCACGATAGTTAGATCTTTTCTTATTGGAGATGGTCATTGCCTGTCCGGAATGTTACTTGCCACTTGTCAGCCCAAATCTGGATCTTGTCTAGATCTTGCTGCATTTGGATATGGACTGCTTCAGCATCAGGAGAGTCACAAATGTTGCTGAACATTGTTCATATCTTATAGTCTTCACATAGTCTTATGTTGTAGCTTCACCAGGTTGACACATCATTTTTAGGCTTGCCTGGTGTTGCTCTTGGTATGCCCTCCTGCACTCTTCACTGAAACATTCAAGATAGCAACAACGTGTCCATCAATTTGTATTTGTTTTGAGTTCAAATGCTTCAATGATGATGCAAAATAGCAATAGAGAAGGAGAGAAAAGCAAGTAGATCCTGTATTCCAGATCCCAATATCTTGTGGGAGTTCTGCCACAAGTGCCAAAGATCTGTGGGTTGAGAACTGGCCTGTTCTGTCACATGAAGACTTATGACAGAGGCTCATGGCCCTCAGTTGACATAATCCTTAAATCAATAAACAGCTAAAGTTTTATGTTTATTTATTAGGAGCACAAGTATGCTGACATTAACACTGCAATGAAATCACTGTGGGGAGGGTGAACAATTCCTTTCTTTTCCAGTGCAGTGATTGGCCATAACAGATTATGAATTTTTAAAATGTGGTGATTTTCAATTCAGTACATACGTACAAGCTGTATGTAAAGCTATGCAAAGAAATAAATCAGTCAGGTCTCTTGTGTTAACAAATAAGGAGTTTGTTTAATTGTTGAAAAGATAAAAGTATGAAACTTATTAAAAACGATCCTCACAGCACCGGGTTCAATTCTGGCCTTGGTTAACTGACTGTGGCGTCTGCACATTTTCCCTGTGTCTGTGTAGTTACCCCCAGGTGCTCCAGTTTTCTCTCACAGTCCAAAGATGTGTGATTTAGATTGATTAGCCATGGTAAGTTGCCTCATAATGTCAGGGGGGCTAACAGGGTAAATATATGGAGTTAGGAAGATAGGGCCTGTGTGGATTCTGGTCAGTGCAGATTCAATGGGCCGAATGGCCTCCTTCTGCACTGTGAGATTTCTATGATTCTAAAGCCACATTCTGAATCACATGACACACATACAAACATGCACATTAGTTGCAAAGCCAGTCAAGTTACAGGGTAGAGGAGGTGGAAATGATAAGAGTGAAAGTCCATAAGAGAAAAGGGAAATATATGTTCTGATTTTTCTGTGGTAGTCTTGAAATTGTGGTGGGGATGAAGCTGGGTGGCACAGTGACGCTATGGTTAGCACTGCTGCCTCACAGCACTTTTCACATGGCCACTCCATAGAGTGTGGAGATGCTAGCATTGGACTGGGCTAAGCACAATAAAAAGTCTCACAACACCAGGTTAACTTTAACAGGTTTATTTGGAAATACAAGCCACGAGCTTTCAGAGATCTATTCCTTCATCAGCTGAGTGAGAGTTCTGTTCACAAACAGGGCTTATAAAGACACAAACTTTAGTGACCAAAGAGGTGGATGGGGGTAAGGCGGTTGATGTGGTATATATGGACTTTAGTAAGGCGTTTGATAAGGTGGCCCATGGAAGACTTCAACAGAAAATGCAGATGTGTGGAATAGAGGGTGATTTAGCTAATTGGATTAGGAATTGGCTGGCAGATAGAAGACAGAGGGTGGTGGTTGATGGGAGATATTCATCGTGGAGTTCGGTGACGAGTGGTGTGCCTCAGGGGTCTGTTTTGGGGCCCCTGCTGTTTGTAATTTTTATAAATGATCTGGATGAGGGTATTGAGGGATGGATCAGTAAATTTGCAGATGACACGAAAGTCGGTGGAGTGGTAGATAGTGAAGAGGGGTGTTATAGTTTACAGAGTGACTTGGACAAGTTGCAGAGCTGGGCCGAGAGGTGGCAAATGGAGTTTAATGTGGAAAAGTGTGAGGTAATGCACTTTGGCAGGAACAATAAATGTGTAGAGTATAGGGCTAATGGTAGGGCTCTTAATAGTGTTGAGGAACAGAAGGATCTTGGTGTATGTGTCAATAGATCCCTGAAAGTAGGCAGCCAAGTGGATAAAGTTGTTAAGAAGGCATATGGAGTCTTAGCTTTTATTGGTAGGGGGATTGAATTTAGGAGCCGCAGCATCATGTTGCAACTGTACAAAACTCTAGTGCGGCCGCACTTGGAGTATTGTGTGCAGTTCTGGTCCCCACATTATAAGAAAGATGTGGAGGCATTGGAGAGGGTACAGAGGAGGTTTACCAGGATGTTGCCTGGTATGGAGGGCAGGTCTTATGAAGAGAGGCTGAGGGATTTGAGGTTGTTTTCGTTAGAAAGGAGGCGGCTAAGAGGGGACCTTATTGAAACATATAAGATGATTAGAGGTTTAGATAGGGTGGACAGTGATAGCCTTTTTCCTAGGATGGAGAAAGCTAGCACGAGGGGACACAGCTTTAAATTAAGGGGTATGAGTTATAGGACGGATATCAGAGGTAGGTTCTTTACTCAAAGAGTGATTAGGGAGTGGAATGCCCTGCCTGCAGCTGTTGTAGATGCGCCAAGTTTGGTGGCGTTTAAGAGGTTAATTGATAAGTATATGGAAGAGAAGGGAATGGTTTAGTTTGGAGGGGCATTGCTTTTTATTTTGGTCGGCACAACATCGAAGGCTGAGGGCCTGTTCTGTGCTGTAATGTTCTATGTTCTATGTTCTATGTTCAAACTCAATTTACAAAATAATGGTTGGAATGTGACTCTTTACAGATAATCAAGTCTTAAAAGTACAGACAATGTGAATGGAGAGAGGGTGAATAGAGAGAAGGAACTCCATAAGGTCCAGCCCAATCACAGGGCATGCAAAAGATTGCCTATTAAAGGGGTAATATTATCACAGAAGCAATCATCACAATTTTATTGTTAAGAATCATGGTATGTCAGTCCCCTCTAACAATTGCTGCTTTAGATTTGTATCCAAAAGTGCCTTTTATAACATCTGTGCATGCTTCTGTCCACACCTCTTGCAGTCTGATGCTTCCTAAAGGGCAAACTGGTCTACAATCATTGAAATTGCAGCATTGGAGACTAATCTGCCTGTACATTGTACTTGTACCTTGTGTCAATGCTAATTCTTCAACTGGGATTATCTATTCTCATATCCATTTCCTGGCACGTTTTCCTGATTGTGTCTGGACTTATCAACACTGCTATCACAAGAATTATAACCCACAATCACTGGTTCATGGTGGAAATCGATATCTCCTCGCATGACAAAATCTTCAATGCATAATTTTTTTGCCTATTGACTATATGGTACCTCTGTATGTTATCAACAACATCATGAACATCAAATACGATAAAATCAAAACCTTTCTTCCTTCCGTTCTGTTGATTCAATATTAGTTTAACAATTCTGATGTGACCAATTTTTTTTAAGTACTCTCCTCATGCCGCAGGCAAAGATTTCTTCAGCCAAATGAATTCCAGATATGATGGACTTCTTCTTGATACCGTCCTTTTGGGTTTGACAACAAATCCACCTACTCTGTGAGGTCTGGCAGGCACTGCATCATTTACCTCAGAGACACAGGAGTATGTAAGAAAATCCAATCGCCCTGGAGCATTCCATCTGTAGGTCCCACAGTCAATCTGTCCCATTTCTCAAAGTGGTCTTGAAGACTTTTGTCTGTGGTTTTGAAGCTCAGACCACCAATGAAGAGTTTACACAGCTGCTTGTATTCTTCCTGTTTTCCTCAAAGAAAGAGGACAGCGCTGGTTTGTCAATGCCACAAAATGGCTCCAAGCAAAAAAAAAATGCTCAATAAAGTGCAGCTGCCTTTTTGACTCTCTTTTCTCCTCCAATTCCAAATTCAATAATTTTGTTAAATAATTTACCTCCATTCAGTTGCATTGTTAATACCCACATTGAGTTTTAACTCTGCCAGCTCTGCTGGAATCCTTCTTCTGTAGCCTTTGATAAAAACTATGGTACATTCTTATCATCTTCAAGCCACAACTCTCTGAAATTGTGAATGCCTTATCATGTATTTTTCAATTTCTCCACTCCTACACTAATTTTTCTTTTCATGGGAATGATTTTGTGTTTGGCCTCAGCTAGGACAAACAGTCTCTTTTTACATTTCAAATTCGTCCTCGATCGCCCTCATATCAACATATTCCAAATTCATGAAAACTCCTGTTAAGTCTCAAGATAGTCTTTGCCTTAAAATTTTGCGTAATTCATAACTGCCACTATGTTTTCAGCATGAATGTTCTATCCAAGACCCCATTCCCTAGGCTTCACAATTTTGAAGTTAGTTTTTAAAAATGTTGGTAATTCTTCTAAAGTGCCATGGTTCTGACATCATGCAGATTGAAATCCATTTACTATCAAGTGGCCTTCTAGCCTTTGGAGTGGCACAGCAGTTAGCACTGCTGCTTTACAGTGCCAGAGACCTGGGTTCAATTCCAGCCTCAGGCCACTGTCTGTGTGGAGTCTGCATTTCTCCCATGCGTCTGCATTGGTTTCCTTTCACAGTCCAAAGATGTGTGAGTTAGGTTGATTGACCATGCTAAATTCTTGCTAGTGTCAGGAGATTGTGGTCAGTGCAGATTGGATGGGCTGAATGGCCACCTTCTGCACCATAGGGATTATATGGTTCTATTCTATGATTCAAAGCATTGTAATATCTTAAGGGGAAAAGTACTGTTACTATGGTTAAGTGACTAGAAGTTTTTGATTTGATTTATTATTATCACATGTATTAACATACAGTGATAAGTATTGTTTCTTTGCATGCTATACAGACAAAACATACTGCTCATAGAGAAGGAAATAAAAGAGAAAGTACAAAGTAGGTCTCATCAATAATTTCCATAGCAATGTTATAGACAATTTAAATTCATGTTATACGAATTTTGCTATTTTTCTTTTTAAAGCAGCAAACCACTGATTAACTTCATAGATTTATCCATAATAATCCCTAGTTTTCTTTCTTGGTAAACACAACATCACTGCTTTATCTAAGACATATGCCCTCTCTTTGTTCCTGGCTTAATACTTTCATTATTTCACATGTATGCACATTTATTGCATCTGTCATCATCCGGCCCAGAAAATCTTCGACATATGGCTATAGTTTTCCTCATTATTTACCCTGCCCGTCTCTCTCATTATCACTTACAGATTCGATTTTTAAAAATTTTATCCACATTACTAATTTTTTTTAATTGAAAGACTTTTGATGAGTATTCATCCATCTTAGTTTTGTATATTACATTCAGCATGCCAAATGTTACACTTTAATGATTGACTGAAGTAACAAGGATTTGTTCATCTAGCTCACCCGTCACAATAGAAGGTGAAAGCTAATATTACCATCAGCAGCGTGCAGCCTTCCAATTAAAATGATTGGCCCTGATTTTGAGGTAGTAATGATGATGAAATGGTCAAAGCACATGCTTTTGTGTATAGAAGGTTAATATGCATAGAGAATTGGCTAACTGATAGAAGACACAGAGCGCCTGAATTTACTATCGAGTTGCACATGTTTTTAGGTGAGAAAACTTGAGAGTTGGGAGTGAGGTGAGTGAAATGAGCTGCGCTCATCTTCTCCCTTTACTAAGGTGAAATCGGGACTGCAATCGAAACAGTCGCAACAGCCATTTAAATGTATTTGCATGCAAGTCAATAGACTGAATGGGCTGCACGCCCAACTTTACCAGCATTTTTCCCTTTACCACCGCATTTGCCAATCCAGAATTGGCGTGAAACAGACCTGCTCCATAAAAGTCTAATTGGGGTGCTCCATCAATGAGGGTTAGTGAGGAGGTAAGTGCCTAGCGTCCAATGGCTCTGTGCTGCTTATGGAAGTTCTTTCATTGCGGCCACTTTGTTTCTCGGATAGGTGGGAGAGAGTGCGAGTGCATGGGGTTGGGAGTCACTGTTGCTCAGCAGCACGTCCAATGTACGAATTGCTGCGCAGATCTGGGTCTCAGCACTGACCTTGGGTCTTGTGGATGCTGCTGGGTCAGCATTCTGCCAGCTAAAGGATGTGCGTAAATTGCACTGCTGCAGCCTCTCAACTTTTTAACGAGTTGTGAATGTGGGGAGCATGTGGGTGGAGGAGTGGGAGTCTGCAATTCTGGGGAGAATGTGGGGAAATGGGGTGTCTGTGATTCTGGGGAGCATGTGGCTTTTGTGCTGCAAGAGATTGATCTTGCTGTTCTTTTGGTTGCAGCTGGAGCTGAGGAGGAGGAGCAGGAGGGAGAATTGTGGGGGCAGGAGGCCCAGACCTCACCAGTCGCAGGAGTCGACAACCAGAGGCAGGAGGTAGCCCAGAGGTGGGGCAGGAGAAGGAAGGAGTGGTGATCCTGGCAGTTCTGTGCATGAATGTCATTTGAACAGATGTTGGGCACCTAGTGCCACCAATGGCTCTGCCTCCAAAAGGAGACAATGCAATACCTGTGCCACCTGTTGCAGGACCTGGCACATTGGGGCAGAGGTGGGGGTGGAGGGACCCAACATCAGTAGCTATCAAAATGACGGCCACTCTGAACTTTCACGCAACTGACTTGCAGATTCCTAGCAGAGATGTATGTGACATATCCTAGTCAGCTGTGCACATCTGTGTCAAGCAGGTCACTGAAGCCCTGCGTGCCCAGGATGGACACTACATCAAATTTAATCTGGATCAGGTCCAGTAGGAAATCCGGGCTGCAGGGATCTCAGCCATTATGGGGATGCTTAATGTAAAAGGGGCCAATGACTGCACCCACATTGCCCTCAAGGGCCCCCAAAAAAGGGATTCCACTCTCTGAATGTCCAACCAATGTGTGACCACAATATGAGTATTATGCATGTCTGTGCGAGACACCCAGGCAATATGCACGACAGCTTCATTCTCAGGAGCTTTGACATACCGGAGGTATTTGAGGAGCAGCCCAGGCTCTGGGAGTGGCTCCTGGTTGATATGTCTTACCCACTTTGGACTGGGCTGTTGATACCTGTGCAGAGGTGGAGGTCTGCTATAATGAGGCCCCCATGTAGTCACCCGCGTGGTAATGGAGAGGTGCATTGGGTTCCTCAGAATGCAATTCTGGTGCTTGGACCGCTCTGGCATGGCTCTACAATACAGCCCCCTTGATCTCCTCCCGCACTGTGGTGGTGTGCTGTGCCCCACCTGGCACAGCAGAGACGTGACCTATTGGAGAAAGAGGAAGAGGAGGACATGGAGGCTGACCAGCCAGATGTAGCCACGGATGAGGCTGCCCAGCAGAAGGAGGAGGAAGAGGAGGAAGAATAGGAAGAGCATGCCACACCACCACAGTGCGGGAGGTGCTGTGGGGCTGGCAACTAGAATGAGACATGTGAGGGTGGATAGAGAGCCCCTGGTTATCAGTTGGTTCAGTCACTAAGGACCTGTGTGTGTGGGTTCGATTTCCTACCCTCCTCCCCAAAGTCCTTCAATATCCTGCAACATTGTCACATCAGAGTGGTGAGTCTGGATACTCTATGTTCATAAGTATCTTTCACAGGCAGGAGTGTGCATCCCCATAATGGCTGAGAACCCTGTAGCCTGGATTTCCTACTGGACCTGATCCAGATTAAATTTGATGTACTGTCCAGCTTGGGCACACAGGGCTTCAGTGACCTGCTTGACACAGATGTTAACAGCTGACTAGGATATGTCACATACATCTCCGCTAGGAGTCTGCAAGTCAGTTGCATGAAAGTTCAGAATGGCCGTCAATTTGATAGCTACTGATGCTGGGTCCCTCCACCCCCACCTCTGCCCCAATGTGCCAGGTCCTGCAACAGGTGGCACAGGTATTGCATTGTCTCCTTTTGGAGGCAAAGCCATTGGTGGCACCAGGTGCCCAACATCTGTTCAAATGACATCCATGCTAAGCACTATCACAATGATGTCCTGGTGCAAACTAGTCTGTTTCCTACCCAAGCTCTGCATGCACGCTGACATCTGTGCAGTAGGTAAGGGATCTGAAACCCCCATACAGGACCCTGGGCCAGGGGAGGAGGGAAGGGAATCGCTCGTGGGTTCTGGGGAACCAATGACTTCATTTTTTCAGTGACACAGCATTGAAGGGCCTCTCCAACTGACATCAACATGAAGCATCCCTCCAGCGATCATCAATGGAAGAGGATTCCTGTTTGAAACAAACCTGAGGCAAATTAGTCACAGGTGAGAAGTAAAAAACATTTAATGATAACAATAAAGGTGTTTAGTTCTAACATAAAAACGTGTGAACAGAAACCGTTAAAGTGCTTAAAGATCCATTTAATTAGTGCAGCCCTTCACCCTACCAATTTAATCCAACTATAACTTCCTAATCTTACATGATCTACAACTACATCTCAGTGACTCTCCAGAATGTCCAGTGGAGATGGGGGGGGGGGGGGGGGGGGGGGGGGGGGGGGGGTGGGGGGGGGGGGGGGAGGTGCGGGGGTAGTCTGCTTCCTGCTAGGGAGGAGAGGATGCCCCGCCTCATCTCTGCTGCCTCTCTGGAAACGTTTGTATCTCTCTCCTCTCACCTTAAACTTGTGCCCTCTAGTTTTAGACTCTCCTACATTTGGGAAAAGGTATTGACTATCTAGCTGATCTATGCCTCTCATTATTTTATAGATCTCTAAAAGATCACCCCTCTGCCTCCTATGCTCCAGAGAAAAAAGTCCCAGTCTTTCCAGCCTCTCCTTATAACTCAATCCATCAAGTCTGATAGTATCCTAATAATCTTTGCTGCACTCTTTCTAGTTTAGTAATATCCTTTCTGTAATAGGGATAACCCCTGAATTGCACATAGTATTTCAAGTGTGACCTTACAAACGTCTTGTACAACTTCAACAAGACATTCCAATTCTATATTCAATGTTCTGAATGATGAAACCAAGCATGCCAAATATCTTTTTCACCATTCTGTTCACCTGTGACTCCACTTTCAAGGGGCTATGAATATGTACCCTTAGATCTTTTTTGTTAACTAAGTAAGTCCTGCCCTGGTTCAATCTACCAAAATGCATCACTTCACACTTGTCTAAATTAAACTCCATCTGCCATTCGTCAGCCCACTCGCCCAATTGATCAAGATCCCATTGCAATTGGAGATAACTTTCTTCATTGTCTACTATGCCACCAATCTTAATTTCATCTGTAATGACACTAAGATCTTCCACAAGAGAAGAAAGTCCTCCCCATCTCAGGATGATTCCTTTCTCTGAGATTATGCCTTCTGACCTTAGGGAGGGAATTTCTAGCCCCAATTGCCCTAAAACTGGAAAATCCTACCAGAGGTTAAACAAACTTCTCCATGGTCTGCCCACTCAGATTTCTGTGGCAAGCTAGAAGGCAAAATTCCACTCTTAGACTTTGTCATAAGGTGAAGCAACCTTCAGCATCTACTCTGTCAAGTCCCCTCAGAATCCTATATACCTCAATATATATCACAATATAGTCATCTTCAACTGTTTGAATACTGTATCTCTCAGTGGAATACTGTTCTAGTGAAGTTTCTGGAAGAACAGAGTAACTCAGACAACAACTTCCAGACTTCCACTTACACCTGCAGTTGTGTGGTCAGCAGAATTTATTATGTGACTTCCTCTTTTAATAAGGGTGAGCACCGGTGGCCTCACATTACTTTTACTGCAAAATTGGACATATAAATCCATCATAAGAGTTAGAACAAGAAAATTATTATATAGACATCCAAAAATAAGACACTTTTAAGGCAACGAAATATCAAAGTTAGGGGATCTTAAGTGATTTTTACAATGTAATAAATAAATAGTTTACAAATTGATGCTCTGTATCTTTCAGTATCACTAAAGCATGTAATATTTTAACTTAATCAGCCATGTGATATGTAGTTTCAATAGGTCAAACCCAATGGGTTACTGCCTGAATCTCAGTAAACATCAGAAAATGTACGCTGGACTGATGCAACAAATCCACTAACATACCTTAAAATTGCATGTACTCCAAACTGTTTCTTGCTGTTTTGATCTCTTAACCTATTCCCAGTCTGAAAAGTTTCCATTTTTTTATTTTTAAACCAATTATTTATCCATGCTGCATTTAACCTCCGATAGTCAGTTTCCGATAAGGGATCTTGTTGAAAGTTTTCAGCACTTAAAAATGTACCTCATCCTCAGCATTTCCACTTTGTATGTAACCTCTTCAAAATAATGAGGCAGCTTAGTTAAACATGGCATTCTTTGATTGTCTTTCGACAGTTTATTTTCTAAGTTTATGCACATTTCTCAGAATTATTTTAAAAACCTTCCTGATAACCAGATATTAAACCTTCTGCTTATGGTTTCACTTGAACATTTATGAATAATGGATTTAAGTTGGATGCTTTCCAATTTCTAAACATTTCTTTTAAACTTATTGAACTAACAAACAGGTCAGTTAAAATGGGACAAAGTTCAGTCCTATTTTCAAATAAGGACTTGTAGCTGAGATTTGCCTGGACTTTATGAATTGTCGGCCTTAATGGTGTGACATCATTTTTTGATATAACCATGCCTGTTCTTGTTTTTGGACTATCCAAGTCCTTTCTCACACTTCCTGGAGCTGGCCCATTGTCTCAAGATTAAAGATGGGCATGAAGTTGTTACATCGTAACTGCATTTTCTTTGTCCTTAGATTTGGACTTCTTAATAATTTAATTGAGCGAATAACTTAATTTACCCTTTGTATACCATGAGCATAAATTAGAAGACATTAGTAACATGCAATCTTATGTTTAGTAAACCTCATATATTTTAGTGCTCTTGCATTTACATTCCTATACAACTTACCATGAGCTTTTTCCATTGCATTTGTTTTTAAAATCTTTCAATAGAATGCTGAACTGAGTTTCCACATGTTTGTTCAAATGAGCATAAAAGATCTCTTAGCATTATTGGAAGAAAAGTGATGAGTTATCCATGCAGCCTGGGTCTGTGTGGAGTGTGACATTCTCCCTGCATCTGCGTGAGTTTCCTTTGAGTGCACTAGTTTTCTCCCACAGTTCAACAATGTGCAAGCTAGGTGAATTGGCCATGCTAAATTGCTCCCAATATGTGTAGGTTGAAGGGATTAGTGGGGTAAATACATAGGATTACACGGATAGAGTCTGGGAGGGATGCTCTAAGAGTCAGTGTGTACTTAATGGACAGCACAGCCTGCTTCTGCAGTGTAGAGATTCTGTAATTCTATTCTATGAGGGATTTCATTAGCATGCTTGTTGGCATAGTATTTTGGGTTAAACTAATAAAACTAAATTAAACAAACTGGAGATCAAATTAATGGAGCAGCCCCTTAAAGAGATACTGCATCAAATAGAACAAATTGCAAAGGAAACTTAAAATGTTAATCATTGATAAAACATCCCAATCCTCACAGTGCCCAACTGGCAGGAAAGTTGCTTGTCGGCATAGGGGTGCACATGTTAAGAATGAAGTATTATTTCCAAGTGAGGATAATGGATGAGTCCCTGAGATTTTATTGGGTCAAGGCGCATTAAAGGGTTCTGCCAACTTTCATGGTAGGATCACTGCTCTCCATGGAATGTCTGGTGCGGCTTGCTGGTTTTCCCTCTTATTCTGAGCCAGTTGGAGGAGTTATTGTGAGCAGCTCCGTTGTGTAGTCTCTAAACTGCTTAATACCAATCAAATTGGAAATAGAACCATACTTTACCCATTTTCATCAGTGCTTGCCTCACGGATGGTCCATCCATGCTTGTTGTAGGAATGGAAGCCCCACCCCCCAAAAGATACGGGGGGACCATGTCTCCATTTAGTTGGCAATATAAATGACACTAACCTATGCGTTACTGAGCAGCAGGCAGACGTAGGTACAGGTCTGTATCCACAAGAGATCCAGATGCTCTATATGACCTCCTAACCAGATTCCCTGAATAGTTAAACCAGAACGTGTGTGGTTCCCATCCGGCCACTGTACCTCCAGCAATCTCCACCCAGAGAGGGGTGATAGCTGTGGGACATGCTATATTTGAGGTAATACGGTGAGCTGACCCTCATGAATTTCGCTGGAGGTAGTAATTGTGAGAACCTATTTCCATTCGTCCTGTTATCTGATGCCAGAGGTCCCGTTCTCAGGCTTTTTAAAAATCTTTCCGGAGGGTCGGGTCCTCCTGCACTGTAGCAAAACCCACAAAAATCTGCGAGACTGGCCAGAAATGAAGATAAGCCTCATTAAAGAACGTGAACAAAGCCCCGACTCCAGGGTATTGAGCTTTTAGCTGTATTAGAAACACGCCATTCTCTGCTAATTTCAGTTGACATGGATTATTTTAAGAAACTGGTTCGTTACTTCTAACTTTCTTGGATGTTGGATCATCTGGAGAACCTCAAGCGCCCAATTTAACAATTTTTCCAAATAATCTACATGCAAAACGCTTGCAATTGATGAACCTGAAATTCACAATTGTGAATTTTAAAAATCGCAATTGAGTAATCTGTACAACATGTTTCACTGCGACAACCTTCTCAAGTTTGCAGGTCACTACGTTTTTCGTCGCTCTCATTCATATGGTTCATTTAGTTTACCGTTAGGGTTATTCTGACCGTGATTCTTTTTCTCAAGTATGTGGCGTATAGTCAGGACCATCGAAGACCCCCTCGGTCACTGACACATATTTACACAGCAAGATGAATAAAGCCCGGGAATTAATGTGCTTTTTGCTTCGTGTGTGTGTAATCAATCTAACAGATGCAACTTGATTTTGAAATGCTTAATTTTTTGTGAATGTATAAACAAAATAAATGTTCAATACTTCTTCAGTTGTACACGTGCAAGAAGTCTTTTAATCTATCAGCTTTAGAACACAGCATGCCAGTAAAGATCCCCATCCAAGCTACTCACTATTCTGTTCCTTCATGGTCGCTGGGTCAAAATCCTAGCACACTCTCCCTAACAGCCGAGTGGGTGAATCTACACAATATGGACTGCAGGAGTTCAAGGAGACAGCTCACCACCACCCACTCAATGATTTGATCCGACTTGACTTACTATTGTCATTTGTATTAGTATACAGTGAAAAGTATTGTTTCTTCGCTCTATGCAGACAAAGCATACCATTCGTAGAAAAGGAAAGGAGCGAATACAGAATGTAGTGTTACAATCATAGCTGGGGTGTAGAGAAAGAATAACTTCATGTGAGGTAAGTCCACTCAAAAGTCTAAAGGCAACAGGGAAGAATTGGTTTTAAGCCTGTTGGTACCTGACTTCAGACTTCTATGTCTTTTTCCGATGGGAAAAGATGGAAGAACGGAAGAAGGTGGAAGAGAGAATGTCCAGAGTGCATGGGGTCCTTAATTATACTGGCTGCTTTGCCGAGGCAGCGGGAAATGTAGACAAGAGTCAATGAATGGAAGGCTGGTACTAGTCTAGCCATAGACACCCATAAATGAAGTTTTAAAAAAAAATCAAATTATACACTGTGGTGCATTTCTTACAGACTTTCTGTACGGAACTATATCATCTGAACATGTACTAACTAAGGCGCGAGATTAAAAGGACATTTAATAATGATCAAAATCACATCAAAAGAGGAATACAAAATCCTTGAATTCTGAACCTTATACATTCCATGTGCGCGTGGATTATGTCTAATTCAAGGAAATAGTGCACGATTCTGTAACTTAATAGGCGAATTTTAATAAGTGCTGACTTATTATGCAGACAGTATCCAAGGCTCCACCACTATCTCCTAAGGGGCAATTGGCGATGGGAATATGAAAACTGCCGGTTTAGCAGACGACACTCATGTATTTGTAGAAATACATTCCGTTCTCTTTTGTCAGTGTTTAGGTTGGTGTAATAACGGTTTGAAATATGTCCTAAATTATAACTTGCTTTCCAATGTGAAAACCAGCTCGGTAAAAGATTATACATCAAGGTTCAGCGCACTGGAGCTAGTGTCGGGAAATGTTTTGCAGCCTGATCTCAGCCAGATTTGATGAATGCTGATGAAGGGGCAAACCCCGAAAGCTGGTGGCGTTTACTACCAAATAAACCTGTTGCATTTTAACCTGGTATTGTGAGACTTCTTACTGTGCTCACCCTGTCTGCCTGTATTACTCGGTCGATGGAAGTTTAACCTTGTTTGTTTTTTGTAATCAGTGAAATCTGATCGGTTTTGTGCCCTAATGACGGTATTGAAAAACTCATATTGAACTCTCTCTCCACAGATGCTGTCAGACCTGCTATCGTTTTCCAGCATTTTCTGTTGTTATTTCAGATCTCCGGCATCCGCAGTATTTTGCTTTTATTATGATGGTGGGAATCAGATCAAAACAAGCCTGCGACATCACTGAAGCAGGCAATGATGTGGCGGAACATTGAAAGCAGCGGTGTATCATTCCTGACAACCACATCCTGTGGAATTTCCACCCTGAAACCCTCTTTTAGCAAGCAATGTCTTCGCTAAAAGATGTCGTGTCAAATCAGCAAAAAAAAACAAGGCGCGACGCAAGATAACTATTGTAATCCGTTACTGATTAACCACATTTAATTGCAGTAAATCCTCGCCCACATATTTTTTCTCTGCATCAGCTGCTTGACTAATATTCTCTCTGAAGCAGGGCAGTGAGTAAACAAGGCAATAAATGTTCAAGTACACGCAATGTAAATAGACGAATACCTGGAATCCTCCAATCGCCTACAGTGTGCCACCCCCCCCCCCCACCCAATCCCCTCCCGGGCCTTTTGAGATCATCGCTATTGCAGGATCTATAAATCCCCGAACGAGTGCGACTTCAGAACCAGCTTAAAAGTTTTTATTTACACACGGTCATAAGTACACCTTGGTGATTTCCAGTCCAGAAGTTCCCCGTTCAAACATCGATCGGAACAATTTAACTTTGATGCGCCTGGGATTTCTGATGGAACAATTAGAGTAGCTACACAAAAATCAGTTCCGGTTTAATTATTTTTTTGCTGTGTGTGTCTTTTAGTTGCATGAATACAACCGGCTACATATACAGATAGCGGCCGTGTAGAGCGAACGGAGATGGCTTCAAATTGAGGCGATGGCTGAATGTCACAGGGCAGAGAGGCACAATTCGAGTTGCGTTTGAAAAATATGTTTTTCTCGCTTTTAGCTGCCTAGGGTCGAATACGCAATGGTCATTGAAAAATTGTAACTCCAAACACAACAGCTTGCATTTATATAGCACCATGAATGTAGAAAAACGCCTCCTTTTATTTATTAGTGTCACAAATAGGTTTACATTATCACTGCAATGAAGTTACTGTGAGAATCCTCTAAATGCATTTCACAGAGATGGGGGGGTGGAGTGGGGGAGAGTGTGATTAGTGTGATCTATTATTTCTGAGCGGACAGATATGTAGGAAAAGAAACATCGACAGACTGCAAACAAGGACAACAGGTTGCATTATTACTGCTCTTTTTCTTAAACAGAACATCGCAGAGTGCTCCAAAAGGCAGCAAGATAGATAACCAGCAGGACAATGTAAAACAAAAAAAAAATGAGTCTTTGAAAGCCGCGAAAGGCGAAGCAAGAAAACGTGATTCGGGGGGAGGTGGGGGAAGAATTGAGTCTGTCTCATGAAAGTAGTGGCTAAATGCAGATCTGTGTGGATACTGCCACAGAACGGGGAAGTGAATGCTAATCTGCGCCTACTCTAGACCAATGAAACGTTAAAGAAAATTTACAACCCACACATGTGATAAAAACAACTTCTATGCACCCTCGGACTGCGACATTTCATCCGCTATTCTACCAACCTCTAAACAGAGTAGAACAGCGGTATCTATCCCAGTTTGGGTTTTTTAACGAGTTCCCAGTTTTGTTTGGTGGATGAGTGGCTGGAGTTAAGTTTCTAAACGGGAAATGGGGAGTATCCACTATATCTATTTTGATGTTTAATTATAGGCAGAAAGTATGTAACATTGAATATAATGCTGGTATGATTTTGACCAGTTCCGGTTAGCATGGCATTTTGCCATCATTAGAAACGCATGTACATTGTTGGCCCTGAATTCTGCTCAGAATCCTTTATGCATAATATCACATGTGAAGCACAGAGATAGAAGGTTTTCCTACCGCCTTCTCAAGAGAGAAGTATCGAAAGGAATTTATGTATAACAATTGTTTTCAGCCACATAAGCTGGTGGTATCCAAACAATCTAGACCTCACTACTTAGATCACCAGTGCATATGTTAGCATTGGTATGTTTTTAATATATCCAGAATTCGACACCGTGAAGCATATTTTATGTAAGTCCGTGAGAACTCACCACATTTGCAGTGATAAGCTATACATTATACATTACAGCTATATAACATTTACAGCGATAAATCATATATTAATTTTGCTTCTAGTCACTATTTCAACGATTGTATCTCTCTAGGTAGGAGATGTTCATGCACCAATCAGGGGTGAATTGAAATTTTGATTCCAGGCGCCAAATGATTGTTAGATACATGCGTGTTCAGTTAGGGCATTGGGGGATACCGAGCAAGGCAGATAAACGAGGTTGAGATACAGATGAACCTTGATCTAGCTGAACATCGATGGGCTGAATGGTCTAATTCTGTTCCTCTGTTCTGAAAGACTGTCTGTTCCTGACCCATACTATCTGAATTTAATTTACCAGAAGAGTCTTTCCAGCCTCTGGATTAGGAGGTCAGCCTGGTTTATTGGTTAAGCTGAATTTACAGAGCCAAAAATCCTGACCTTGAACACATGCAGCACCGCGTCTACTGTGAGTTTATTTCGTCACAAAGTCCTCTAATACTGTTTTCTCCAAACTACGGATAGCTGTGTACCGCTTGGGTTTGAGATTGAGGATCTCGCCGCCCCCATGCTGACTCTTCCATCACAACCTAACGAGTAAACGTTTACCTATCTGTAATGCGAGGTATATTCCTGTTCCCGAGTGAGCATGAAGACGGGAGTTTCATTTCCAAATTCTTTCCAATTGGGCGATACGATAGCACAGTGGTTTGCACTGCTGCTTCACAGCTCCAGAGACCTGGTTCGATGTGCGGCTTGGGTCACTATCCGTGAGGAGTTTGCACATTCTCCTCATGTCTGCGTGGGTTTTCTCCGGGTGTTCCGGTTTCCTCCCACAGTCCAAAGATGTTCGCGTTAGGTTGATTGGCCATTCTAAAATTGCCCCTTAGTGTCCTGAGATACGTGGGTTAGAGGGATTAGCGGGTAAATGTGTAGGAATATGGGGATAAGGCCTAGGTGGAACTGTGGTCGGTGCAGACTCAATGGGCCAAATGGCTTCTTTTTGCACTGTAGAGTTTCTATGATTCTATGATTTCGTATTCAGTATACATGTTATTTGGTGTTTGAGGATAGCTCTCCAAGTACGAACCTATGCACTTTAGTTTGAGAATTGCAGGTCACAATGGAGACGTATTTTCTCCCCCGTTAGGCTCAGTATGCACATCCCCTCCCCAATTCCAAAGACAATCAATGCATTGGGAGGAGGTGTATATTTCTTTAGATGCTTATAAACTTTAAGAAGAGCCCAATAAGGGGAAGTGAATGCAGGTCCGTCTACTGTTGATGCAGGAACACAATTATCTCCTGTTTGAAGGAAGGCGATAATATTTAGTTTGGGGAGAATTCCAAAACCTTGTTCAGTTACAAATTGCCATGTCATCCGCAATTTACCATAAGCACGAAGTGTTATGATTTTGCACTATTTCATATTCTCTCTTCCAGTGTAAGTTACGGGAGACAACACATTCAGGTCCCTTGTGCTATCCTGCCAGGCAGGATGAGCAGAATAAGATAGTGAGCCCTGCTGCCCTGTGCATGGATGTATTCGTGTGCAAAAGGTAGATTTTTTTTGTCACCAGCAAACATAAATCCCATCCATCGGTTTTAAGTTAACATTGAAGCTGGAACTTCTTTTTTTGCTCAAAACACATTCCTACCAATTACGTGACCACCCCCACCTCCTTCAAAGCGTCCGAAGTAGTAATTTTATTCTGTTACAGTTTCAGCGCTGATCTTTATTTTACGAGAATCTCTCCATCCAATGCCACATTTCTGTAATAAACTGGTTCATAAAGCTGTGCAGCTTCCAGTGGGTTTGAATAATGTTGTTAGATAGCCGCGAAACCCGACTCCAAAATATTCATCCCAGATGTTTAGTTTGGGTATCCCTCTGGGCTAATAAACCAAACAAAAGCAAACCTTGCAACGCCAAAGCAATGAAAACCAGGCTACATAAACCAAGGGAAGTTTATATGACTGTTGTGCAGAAGAAACAATTGCATGAAATGTTAAAGTTAAGCCTGTGGGCTTTCTAAACATTAACCGCCCATCTCGATGACTTTTTTATCCTTTCGTTATTCGTCACGTAAAGCAGCCCTGGCTACAACCGCATATGTGACCCGCTGTTTGCATCCATTCCAATCTGAACAACAACTTGGAATCACTTCGCAATATCACTTTCTTGCTTGGTCGCTTAGCTCTTGCCCTTGCGCATATTCGCGACGAAGTTAGCGTTTGGACGAATTTTATTTAACATAAAGTAGCACTTTCGTTTTTTTATGGTTGACAATTTAGGGCATGGTTTCCTCAGCTCGGTTCAAAGCATATGGTGGATTTAGCAGTAATTTGAGCTGTTTGATTCGGAACAGCTCCATTAGACATTAGTAATGAGTAATAAAGCGAATCCGTGGAAACTCCCTGCTGACAGAAAAGCAGCCTCCTTCCCTGCAAATCTAACTTTGAGCAATATTAGGATTTCAGTATCTCCCCCCTCGCCCCCGCCCCAAATAAAACCCATAAGAGCGCTTGTTCGTTTACAAGCTTCACAGAACCCCAGAGCCAGGGGTGGGGGGGGGGGGGGGTGGGTGGAGGGGTGGGGGGTGGTGCGGGGGAGCACGCCTGCAGTGAACATAAAGAATGTTTTGAATTCTCCAAGCTGCCCCTTCCAGGAAAGAAGCTGAATAAACAAACGCTGCCTCCTGTATAGCACGCAAAGCAGTCTGCCATGGAAGGAGCTCACAGAGATACACTCATATAATGTCACCCGCAAAATATACTTCAGTTAATAAACATTATTGGCTCTATTTTGTTTGGGTTTGCACGGTGCTATTTTCTTTGGAATTACTGCTGCTAGTTGTGCTGTAACTTTCTATAGACATGTTACTCTCGAAAAAAAGGGGGTGGGAGAGGTGGGGGGAAGAGGATGAGGATTGAGTTCTACAGAAGCGCCCAGCTTACAACAAACAAACAAAAACATCACCAGTTCTCTCCTGGAAAGTAAAATGAGAAAACAGAAGACGGTGTTTGTAGGTAAGGAATCCCCGAGTTTTATGAAGTACCTACAGTCAATTTGCTCTTTTATCCATGTATATATTGCATTATATATTGCATTGGAGGGAGATGTTCCTTCGTAGGGCGGGTACATTAACAGCTGTGGTAATTGAGTCTGTAAAGTCCATCGCATTTAGTTCTAGACTATTGCTTCATAGACAAGACAAAGAAGACTTAAAAGCAGTTTGAAAAGAGCGGCCTTTGAATGGCTACTATTCAATTTGTATTTCATTCCCCGCTGGTCATGGAATTGAGATCAGAACAAAAAGTGAAAACACATGGTTGAGGTCAGCAGGATCAGAGAACCACCACATACAGCAAAGGCTACAAAAAGCACTGGGAACTTGTGTGAAGAAATAGATTGTATAAACAGAGCCTGCTATCGCCTGCACACTATTATCCTGTAATTTACACGGTATGGGAGCAAAGACATGTATTAAATAGTGAGATGTTTCATCACTTTTCAAACACTGCTTTATGCCAGTCAACTTCAATATGCATCTGGGCATGTCTGAAATTCTTTCTCTAATGTGTTTATTTAAACTATCCGGGAGAAATTATTACATCACCAGTAAATCATGTTTACATATACCGCATTTTTCCTTTCAAGTTTCCAACACTGCGGCATGATTTTAATTACATAATAACGTCAAAATTCTATTTGTAAAATAAACGTTATGATTTATAGAAGGATAAAGGGATGGATTTTTAAAAAAAGTCGCAAATGAATCCAAATTGATTGTTATTCAGAACTAAAAGTACTGTCACGATTACCGAAAGGACAGGCTTATTTCAATAAGATCAATCAATAAGAAAGTTGAATTGTATTCTTGTGTGTTGGATAGCCAGTGACATTGTTGTGCTTTGCTGTTATTTCAATTGCTGTGAAATACCGGAATTGACAAAATAATTGTGTTAGAAAAGACAGCAAGTTCCCCTACAGCAAAATCCAGCTGGCCCTTTAGGAAGTATTTTTGTTCCAACCCTTTTCAACTAAAAATGTTCTTTTTTTTAAGGATAGTTTTGGAGTGCAATCGAAAGGTCTTGACATGACAGATCAAACCCAACCAATTAGTTGCAGGTGAAAGATGGTTCATAAAATGTTTCGTTAAAAGACGATTCAGGAAAATGTCCAAAAGGGGGGATTTTTATCTAGATCATCTCATTACACAGTGATATTTATAATGGCGGTGACACTTGACGTGCGTAACTTCTTATACCAAAATAAAGTCACAAACTGGAGTTAAGGACTTCCGTCGATCGCTCTGTGTAACCATGTTGTCAATGCGTTCACCCAGAGTTGGGTGTTTCACCAAATGCCGAAGACATTAAGGCAACCATCGCAAACCTATTTGTCATGTAACTATACATAGGCTCTAGGGACCTTTATGGCCAGGTGTTCAATTTTGTTCCCCTCTACAAATTAAAATAATTACTTTAAAAAATAAATACTGCAAAGGTAGCTGGAGTTACAACCCCAAAAGCTGAAAGGACTCTCCACTGTCTTGCTCGTCTGTGCGAGTATTATTAGCAAATTCAATTTGCAGTCCTATTGAGTGGTTCTTGAATATCTTGTAACAGACTCTTTTGCATCCCCTGTCGAGTGTTCATTATTCTGCCTTACAAATCCTCTCCGTCTCTAATGGGACTGAAAGTTTATTAACGTTTGGCTACAGTGTGCTGGTTTGTACAATGTGTTTTTACAGTAATAATAAAAATACTAAGTCAGCAGTCTGTTTAAAGCAAAACAAAGCTGGAGAGTTGTAAAATAACTGTGTGTGAGTGTGGAAGTGTTTAAAAAACAAAGAAGAAAATGGAAATAATGCTTAGGGTGCAGCATGACAGATCTCCGGCTCTCTGAAGTGAGGCCGGAAAATATATATCATGAAACGGTGGCCGGGAAATGACAATCCAGACTTAGGGCACGGCATTATAAAAAAGAAGAGAGGCACATATCCCAGAATCACATCTCCATCCCTCCCCCATAACTCTGTCTAAACAATGACACAGTTTAGGTGATCCTGAATTTAAGCTATAAAGTGAATCGGATTAAAGGTATCTTGGGGAACTTTGTCTTTTTTGTGCTTTTTAATGCTTGTAATTAACTAACACGACGGGATTTTAAATAATGCATTACTATATTAATATAATACTGTCCATATTATTTTGAGATGTGATATACATATTATGTGAGGTGACATGCAACATGATGATTTGCTATACTTTTGCTGTTTTTGCTATATCGATCGGACAATGAGGGGGAAGGGAAGAAGGTTGTTTACAGCCCGTTGCTAATCTAGTTTTTTAAGGTCGACATTGGGAATTTAGAATGGACAGTTGTGACCTTTTCCCTTTTAGCATTTCTTCTGGATTCCCGCGAGTGACTTCCTTTTGCGCTATTGGTCCCGAGGTCACGTTGACAAGCGCTGCTGTACCGCATCCACGGAACAGGAAGAGGGTTGAAAGAGAGACGGTTGGGACTCGTTCTGTTTATATAACAATAATAAATATTTATAAATACGTTACAGACACGCTGGACGGTCCCTTACACAGAACTCTTAATCTGAACCAAATTCTCAGGGTGCTTCTAATTCAAGAGCTTGGCTTTAATACAGAACTGGCTTGCTGACAATTCGCTCTAAAGAGACGTCCTAAAACTTAGGGGTTTCTATCAAGAGTTGGCTCATTGTTTCATTTGTTAACTTTGAACTAGATTGCCAATCTGAGTGTCATAGTGTCATCCTACCTTAAGGTTTTCTTATATGGGCGGGAGCTGGGAGCAGGAAAGTGCCGCAATGCTGAATTCAGTTTTATACAGTAATAGATAGCCCATACTGACAACAGAATACTTACAAACTTCCGAAGCCATTTTATGTGCCAATCTGTGAGATGAGCTAGCGAGCGCACTGATCGTTCGCTACTTCGATCCCTCATTTAGCATGGCCGCACGTTTCTCCTCCAGTATCTCTCCAACTCCCTATCTGTTGGGGTGGGAATAAGACCTTGGCCACAATTATCTGATCATGTTTACCAAAGAGTGTAAGCATCGACCCCGGTGCTTTCCTCTGCATCAATAATGTCCTGACTTTTATCACATAGTAGTTCTAACCCCCAGCAATAGGAAGTCGACAGTTCAAACTTTCAGAGATCAGGAGACTGAATCATCACTGCATTTCTCAAGAGCACTTTGATCGCAAAAAAAAGGAAACAACCTTTTAAATGTCTTTGAACGTAACGAGATTTTAGTAGCCTTCAACCTGGCTAAGTTGCTAACCACTGTTGATTTATTTAAAGGTGTGCATAGAGGTATTCTAAGTTCCTTTTGTATATTAAATACTTGGTGTCAATAATAAGATTTTTCAAATGTGTAAAACGGCGAATTCCATTTGAACAACTGTGCCTCGAACTCTTTTTGGAAATGAGAGAATGGGGAGGTGAAGGGTCTTTCAGAGGGTGGGGTGAAATCCTACAGGTTATTTAGCAGGAAATGTCTACCTGAGTGTAAGTGAGAAATGTATTCAGACCCCCATACAAATCGTCTTTAACCGCAGCTTAATGTATTCCCATTAATACAGCACATAAGACGAACATATTAATTTACCAATTAGCTGATACGGGTGAGATTTAGTTAGTTAGCCGGAACAATGTTATTATTTAGTTTTGATTCCAATAGGTTTGACAGTTCCGAATGTTGATCCTAGTTTACAACGCAAAGAAAAATAATCGATATATTTATTTATACAAAACTTATAGGGAAGCGCAAAAATGTTAATTGAGAATCAATATACATGCCTTTAACGTAATTCAAATACTACTAAGATCCTGCACAGCAGAAGATCCGCAGGAACATGTTTAGACTCCAGTTATCAATGAAGGAATGTATTGAGCCGCCGTGCAAAATCTGTGCGAACACTGTTTTATTTTATTTTGTGTTTTACTATTTTATTTTATGACTTTTTTCACTTAAAGATAACCATCTAATGAAATTTGTAATCGGAACGACGATGAGATCTGAATTGAGAGCAGCCAGATCATCCGCCAAATGATACAATTCTCCATAGAGTCCAATAAACAGCGCTCCCGGACCAGCACTCAGAAACGTTGTACTTCCATCTAAGGGCAAATCTCAACTCTCTAATTTGATAATCTTCAGAATGCATTTTAACAAAACGATCCGCAATAATTTCAGAGATCTCAGACATATTTACTCCAGTGCAAAATGAAATCTCCCCCCGCCTATTTCTGTGAAAGGTTGGAAATGGTAGGTGTACTTATGACTAAGCTGTAAAATATTCAAGGAGTAAAAGTCTAACTAATTTATACAATGCTTCAAGTTCTTTATAAGGTTCCACCCTCATGCGTTGACGGATACAATGTTGTACCAGTCGCTTCCACTGTACATTTTTATCAGGGTGTTTGATTGCTAACTATGGGATGATACTCGTTATTTTTTTTCCGAGCTGACTGAGCACAAATCGGAGTGCCCTGACTGTGTCACACATCTTGTTGGTGTCCTCTTGCTGATGTCCATCTCTCCTCTCCCATCGTTTCAGATTCCATGCATTTGAGAGGGATGATGACCCCATCTACAGCAGACAAAAATACCTCAATTACTTCAGCCAAGTAAGGATGGCAGGGCTATTGTACAAGACCAGCTACCTGGAGGCATAGGTGAGAGCTGGCAATGCCAGGGATAGCTGCTAATCGTAATTCTACGACACTCATGAGCCTGACCCTCATTCAAAACCGGAGTGTGCGCCTATCTATTAGCCCCGTTATAGAAATCCCTCATCTGCCCGATTTTAAGTTCATCTTTCACAAGAAGTGGCTTCTCAGCGCATCAAGTTTG
Source organism: Sphyrna mokarran (assembly GCA_024679065.1). Classification (NCBI taxonomy): domain Eukaryota; kingdom Metazoa; phylum Chordata; class Chondrichthyes; order Carcharhiniformes; family Carcharhinidae; genus Sphyrna; species Sphyrna mokarran. Next base: position 36,079,663 of record JAGIQG010000006.1, on the reverse strand, counting down.
ACCCCTCATTAAATCTACACTATGCAGTATGAAATTAACGCAAGGAGTTGGAGTGCTTCAGTGGGTGGTTCTCCAGCCTGGAAGCCAGTTTAATTCCTATTCCAGGCCTTGCTGGTGATGCAAGAACCCAGCTACAGGTGCAGGCAAGCCAGTTTGCATCAATGCTGGGTAAGGGCTATCACAGCATCATATAGTCCAGAAGAGACTCTTCGGCTTATCAAGTCTGTACGGACACGTGAGAAACACCTGAACTCCCACCTAATCCATTAACCAGCACTTGGCCCATAGCCTTGAATGTTATGACATGCCAAGTGCTCATCCAGGTACATTTTAAAAGACATGAGGCGGGAAAATCAATAAATTCAAATAGTGATATGAAGATATAGAATCACAGAATCCTTACAGTGCAGAAGGAGGCCATTCAGCTCATCAAGCATGCATGACAACAATCCCACTCAGGCCCTGTCCACTTTACCCCAGACATTTATCCTGCTAATCCTGCTGACACTAAGGGCAATTTAGCATTGCCAATGAACCTAACATGCACCTTTTTGGAATGTGGGAGGAAACCAGAGCATCTGAAGGAAACCCATGTAGACATGGGGAGAACATGCAAACTCCACTCAGATCCGAAGCCTGAATTGAATCTGGATCCCTGTTGCTGTGAGGCAGCAGTGCCAACTACTGTGCCACCGTGCCATCCTATGCAATCAATTAGAGCACAGGGACCCTAAGTGACATAGGGAAGGAGCCAAATGTATTGAAAGGATCAGATTTCAAAGCATCTTAATCGATCTTCCCCTTGAGTCAGAGCTTGATGTAACCACCATGAAAATTGCCAATTAATGTTAGTTGAAATCACTTTGTGCTAAACTTGCAGTGTAAATATGCTTGTGGGAATGCATGTATAGTGGGCACCATGGCAATCTTCACCCTGGGAGCAGAATCACAAATAAAGGCAGAAAATGCCACAAATACTCAGCAGGTCATGAACATTTATGGAGAGCAATAGGGGTGAGATGTTAGGCCTGTTACCCATTTCCTCTTTTAATTCTAGATTTTCCAGCACCTGCAGTATTTTTCTACTGTATTAAGGAATAAAATCAGACTTTAATGTCAACCAGCTCTCCAAACCTAAAACAAAACTTGATTAGACAATATTGATAATAGTGTATCCAATCTTAGTTCTTCAAATGGTGCGTGATATGGAAATGGTTCAGAAGAGAACCACGAGAATGATTCAAAATCTAATCAATGCTAGTTATTCAAATACAGAGTTGTATAGAGAAGGGTAGTTTGATAGAAATATATACCATAGTTACATAATTAAGTTCCCTTCCTCATAATAACTCATAATTTTCAATTCAGTAGATTGGGAAGGGTCAGGGATTATGCGTTTAAATTATCTGTTTTTCCTTTCCCACATGAAGTGGGCTTATGGCTTGTGCAGTGAGTGCTAAATCTCTGAGTGCATTGAGAAAAGGCCAAGACCATTTAATAACTGGGCAGAAATTGCATCCTATAAAAGTTGATTGATGTCTGTGTGGGCTCCTGGGCTAGTTTTGATCACCCTATTATTTAAAAATAAATTTTCAAGACTTTATTCATGTTAAATTGCTTTGAGTTTTTAGTTTTTTTTTTGTCCCTTCCTTGCAGAAGATCAAGTGGCTGCTGGGAATAAGAGATGCTTCAGATATCGTGGGAAGGTTTTTGGGTGTGTTGGGGCCAAGTGAGTGTCACAACCACGCTCCGCTGTGTGGGGAGCAGTCAGCTGGTTGTGATTTTCCCACAGTTTGTGAATAGTGGCCAGATAGTGGGTTTGTCAATAAACTAAGTGGTGGACAAGCTACTCAAGTTGGGAGAAAGAGTTGCAGGATGCATTTTAAGGTAAGAGAGAGAGGGGATGCTTCATGTCTGCTCTCCAACTTTTTAAATATTTAAATAAAAAGTAGGCTTAATAACCAGACAACTATTATGAAGGGTGAACCCTATAAAGGCAGGCCTTTAGCTACTGCAGTGGTCAGGCGAGCAGGGAAAGCATTAAAAAACTAACTGGAGCATTGTCCCCACCCTGGACTGCCATCAGGTGGACTTCCAGACCTAGTCTCTAACACATAAGGAGCCCACAAGTCAGATAGAAAACTCCAGTCAAATGCTGAGAATTGAATTTAGTTGCCATTTAATTGCCATCAATTAGCTACCTATCACTACTTTGGGAAGTTATCCTTGGCACCATTAGACCAGATGGAAAACTCCAGCCAAACGCTGACAGTTGAATTTAGTTGCCATTTAATTGCTGTCAATTAGCTACCTGCCACTGCTTTGGGAAGCTTTCCTTGGCACCATTATGCCACCTTCAGGAAAATTGTCGAGAGAAGGGTTGGTGCTTGCAAACTGCCATGCCAGCTGACACCACACATTTTCTGACTTGCCTACGTGCTGATCCTCATCAGAAGCTAAAAATGCCACCTTGTGACTGAGTTTGACAAGCTTGCTAGACTAGAAAGCCTTTTTGCATTTGCAATTTCCATATCTTTGGAGCTGAAATACAAATGCAGCTCAGGTCAACGTTCTACTAGATCATCAGTCTAGTTTTAAATTCCAACAAGAAGAATAATGCCAGGAAATCTATTTTCAACATTGCATCATACTGCTGGTTCCTTTGGTGAGGAGCTGAATTGTAATGAAACAGAAACATCTCTAGATAAATACCTTGAAATCTGTTAAAATAATGTAATAAAACGGAAGACCTATCACTTAACCAATTAAAACAGTACAATCATTGCTAATTGCTGGGCAGCAGCAGTTTGACATAATCTAGTCAGTAGTATGCCACCTGTAAAACAAAACGTTTTCACTAAATTAACAACAATGACATATATGCCAGAAATATGAATGAGAAATGACAGAATGGTGCAGGACACAATACCACCATCATTTCCTTACCACTTCACCCCATTCCCATCCCATTGATGGATATATATAATTATTGCTCTTTTCATCACTCTGCCAAGTATAAAGCTACACACTTGGCAGGGATGGATGTCAAGGTTAATTCTATGTACATACTTTTATCCAGTTGATCTCCAAATCTAGACTCCATAAAGATTGACTCTTTTCTTATACCAATGCAGTCCTTGTAGTGATGGAACTCCCTTCCACAAATAGGGAATTCCACAATATTAATCCAACAATAATAAAGGGATATATATCCAAGTCAGACTAGTATCTGATTTTGTGGGAATTTAGAGATAGTGCTGTATCAAACTCTACCACCAAGAAAGACAAAAGCAGCACCACCTCAAAGTTGTATGTGATAATGAATGCAGAGGAAGGTTGGAGCTGACAAACTGGCATGCCAGCTGACACCGTACAAGTAGTGTATACTCAATGCTATATTGAATCATGGGATATAGGTGCTGCTGGCTGCATTTATTGTCCCTTTCAAGAGACAACCTTGATTAAGACATTTAAGCATCAATCACATTGATCTGGAGTCATATATAGTGGAGGATGACAAATTTTCTTCCCTAAAGGAGATCAGTGAACTAGATGGGTTTTTACAACAATTGTTTCATGGTCATCATTAGACTTAATTCCAGAACTTTATTGAATTCAAATTTTACCATCTGCCATAGTGATTACTAATCCAGCCAACATACCACTGTACCACTTTCTCCCATGTATGTGCTAGTTGTGAAAGGATGAATAGGCAATTGCGTGGCACAGGAGATCCTGGCATTAAGCTTTTTGAATCTTGTTGCAGCTATAATGAATCCAAGTGAGCGATTAATATTCCTTCCTGGCTCTTACCTATGTCTTATGGAACATTGATAAACTTTGAGTGGCCATCACAAAAGTCACTCAACACAGAGTACACAATCCCTGCTTTGCTCCTGGAACCACGGTGATGATGTAGCTAACTCAATTAAGTTTCAGTGTATGGTCTGCCACAGGATATTGCTGTTGGAAAACTCAACACTGGTGGTATCTTTGAAGGTTGGGGAGATGACTAAACTTTCTCTTGTTTAAAATTTTAATTACCTGACATTTATGGGATGTAACTATTAGCTACCACTTGTCAGCACCCACAAACCTAGATATTATTTTCTTGCTAGCATGGATTGCCGGATAAGAGAAATGTGTGGATTCATCAGTGAACAGTGCCACTTCTGACATAATGACAGAGTGAATGTGGCCGTCGCTTACTAGCATTTACCACACATTCCTAATGAATGCCATTGATGAAGCAGTTGAAGACATTTAAGTTCTAAGGAATTCTTGCAGTGATGTCCTGGGTTTGTAATCGCAGGCCTTGAATGACTATGGTCATTTTCCTTTGCATAGGTGTAACTCCAGGCACAGAAAAGTTTAATCTTTGACCCTTCCATCAACCTCAACTTTGTTCCACTCTGTAGTAATGTACTTGGTTAAACGGAATGGTGCCCTGCTGTTTAGTTCATCCTCACTTGTTTCCTTGGTTTAGCTAAGAAGGAATGTAATGAGGAATTGCCGCAGAGTAGTTTTGGCAGATGAATATCATTGAACAGATTATTTGTGAGCAGTTTTGCTTTATGGTCCTATGATTCTTCTTCCATGACTTTGCTGAAAGCTGGGAAGAGACTTACCGCATGGGAATTGATTGTTTCTGTTGATTGGACATACTAGCACAAAATTCCACATTGTTGGGTTGTGCAGCTTGATAGGAAATGTTCCTTGGAGACTGTATAGTTTGTTCCATGGATATTTTGCATTTCAGCCGACATGTTACTAAGCCCGTAATCTTTGTCTCATCCAGTACATATGGAGTGCCTCAATTTGACTAAATGTTGGCATTTATGCAAGTGGGAATCTCCTAAGAAAACATATACTTTATTCAGGAACTAACACTGTGCTACCTGACTGCCTGTTTGATATCAAATGCTGAATGTATGATAATTACTCACAGCTCAAATTAAAGGTCAAAGACATCTTATTTGTCCTCCTCCACTTGTTACATTCATGATGTTCATTCTTTATCCATTTAAGTTCAACCCAACAGTGTGCAACTCACTTGACTCCAAATGGAACTTTAATCCCGGCATTCCCATGTTCTTCACTAAGTGAATGTAATGTGTTTTATTTAATCTGCTGGAGCCAGGTCACAGATCTGGACCAGGATCAAGTAACGTCATCATCGTTCACTTTAAGGATTTAAGGAACGGCATAATTGATTTGAAAGACATACTGAGAGAAGATGGAAAGCAAAACAGATGTTTCTGTTTTGCAACACATTAATGAGGCTGGAGCTATGCTGTACTACTGGTCTGAAACTAGTAACTGAACAGTGTGAAGTGCAGACATCAACACTTACAGTGTACATTGGGCTTTGAATTGCACTCTGCCCACCAGGAGAGACCTCTAAGTACATATACTGACGTGCATTTAAGTTCTGCTTCCAGCCAGTAATGACTTTTATTTTGAGAGTGTGGGTGGGTCTGTTTTCTCATAATATTGAAATGACTTTGCAGTCAGTTTATAAAGTGCACAGGAGGTCCCGCAGACTGAACATTTTAGAAATTCGTCTTCTTGACACATTAGTGTTATGCATAGTATCAAGCCTAAGTTGAGGTGAGCAGCCTAAAGAAGAGATTTTACACTATTTACTTTAGCTTGGGGGCTGCCTCCAGAGTTAGGTTTCTATTTAAATAGCATGCTTATCCAAAGCCAATTTGCATTGACATGTAATTGGCAGTGTAACTGTAGTAATAGAAAATCTGTTAACTATAATTTTTCTTCCAATTCAATGGAATTTTCTGATTAATTTATTAAATGGTAACTTTCTTGTTTTTCAGAAGTTGTAGGATAACATGTGGAAGTACTTCATTCCCAAACTCTTGTTACCAAAAACACAGTCTGTTTTCCTTTGGCTGTAACTGTAATGAGAGATAAACAACATGACAAATTTATGAACTGTACTTGCCTATGCTGGGATGATATTGTGACAGCAGGTATCGATTACACTGAGCAACATTTTGTAGCTATTCTTGCATCAGTAAATATGGAAGCCTAAGGCCTCCAATATAAAAACACCTAAAATGTGAAGAATGTTAAAAGCCTGTATATAAAATTTGTGAAATAAACATTATAGCTTCAAAAATACATTTAAATAGATGTCTTCCAATAATCAAACTGGCACACTTAAGCAATGTCCCAGTTGCACATCACCCATTTGGAACAGATGTCAAAAGAAAATCCCAATCTAAACATATCTATATATCCCTACTTGCAACATTCCATCTTTTTAGCACATTTGTTCTCCTTTTCTGTATTCTAGTTTCTTCCCTTATGCAATATCTTCCCTTGCTATCCTGTATTGGGAAGAAAGAAATGTATTGTCTTTATTCCTATCACAAACTCCATCCCCTCTCCCTCTCTCTGGCAAATCTCTGAGCTTAAGCCAAACTATTTACAACATTGGTGTTATATTTGACCCTGGAATAAGCATCCTATCACATACTTGCATTATTACACAGATCATCTATTCCTAAACCATTACATCCATAGACTCACCCTTGCCTCTGCTTGCCTGCTGCTGAATATATAAACAAGAAAGTTATACTAAGCATTTACAAATCATCCGATTTAATTTATTATTGTCACATATATTGAGTACAATGTAAAAATGTTTCTTCTGTGCTAAACAAAGCATACCATTTATAGAGAAGGAAATGGGAGAGTACAGAATGTAGTGTTGCAGTCACAGCTAGGGTGTAGAGAAAGATCAACTTAATGTGAGGTAGGTCCATTCAAAACTCTAATGGCAGCAGGGAAGAAGCTAATCTTGAGTCGGTTAGTACATGACTTAGACTTTTGTATCTTTTTCTTCAGAAGAAGGTGAAAAAGAGAATGTCCGAGTTGCGTGAGGTCCTTAATTATGCTGGCTGCTTTGCCAAGGCAATGGGATCTGTAGACAGAGTCAATGGATGAGACGTTGGGGGTTTTTCATTGCTGAATTATTGTGGACACCACGCTTTTGAAAGAATGCCAAGTCTTGGAAAGGGTATCGGGGAAGTTCAGTAGGATGAGAATGGGGACAAGAGACAAAACGGAGTAGCTGGGATTGCCTAACTTAGAAGAGTGAATACCTAACAAAGGTATTCAAAATTATAAGAGATTTTGATAGAACAATTGGGAGAAACTATTTCTTTGACAAGTGGATTAATTTCCAGAGACATGATTTCAAATAAGTAGAGGGGTAATGAAAAGAAGTTGTTTCATGTAAAGACCTAGAAAGCACAAACTAAAAGAAAAGTGGAATCAGATTCCATAGGATATCTCAACAAACAATTGTACACACATTTGAAGAGCATTAATTCCTAGGATTATGTGGAAAATGCTGAGGTGTGGGACTAAATGGGACAGTTCTTTGGCATAAGGATGGTTAGCTGATGGGCTCCTTTTGTACTGTAAAATTATATGATTCTGTAAACAAGTAGCAAGGAGTCCTTAATGTTGCCTACCAACTAAAATTCCAGCCTTCTTTGAGTAAATCATGCTTATGTAACATGTTGAAGGTGTAACACATGGGATATCCTTTAGGAAAGGAAATCTGCTGACTTTACCTGGTCTGGTCTACATGTGACTCCAGATCCACAACAAAGTGATTGACTCTTAACTGGGGGTGGACAATAAATGTTGGCCCAGCCTGCGGTGCCCACATCCCATCAACAAATAAAAAAAAAGTGACATTGTGGATGTAGGACACAGGCAGGTACATGGAGTTGGGCCACAGGTCAGTCATAATCTCAATGAATAGCTGAACAGGGAAGGGACTAAAGGGCCTCCCTCTGTTCCAGTATCTCCATATTTTCAAGTATGACACCTTTATAGAAACGTGGAAGTGTGTCAGTTTCCTGAACAATACAATAATTTTGTTACATTAAATATTTTGTAAAAAGTTTTTAAATCAAGTCGACTACTTTGATGCCATTAAAATGTAAGCTGTTGATCATGTAGCTGTTACAATAAGATGACAAAACTATATTAAGTCGGCATTGTTTGATGCACTGCTTACACACAGCAAAAGAACAAGCATTCCGCTAAAACATAAAATGAGCAGTGAAGAAACTCTTTCCCAAGGATTATGATATATCAGAGTGTCATCTGTTCTTTTTACATGATAGTAACTGTTCATTTTTGTGGGGAGTCTTCAGCTGCACTCAGTTAAGTTGTGGTTGTGTAAACAGTGCAAAGATCCTGGCTGCCAACTTGCTGCGGAACAAAATCTCCCACCTCCAGGGCATGATTTAATCTTGCAAACAGCTTGTTGCCCCCCAATTGAACTGCTCAGTCAGAGTGAATTGCACTAGCTGTGCTGAACATTATTTTCTGGTTAGGCGGTGGCAGTGTGTAAATGTGGGGGTGGGAAGAGGGTTATTAATATTCAACTCAGGTAAATGACTTAGAATGAAACATCTGAAACAGGTTAAGATCATACTGTCTTTCAAAGATTAAATTTAATTCGAAATACATCCATCTTCCTTCTTAAATGAAGTAAATATAAGCTTACACACACACCCACCCCTTTCCCACCCCCATCATTGCCATATAAATGAATTAACCACTGCAACAATGGGATATTGAGATGGTAACTATCTTTCAAATTAATTCTTGTAATCTGAGCATTTTTGACAGGATTGTCACTGTTATTGTCAATCCTTCGTTGCTCTGAGAAGATGCAGTTGAGTCTTCTTAAACTACTAAATTCCGTGCAGTGAAGATACCCCTGCAGCGTTAGGTAAAGAGTTCCAAGATCTAAATGAGTAAATTATGAGGACAGTTTGAGTTTCAAAGATTGAGAGGTGATCTAATCGAGATCTTTAAAATGGTAAAGGGATCTAATAAGGTAATTCAGAAAGATTATTTCTCTGGTGGGGAAATGTGGCACAAGAAGAAATAGTCTTAAAATTAGAGGTAGACTGCTTAGGAACAAAATCAAAAAGCTCTACTCACATAACTTGTGGTGAATAACTGGAACACTCCACTCAGGCTAAAGGGATGATCCTTTAAAACAGAGATGAAAAGGAATTTCTTCAGCCAGAGAGTGGTGAATCTGTGGAACTCTTTGCCATAGAAGGCTGTGGAGGAGAGGTCATTGAGTGTCTTTAAGACGGAGATAGATAGGCTCTTGATTGTTAAAGAGATCAGGAACTATGGGGAAAGGACAGGGGATGAGAAAAATATCAGCCATGATTGAATGGTGGAGTAAACTCAATGGGCCAACTGGCCTAATTCTCCTTCTATGTCTTATGGTCTTATAGTCACTCAAAAGACTTTGCAGGCTGGGCCCATTTAAATATTCAAAATTGATAGCAATGGATTATAGCAAGTTAAGGCTGTCGGGGGGATAATGAATCTACTGATCCTTCCATTTCAGCCTTTGCAAATGGTCACAATGGGAGGGATTCTTGGTCAGCCATCACTGACAAGATGCCTTTGCCAGCACATTAGTATGTGGCGTAAATCCCTCCTGCAAAGGCATAAAGAAGGTGTCCTGTCTGGGAGACAGGAACTACTTCATAAAATTATTTTTTCTATTTCTCAAAATGGACAATTGCTGGGCTGATAAAATGTCTGCAGCTAATCACATGCTGATTTCTGGAAGTCTCTGAGCAGCTTAAAGCAAAGAAATGCTAATTAAAAAGCCCCTTGAATTCATCGCATCTTACGTCGTACAAACATCTTAGCCAAGCCAACACAAAGGATAGTAGGTGATAAGTCTGCACTAGTCAGTTTTATGGACAAAGGTGTCTCCTAATCTCTAATGTGGCTCCTAATTTGTGGCTCCTAATGTCTAACAAAGAGGTGGCATGATAGCACAGTGGTTAGCACTGCCAGAGATCTGTGTTCAATTCCTGGCTTGGTTCATTGTGTGTGTAGAATCTGCACATTCCCCTCCGTGTCTGCCTATGTTTTTTCTGGCTGCTCTGATTTCCTTCCACACTCTGAAAGATGTCCTGGTTAGACTCATTGACCTGAACAGTTGCCGGACTGTGGCGAATAGGGGAATTTCACAGTAACTTCATTGCAGTGTTAATGTAAGTCTTATTTGTGACTAATAAATAATCTTTATTTTTGTTTTGCGAACTGTTACCTACTGTTACCTGCTTCAAAACACAATGAGTTTCAACCAGGGGCCTCAATAGCTGAATAGTTCAACCTGAAACCATCCTGTCACTTGACCAAAACAAGAGCTATCTGAATTCTTTTAATTATGCAGCTTTTGACATTTATTATCAATTGCGGTTTAAGCTCTGAAGAGAACCGTACTCCAAGCTAGCAGACTGCCTTTGACTTCCATCTTTCTCTCCAAGTCTGCCAATTTACCACCTAACACAAAGCAGAAAGGTCAGGTCAATGGCCTGTCTTCATCTACACAACAAACGACTGGAACATTAGAACTTTTGCATCTGTGCCTTTAAGACTATGTTATCCCTAAGTACCTTCTCCCATTGTGGAAATCCTTGTGTCTGGAAAGACAAACCACTCTCTAACATCAATACTTGTACCTCTTGGATTCTAGACTCTGGGCTCAAATGAAATCATAACTCTTTTTTCATCATGATTTGGCCTGAACTCCGTTCTTTTCTAATCTCTCTTTTATTATTGTATGAGAATAAAAGGAGGTGGACATTGAGAAGCCCCTTTGTGCATTTTGTATCTGCGTAAAATATGCCAAGTCTCTCACTGTACCTTGTCTCAAGTTTGCTGTGCGGTTATTAATAGAGGACTACATCATGCCAAACTGAAAGGTTGGGGAAAAGACACCAGTATCTATAGACAGAGAAATCAGAAACCATTCTGTTTACAGATGGGTAGTGAGAAGAGAAATCAGGGCAGTTTAAATTAATCCCCCTTCCTGTCCATAAATTAAGAGCTCAAATCCAGAATTGATCCAATTTGAATTTGACCAGAGTCCAAGTTAAAAGATGAGCTAAATTAAAGATAAAAAAGTCAAATTGAAGCCAAAAGAGGGAAACTCAGTGGCTGGAACTAATTTTAAGACAAATACATGTATCGCAGCAAAGTCTTTTAATCTCACATTAAAGCAACATGGTGAATTATATAGCAAAGATGAGTTTGGAAAAGGAAATACTAAATAATGAAACCTTAGCCTCCCGACATTGTGGACAATTAAGATTTGTAGCCAGGAAAATACAGGTAAAAGTTCCTCCTGGGCAAAAACCCAAAGTACTTCAGATACCTTGGGGAAATTAGCCCTATCCTGGTCAAATAGAAAAATCAGAATCAAAGAATGATTGGAGATTTGTATTTGAGACAGTTATCTTGACCACAAAATGGTTGTTACAGCTGAAAAGGAGGAGGCTAGGGAAAATGTTCAAGGAGAGAAAAAAAGAGAAACAGAGAGAGAGTTTCAGGAAAGATAACAAAGAAAGAATGGGCTCAGCAACGAAAGATGCTGGAGATGAAGAGGCAGAGAGAGAATTGCAAAAGGAGATGGAAATGAGACAGAAGAAATTAGCTATACTTCAGAGAAATGAATTGCTGATGTTCCAAGCTCTGTCTCCCAAGGAATCAGAACAGTCCAGTCTGGCAGAGTGTGAACGAGGGCAGCATGGTGGCACATGGTTAGTGCTACTGCCTCACAATCCCAGGGTCCCGCTTCAATTCTGGCATCAGGCCACTTTGTGTGGAGTCTGAACATTCTCCCTGTGTCTATGTGGGTTTCCTCCAGGTGCCCCAGTTTCCTCCCGCAGTCTAAAGACATGCAGGTTAGATGGATTGGCCATGCTAAATTTACCCTAGTGTGAAGAGATTAGCAGGGTAAATATGTAGGGTTACAGGAATTGGGCCTGGGTGAGATTGTGGTCAGTGCAGTCTCAATGGGCTGAATGGCCTCCTCCTGCACTGTAGGGATTCTATGAACAGGTTATGCTGGGTAAGTGTTGCTTAAGATAACTGTCAATGATATCTTCTATCACCATGTTGTTGATTGGACATACTTTAATAGATCAGTTATTGGCCAGGTTAGATTTGTCCTGTTCTTAGTTGGTAAACACAAAGTTTTGCATTTTGAATAACGTGAATGCTGTTGCCCTGCTTGAATATCTTGGCTAGGAATTTGATTAGATCTGGAGCGCACAAATTCTGCACTACATCTTTCTTCAAAGTATTTAGCCATATCTTGATGTCACAATTTAACTAATTGGCATCTTTGATCATGGTAACTTCAGGTTGAGTCCAGAAGTGATCATTCATTGGGTTTATCTTGCTCAAGGTGGTTTCAAGTTCATCAGAGCAGCCATTTGGGATATTTCCCTGCTACAATCCCATATTTGAGTATTGCTGAAAAAAATACATTTTTGTCAAAGCTTTTCAACTTGCACTGGTCAGGGCAATGAGGAAAATAAAAATACATTATACTGTATAAGAAAAAAATGCTATCAGAAAAGCAAAATGCTATGGATGCTGGAAATCTGAACTAAAAACAAAACATGCTGGAAAAACTCATAAGATCTAGCAGCATCAATGGAGACAGAAACAGACTTAATATTTCAAGACTAAATGACTCTTCCTTAGAGTCTAAGAGAGGGAGAACCATGGAGTCATAGAATCTTTATGGTGCAGAAAGAGGTCATTGGGCCCATCAAGTCTGCATTGTCTCTCCAAAAGAGCATCCCACAAAGGACCTCCCATTTGCCCTATCCTTGTAACCCCCACATTTACAATGGCTAATTCCCTAGGAAACACTGAGCATAAAATTATCAAATTTAGCATCCAATTTAGGAATGAGACATCACAGTCAGAAACAACTGAATTCAATTTAAGTAAGTGAAAATACAATAGAATGAGGACGGAGTTGGCTGGAGTGAACTAGAAAAGGAAGTTAGCAGGAAAAATAGTTGATTAGCAATGATAGATGTGTATGAAAATAGTTCATGGCTCACAACAAAGATACATCCCAGGGAGAAAAACGGATTTGAGGAAGAGGATAAATCAGTTGAGGATAGTAAAAAGTAGAACCATTTCATGTGGCAAAGATTAATGGAAAGCCAAAGGATTGGGAAGGTTTTAAAAACCAACAAAAGATGACCAAAAATAATAGAAGGAGAAGTAAAGTACAAGGATAAGCTAGCAAGTTATAAAGAAATGGACAACAAGAGCTTCTTTAAATAAATAAAAAGAAAGAGAAGCCAAAGTGCACATAGGCCCCTTAAAGAATGGAACTGGCAAAGTATAATAGCAGAGGAGATAAATAAATACCATACCTGCAATTCTACTGCCTCGCCCTTCATGAAATTGGAGAAAGCAAGGGTGGACAACAGAAATGTTCATTGACTTCCAGGGGGAATTTCCAGTCCTGCTCGAGTGAGGCCATAAAATACTACCCATTATGTCAGTCTTCACATTGCAAGACATGAATATCATTCCAAAAATACTAAATAATCAAAAGGCAAAAGAGGAGGGAGGAAATAAATACAATAACTATCAGTAGAGAAAAAGTACCAGATAAACTACTAGGGCTGGAAGGCCAATAAATCCCCTAGACCTGATTGGCTGCATCATATAATATTAAAGGAAGCACCTACAAAAATAATGGATGCACTGACGGTAATCTTCCAAGAATTCATCAATTCTGGAAAAGTCCCAGAGGATTGGAAAACTGCCAATGTAATACCCTTATTCAAAAAGAAAGGAAGACAAATATCTGTAGAATTAAAGAATCCCTACAGTACAGAAAGAGGTCATTTGGTCTACAAGGTTTGCATCAATTCTCCAAATGAGCAACTTACCCTGATCCTATCTCCCTACCCTATCGCCACAATCCTGAAATTACCATGACTAACCCACCTAACCTACACATCTTTGGACTATGGGAGGAAACTAGAGCACCCGAAGGAAACCCATGCACACACACAGAGGCACATCCACACGGCAGTCATCTGAGGCCCGAATTGATTATATTCTGTGGATGGATTGGGTGGAACTGGAGTAATCCAGATTCGAAATGTTGGCTCTATTTTCTTTCCACAGATGTTGTCAGACCCGTTCAGCTCTTTTCCAGCATCTTTTGTTTTTTTGAACATGTCCAAAAATCCGCGGCTCCGCCAAAACAAAATAGAACTGCAAGTAGCTGAAGCTTTATATGGAGAAGGGAAAACATACTCACTGAAGCACCAGTGCCCAAAGTTAGGCATAAACTGCTCTAGCCACTCAATATTCTTCACAAAATGCATTGTTAAGACTTACTGGCAAAACTTGACGCGATGATATAACTTACA
>JAGIQG010000006.1:35822654-36065278 GCA_024679065.1 Sphyrna mokarran | reverse complement strand
ACAATGTCAATGCGCAGGGATCATTAGGGTATATAAACTTCGTTGGTGTCTTTTTTCAAATAATTAACCCTGTTCCCAGGGGAAAGAGTCAAAGACAATAATTTATAAGGAGAAAATACAACAGAATACTCATTATGAACTATATCATGAGTTGTGATTACCATTTAAGCAACTTGTATTGTTACACTTGGTTTAATTGTTAAAATTGTACGTTCGTATTGGTTGTCGCATTTGCATCAATCACTGTGAAGTCCGCTTCATTTATCGAAGTAGCCTCATGTATGTCCATGTATTATCCATACAGTATCTAATGTGTGAAGACCCCAGCACGTTAACATAGTGAGGTATTGCTTAGTGCTTTAACAGGGCACAAACCATAGTGATTATCGAGCAGCTATGAGATTATTTTCCATATTTGGTAGAACGGCAGTAATATATGAATGGGAATGCCACTTCTAAATCTATAATGCACAATTATAATCTTATTTGTTTCCAGCAGTTGTAATAAGGCTCCCTGGGTACTGATTATCGTTCCTCCAATACAATTATGATCGATTGACCGTAATATCCTCAATTGCCTCAATATTATTTTGAATTTAGTATGGAGCCACACCACTGTTTTGACGTTCTCTCCAACTCGGTAAATCCTAATTTTAATGTAAAAATACATTTAAATAAACAAGTTTGCTGTTTTACGAAATTGTTCATTTACACATTTCGGTTGCTTTATTCCACAGCTCTGAAGAGTCAGGTGGGCAGGAAACAAGTTTCTCTCCCGACGGATGCCATTGGACCTGCTGAGTTTTTCCAGTATGTTTTTATTTCAGACTTCTAGCAACCATTGTATTTTATTTTTTATTGCAGATTGGGCTTACTTCAAGAGTTATGAGCACTCTTTTTCAAGTGTGGAGATATCCGGTAGCAGAGCATAGCAGAACCCAAGACATTTGTTCAGAACAGACTCCAGCAACTGTTGAAAACACAGGAAAGGAGAAATTGATCTGGGAAGGCAACAATCCACAGGTTAAATTTCCCATGACCTTATGCATCATCTAGGAACCCTGTTTTAGTAGGTTATGCCTAACTATGAACTTCTGCAGGGACATGACAGAAATACCAACAATGAGGGCAACGCAAGGTAGCACGGTGGCACAGTGATTAGCTCTGTTGCCTCACAACTCCAGGGACCTGGGTTCGATTCCCGGCTTGAGTCACTGTCTGCGTGGAGTTTGCACGTTCCTCCCTTGTCTGTGTAGGTTCCGGATGCTCCAGTTTCCTCGCTCAGTCCAAAAATTTGCGGGTTAAGTTGACTGGCAATGTTTTAGTGCCCCGGGATGTATAGATTACAGGGATTGGCGGGGTAAATATGAGGGGTTACGGGGATAGGGCCTGGATGGGAATGTTGTCAATGCAGGGGGCCGAATGACCTCCTTTTGCATTATAGGGATTCTATGATTCTACGTACGAGATGAAGAAAAATGCCTCAGTATTCTTTACAAATTTTACGTTTTTTGCGAATGTGTGCCAAAGGCAAGAAATGCCCAATAATGATGGCAAATTTCCTGGCCTCAATCACCTCCTCTTCCTTGGTGCCCAATCTCTCTATATCTCCACCTGCCACTGGGACAGTGTGATAGTTCACTGCTTCCTCCTTGAAGGGAGGTCAAATGTATCAACTCATTCTCCTGCCTGCCTACACTTCCTCTCATATTGAAGAAATTCTCCTTCAACTCGTCTCGCATTCTTCAAATAAAAGTGATTGCGAAAGCTGTTCCCTGCTATGTTTTTCTTTTGGTGGGCTATGTGAAATATTCCATGTTTCAAACCAACTCCAGATTGGCCGTGCTAAATTGCTCCTTAGTGTTAAGGTAAATTGACCTCCACACTTACTCTTTTTTCTAGTATTTTGTATCAGCGCTGTTTCCTGCTCTTGTCTGAACTGGAAAGTTTCAACTTTGCTTCCAATTTCCATGCTTCACGTTTTCGTCTCCAACTCTTTCCTTCCTTGAGTTGTCACTTTCCATATCTGAGACTGGCAGGCTATCAATCAATGTTCACCATAAGAACACTAATCTCAGCTCACGCACTGCTTTCCGTAGGGACTCTATTCTATTCTCCAAGTTTTTCTGACTCTATCATCTCTGTTCTGATAATGCCATCTTCCACACCAGCGCTTCTAATATCTCTCCCTCTCAATCCTTTCCACAGTGCTTGTCAGGGCTCTCCACCAAGTTTGACATTTTTCATGCACTTCTGCCCTCACATATTCGATTTCCTCCCAGAACTGTGAGAGGACACAGCTTACCTTCACCATTCTATTCGACCATCCTTCACATTCAACAGGTCATTCTCCACCATTCCCACCACTTCTAAGATGATGCCACCATCAAATACAACCACCCGCCCCTTCCCCTCTTTCTGCATTCTCTTTGCGACACAGTGCATGACCTTCAATACTTTGCCCCCTTTTACCTTTCTACTCAAGCGCAGGAGATGCAACACCCGCCTCCTTACCTCCTCTCTGACTATTCAAGGCGCCAAAATTATTTCCAGGTAAAACAGAATTTTTCTGTATTTCTTCCAATTTACTATTTTGTGTTAGCTTCTCAGAATGTTGTCTGCTCTATATTGGAAGTTCCAAACACTTCAGTCTCTCAAGGACCAAGGGGCATTGTCTCAACATAAAGTGGAGAAATTTCTTATCTCACAAAGTTGAGTCTTTGGAACTCCTTGCCATAGAGTGCTGTGGGGCAGAGTCCTGGTGTTTATTTAAGGCTAAGGTAAACAAGATTTTAAATCAATAAGGAAATCAAGTCATATGGGGTTAAGAGCAGAAAATATAACCTGAGTAATGCCGGATCACCCATGATCCTATTGAATGGTGAAGCAGGCTCGGAGGAGCGGGGGGGGGGGGGGGGGGAATGCAAATGATCTACTCGGTTTCTATTTCTCATGGTCTTGTGGGCAAACAGTGATTGGGTGACTGCTTTGTGGAATACCTCAGTCCAGTCTGTAAGTGTGACCCTGCGCTCATAGTTGCCTAATAATGGTCAGTTTAATTCCCACCTCACTACCAGGCTGATATCTCTGTCCTTGACCTAGCTGCAATGTTTTTTTTTAAAGCAACACAGCACGGGAAACAGGCCCTTCGGCCCAACGAGCCCGCGCCACCGTAATACCAAATCATTATCCTATTTTAATAGTCCTTTATAATAGTATATATATTAATCCTAATTTGGAAAATTTTCACCATAGGGACAATTTGTTACCCAATCAGCCTAAGAGCGAATTTTTGGGTTGTGGGAGGAAACCGGAGTGCCCGGAGAAAACCCCCGCAACCACGGGGAGAACGCGCAAACTCCCGCAGACACCGGCCCAATTCCAAGTGTCTGCACAGCCACATCGATAGTCTCTGAGCTGTCATGGTGCCCTTCAGGTGGTCCACATAAGGCACTCATATACGACATGAGGTACCAGGCAACCCATGAATCAACATCCAAGAGCTGTCCTCGCACCACCTGCCGAATGCGTGCTCAAATTATGGACCGATGAAGCTCATGGAAGATGGGAAACAGAACCTCATCTTTCAATTAGCTACTTTACAGCCTTATGGACTCAGCGCCCTGGCCAACGATTTCCGACTGCAATCTCTGCCACTTCCCTCTCACTCCTTTTTTTGATCCTTTTATTTGCATTTTTCAGCCCTCACTTTGTTTTTCTCCTGCTTGTGGATGACAGCCGTTCCTGTTCTGCCATTCACATCTCCTTTAAAAACCTCACTTCTCACTCTGCCCCACCCGCAGTTTGACAGGTCTCCCGTCTTCTGCCTTATCACCACTTGATCTGCTTAAAAACTTATTGCATTGCTAACTTTTCCCAGTCCCAGTGAAACTTGCTTCTCTCTCCGTAGACACTGCCAGAACTCTCGGGTATTCCCAGTATTTACTGACACTGATGGGCCTTGGCTATTTGTGAGCCAAGCATGAGATTCTGTGTTTATGGGAGGGTGGAAGGATATGATGGGTCACAGTTGCGGCAGTTCTTATGTGATTGTGCACATGATTGGGTAAAGCCGTGGACTATATTGGAACTGTCCCATATTCTGCCGTCACATTTTATCAAACTTGACGGTTGCTGAAAATGGCCAGAAACTGTTCTGATGCACTCTGTTGTGGAAAGTGGGGTAGGAATGCTTGTTTCTTCCGCAAACACTTTAATGCCGACAGCCAGAACACTCCCAAGACCCCGAGTCACATAATGTTATAATGTTCAGTCCTGGTGACGTACCCCAGAGCAGGTCCTTTCTGTTTGAAGTTTAGAAACGTTAAAACAAAATTCTCCCCCCCGAGGCGGAGAGACAATTACTGCCGCTTTGACAATATTTAGCGGGGGTGAGGGGGGGAATCGAAAAACCACCGCTGAAGCAGGATTGTTAATTAATAACAGTCCTCTGCGAAAAATAACACATTGCTTTTCTGCCATATATTTATTTCCAAACATGACTTTCCAGACTCGCTGGCAGACTTGTTTGATGACTACTACTTGATTTATTGGAATTTTAATTTTCCAAAGGGAAGCAAGAATTTAATCAGGTCAACTGGGAAGACTGGAGAAAAGAACGTTACATTCGCTAAGGTGAGATGTCTCAGGTTTTAAGATGTTGGATTCCTCCTCCCCTCCTCCCATCACTAGGAAATAAATGAATGGAACAGAATCTCCAATCTACCGTGACCGACATAACAAACAGTTCATCAGTTGTTCTTGAATTAACCTTCTCTCTTTGTCTGCCGTTATGAATACTGAGTCGGCAGCTAGATTTAGCAATGTTCCCTTTGCCTTGAACCAATGTCATTCACACAGGGTTCTTTCCAACTTCGTAGGGGAGAAGGCGGAAGGGCAGGTGTGGGATGGCACTATTTGAATTAATCCTTCAGAGAGTCAGCACAGATAGGATGGGCCGAACTACCCCTTTCTCTGCCGCAACCATTCTATGAATGCAATTGAAGTACGGTTTATTTGGGCATATTCATAGAGTCACAGAGCCATAGTATACAGAAAAGCCCTTCGGCTCATCGAGACTGCACCGACAAAACTACTAAGCCAACACTAACTCCACTTTCCAGTACTTGGCCCATTGTCTTGAATGTTATAGCAGTGTAGGTGCTCATCCACGTACTTTTTAAAGGTTGTTAGGTTTCCTGCTTCCAGTACCCTCCCAGGCAGTGCATTCCAAACTCCCACTGCCCTCGGGGTGAAAACCGTGGCCCTCAAATCTCCTGTGAATCTCTTGCCCATCAAAGTAACATTATGCCTCTTCATTATTGACCCTTCAACTAATTCAGGAACGTATACTACAGGGAGATCCATCATCATAGAAGAGAATCCCTACAGTGCAGAAGGCCATTTGCTTCATCGAGTCCGATCACAATGCAACCCAGGCCCTATGCTCATAAACCCATGTATTTACCCTTGCTAATTCCCCTGTCACTAAAGTCCTTTTGCCAGCAATGCTCACCCCGATTTCTCCATTGGCCTTGGGTGAATTTATTAGCCTCGGGAGGGTGTGCAGGTAAAATTCCGGTGAGTGAGTCAACTTAGCATGTCCAATCCACCTAACCGGCTCATCTTTGGAGTGTGAGCGAAACCAGAACATCCGGAGGAAACCCACACAGATATGGGATGAACGTACAATCTCCACATAGACAATGTCCCAAGTCATAATTAGATTCTAGTCCCTAGCGCTGTGAGGCAGCAGTGCTAAGCACTATGCCGTCGTGCATCTGAAATCTTAAAGAAACTAAGCACATATCTGATAAATGTAAAGGAAATTAGAATTATGAAGTTACCTTATTGAGAAAGACTGAATAAGCTGGACCAAAATCCATTGAAGGTTACAGAATGAGAGATGTTCTTATTGAAACACGTAAGATCCTGACGGGATTTGAGAAGGTGAATACCAGGATGGTATTTCCGTTTGTGGGAGTGATGAGAACCAGGGTTCACAGTTTAAGAATAAGAAGTCTCCTTGTTAAGAGGGTGAGGAGATTTGTTTTCTCTGAGAGATTAATTTGTGGAATTCCTTTCCACAGAGAGTACTGGAAATGGGGCATTGAATTTATTCAAGGGCGAGTTAGACAGATTATGATGGACAAGCTTATTGATGGTGGTGATGGGGTGGGGGGGGGTGGGGGAGGGGAGGGGGAGGGCGACAGGGAACTGGAATGGAGACCATAACCAGATCAGCCATTTTCTTATTGAATGCCGGAGCAAGCTGAAAGGGCTGAATGGTCTATTGATGCTCCAAGCTCTATGTTCTGAAAGAACCAATGTTGCAATATCAGACTGGTGGGAGCAGGCACGGCCTTTGTACCCAGCTCGTAGAAAAGGTGACTTTCGCTGGCAATGGATCCTAGCACAACACTACGCTGTAACTTAAGACAATGGGGTTGAACCTCGCCAACATGAATAATCAGTACTGAGTTTTGTTTTGTTAATACGCATTGTGGTATCTAACATTAATGCTCATAATTGCCCTATATTCCCTCCGAATTTCCTTTCCTGGGTTAAAATGGCAGCGTTACCAATAGTCTTTGCAATGACCTTTTATTAAACCGCTCGTTATTTGCGTCCAGACGTTTAGGATGAAATCATTGCTTTAAACAAACAAACCTCTCTTCATCTAGATCACCGCTTTTGGAGCGCAGTAAGAAAATAATTTTCGTCTGTCAAGCAAGAAGCGGCTGGAAAGCAGAAAGACAAATATTATTTTTACTGCATTGTGTGAAATATCGTTTTGGTCGATCTGTCAATGTGGGTATTTGAGGACTTTTCTGGCAGGGTTCTCAAATCCCAGGGGTCAGATTGAAATTGTTCTGTGTCTTCATAAACTTATCATGAAGTATCGTAATAACTTTAGACTGTTGACTTTGAAAATAAGAAAGCCAGGGAAGTTCTAAAGGCTCCTCGCCTTGTTTGGGTAAGCTTGTCTTTTGACTTTCGCTGCTATTTACGCTCCAAATGACCACATTCTGCTCTCGCTTCAATTCATTCTTATTCACTTCATGAAATTCCCCCATCATTTTTACCAGCGGGTAAAAGGCCCTTGTGTATGCGCTTTCTCTCTTATTTCAGGGTATTGGACCAATTGAGAGTGGCTGGCAGCTATTTTTGGATTTCAACGCGCGATTCCCATTTCCGCGGTTAGATTGAATGCCTGTGGAAAGTGTTGCACTGTCGAATCCACCATTGACTTCATTGGTGAAAGAACGCGGGTGGTCTCGAAAGATGGTGCCCACCTTAAAGCCACTGTTCTATAAATATTGGGCGTGGAGATCGAGTTTTTTTTGGAGTCAAACCTGCTTTTTCTTCCGCTTGTTTTGACAGTCCTGCTGTTTTGTAGGGTGAAAAAATGAGAAAAGTAACCAGCGTGCCGTTTATAAGAAATTTTGGAGTGAATGTTAAAATGTGTCCAGTTTGGTGTTATCTCTCACCTCCCGCACTGTGATACGAGGATATAATAAAGTTAATGCGGTGACCGTCGGTACTTCCTACCACACGGCTTACTCGCTTCCACCTGCTTCCACCTCGGTGTGAGATTTAACCATCCCTTTCCATTCAATCGAATCTTCACTTCCATCTGCGATTTGCACAGCATTCAATTCACTTCTCAGAGAGAGAAAAAAATGAACAACAGATTAATCACTTGATTTGCTTGACATGTCTCGGTGCTTGTGTTGAGAGACTTTTCAATTAGTATTTCAATTCTTCAATTTTAACTACTTGTTTGTGTTACACTGATGCATATTTTTTCTAATGTATCATTTATTGCCACATGTAATGTTTATTAAATGAATACTATTGTATTGGCACATGTAATATTGTACTGGCCTATGTTATTGTTGTAAGTAATATCCTTATGTGTGTGACTTGTGTTTTCTTTATTATTTAACATTTTAAGATTTCTATTTAATACTGTGTTTATTTGTTCTGCTGCAGAGCTGCTGCTACCAGGCCCCTAGACGTGTACAAGTTGTTTCATCCTCTGCACATCCCACCAACCCTCCACCTCCAGCCCCCCCCCACCCCAAGCCGCTCCGTCTCCCCCCCCGCCCCCCCCCCCCCCCCCCCCCCCCCGCGTTCCCTAGATAAAGAATTTTAGCAAACGGAAAACTTTGGATTTTTTTTAAAAGGACTCAAACAAAAATAGAAGGAGCTGTTCTCAATAACGATTACGATATGATTTATTGATTCAGGTTTGGATTACAGGCTTCAGAATTTATGTTTATTTTACAGTTTTATGAACTTTTCTGCCGGGACCACACAAGTGAAGCTCACAGCCAGTGCTAATGGGGAAAGAACTGCTTTCTCCTGTGACATGGGCAGTGTGAAAAGGGATACTTTATTGTGCTTAGCTGAGATCATTCTGGCCTCTTTTGGGGATTACAAACCTGACCAGTAAGCCGTTTTGTAACGAAAGGGATAGGGATACATAGGGATACATCCCCCTTGTGTAAAGTGGCGATTTCTAAGTAATTTGTAAATAATGCCTTTGCGAATTCAATTTCATCAATAAAGATGCAATAAGCCTGAAACTTTTGCTCCTGCGGTTCCTTTTACCACCGCTTCTGCAGAAATGATAGGATCTCCAGAAGTATTTTAAGTTTAGAAAGAAAACAGCAGGTAGTATTGCGCTGCTTTTATTCATTTGGTTTTTTAAAAATATGAACTGATCGAATTGAATTTTATATTTTTAAATCCGAAACCACTCTTTTAAAAACGCTATTTTTTTTTTGACAGACCCTGAGGAATCTCGGCTGCAATGCCTGGCCGTGTTCGTATGTCCTGGGTAGCTATGTATTCACATCCGCCGCTGGATCTAAACCCTGAAGTCTTATCAATTCTAAAAAGAGTCTCATTCAGGTTGCAGAGTTGAACCTCCCTTGAAAGAAGGCATTGACATTGACTAAATTTGTACTTTAGACTCCCTATGAAAACAGAACAAATTTATACTTTCCTTCCTTTAGTGCAAAATTGCACAGCAGCTGTTCTAACACAGCTGAGTGAAGCGGACCCCCATGGTTTAATTTCTTGTTTTAACTTCCAGTCGGAAACCAGATATCAAAAAAAAACCCGCCCTCCTGTCTACTCGGGCAGGCCAGGACTCTGTGTAAGTATGCTTTGCACCCCCCTCCTCCTTCGCCTCCACCCCCCCAGTCCACCCCATTCCCCCTTCCCCTCCCCCTTTCTACGGAACAGAGCTGCACTCTAAAGTATAGTCTCCTGGGATGTAGGTTGGGACCACTTATACTGGCAGAACTAGCCTTGTGAACTTGACCGAATCGTCAGTGGAAACATTGCACAGCGGGCGCCCCGGCCTGCTCTGCCAGAGTCGCCTCCACTTTCTCTTTCCTTGGATCCGGATTCTCCGGTTACACTGACACGGAATAACAAATGTCACGGAGCTCCAAAAAAATCGCAGCTATTTTTATTTTATTTTTGAAACCAGGGGGAGAAACCGCGCACTCGCTTTAAAACCGAAGGTTAGATTGCTTGGAGTAGAGTTTTCCAATTACTTTCCATTTCGGTGCTTTACCTTAGAGGTCTCAGAACTTTGTAAAACACAGTTATTACGCAGAGTACAAGACTAAAACTTTCCCCCCACTGCATCAAGTTCAACCTTTTGAAGTTTATTTAACGTATATAAGATGCAGATTCTTGGGAAGGTTAATTATGAGATAACTTACCTCTCGACCTGGTGAGTAGTGGGAATAATAATGCAGCAGTGACTGAAGTAAATATTTCCCAATGCAGAATGCTCTCAATGGCCGCTGAGTTGCACTCATAGTTATTTCGGAGCTTACTTCGCTAGATTTTGATGTAAGTGGTAACGGGCTAACCCCAAGACCCCGAACATTTATTATTTCGCAGTGCCAGATTTAAAAGGAGGCGGAGATTACCAAATACTAATTGTTCTTTTCAGCTTTTGAAATTTGTATTAGCACATTAGTTGCAAAATGCTAACGAAGCTCGGATTCCATCCCTCCCCACTCCCCCCCCCCCACCCCCCCACCATCACCCCCGGCCCCAAAACTGCTATTACGTTTAATGCTACCAAAAGTGATTTTTTAAAAAAAATACTATTTAGTTTAGTTACACAATGTCGGAAATTGACTCGTTCTTTTTGGGTTACTTGATTCACCAGTCCCCCCCACCGCCACCCGTCCCTTCCATTTTGCTGTACACATATTGAAGGGGTTTCCTTTTCATTCATACGAAAGGTGACAGCATTTTTGTTTCACGGTTCTGAATGTCCAGAACTGAGAATATTTATTCTTTCACATCTTTGTACCACAATTGCAGAATAGTTTTCAATTTTCTCAATACATGATTTAAACAGGTTACCAAACCTCAAAAAGCATAACCTTTTTTTAAAAAAGAAATAAAATACGGTAGCCAGAATAAATAACCAAGGTGATTTTATAATGGTATTAACATATGAAAGGCTTCAGTGGAAACATATACCTGTTTCGATATTTATGCTATTTACTAATGTGAGTAGAAATGAAGAACTTGCATTTATATGGCACTGTTCACATCTCTGGGATTCTCAATGCTTTTCCAAGTCAGCGAAATACTTTTTTGGTGCAGTAGTCACTGAGGTCATGTACCTATTACAATATGATAAAGTAATTTGGAAATACATATGTTGAATAAATTAAATAAATTGGATTTAGCACTTTGCATTAGATAACCTTTCTGCATTTTGTCATTTCAAATTCAATTCAATTGGTAGGTCATATATATTTCTCGAAATTAGAAGTTTTTGTTGGATTTTATGCATTGTTTGGTACATCTCTTTGTGTAATGCAAAGACTTTAACGTAAGTCTATATGAAATCTTGTTATGTGCGGCTGGGCTTAAAGATAGGAAGGTGCAATGACTGATAATTGACTGCAAATAGTTAAAAAGATTGCGGTGGTTATAAAGTGAGTCCCTCCTCCCCCAACCCCCGTCTCTCCACCGCACATCCTCGCACAGAACAAAATACAAACCAGAGACCAGCAATTTTCACTGCTCGGAATCCCACCAAGACTTGTGGAAGAATTTCCTTGTCTTTAGGCAAAACAGGCCTTCATAGCAGCCGCTTGTCTGCTCTCCACATCCCACAAGAGCTTTTTTGTTGTATCTAATTCTCTAGGACTGCAGCACAACAAACATTTCCCTTGGCTTGAGGGTAATTTTCGTTTAACTGAAACAAAACAACTATTCATATGGGCAAGAAGAGGAAGCTGTTATGTATTAATGTTTGTACATTATGTAGCATAACAGTTTGCCAGAAGGCTTACCACCAGAGTCGTGAAGCTGCCAAACCATGCCTCAAACAAATGTCAAAGACTGATTGCACCCTTGCAGATTGCAGGGTAGGTGATTGTTGACCAATTCCCCAATTACATTCTCCTGTGCCTATAGACCACCTTGGGCAGCAGCCAAGAGCTGTCGATGTCTCCTCAGCTCACACAGGAACTTTACCGCTCGTTCAGATCCCAATGATGTTATGATTTCATACTTCATTGGTTAGATTGTTTTTTAGATTATACTTAAGTAGAAGATTAGACCGTGCATTTTGTGGTTAGTGAGTTTTTCCAACTATATTTGTCCTACTTATAACGTGAGGTAGAGCACTTTACATTTCCATTTGTTTGTGACATGAGCCACACACAAATACATGTTAGCCCACATGTGATCACCATATGTCACATCTGGATATCAAGAGACCCTCTCCCTTTTTTCATTTAAAATGACCCCACACAGACATCATGAAACGTGGAGATTTTACCTTAACGGGGAGAGACTCCGTGGTCAGCTAGTTACCTATAAGCCCTTCTTGTTACAGATAATATAACACGTTTCCAATTTCCGCTAAGTACTCTCAAGATGTTCGCTGCAAAAAAAGTGCACAAGTCTGAAAGTGCTCCCCTAGAGAGCAAGGGTTCAGTTTTAATTCGCAATTGTTTTATTTATAGTACTTTAAACCGCAGACTTATAGATAGCATCAGTAAAAACGTCAATTTAGTTCAGCTAAAGTTAACTTGGAAGGCTGGATATTGTTAAGCAATTAAATGTTACTCATTCTCTACATATCTGTGTTTTTGTGACTTATTATCAGATAATTGAGAGTTTCTTGTACTGTTATTATAACTTGGGGCACTGAAAGTTTCATGTTCCAGTCTTACAATAAATACGAACCTAATAATAGTGCGAAGAATGTCCTCCTGAAAGAATGATGTAGAGATGCCGGCGTTGGACTGGGGTAAACTCAGTAAAGTTTTGCAACACCAATTTTAAATCCAACCAATTTATTTGATAGTAAATCCACGAGCTTTCGACACTATGTTGTGCCTTCGTCAGGCAAATGCAGTGTTCTCTGGATTTAAAATTGGTGTTGCAAAACTCTTCTGAAAGAAGGCATAGAGCGCGATGAATCGCTAGACTTGTATCAGAATCGGTTTGCTCGTAAACTAACTTATTTAAAATAATATGAATGCCAATTAGCCAATTTTAATTGAGATACAAAAAAATGGTATCGCTTCTCACTGCACTGCGGATTTCTACTCCAACTATCTTTGAAGATAGTTGAAGATGGCTCAAATATACCATTGGAAGTTTGTAAATATTACCGGGGTCCCAGAGAAGACACACACACACACATCTCAAGCTAAATACAGGCGGGGTGCACTTCGATGTTAAGGGAGCGTAGGGGGAAAGGATCTAGGATACTAGAAAGGTGTGAATCAAAAGAGGCCAAGAGAAAGCAGTCATAGGTCCTGTAAACAATTCAGGAATTGACACAAAGCGGCCATTTCTAATTTTTGTATAATCGAGCGGATTGTTTTGGAAAAACAGATGAATAATTTACAATTTTCGGGCTTGTTTATTCTAATCTGTTCATTTGCTTTGTTTATGCCACGCCGTTAAATATTGTTCATTTTCTATTAAAACGATTTAAAGGATTTTCAGAAGCCATCATTAGAACGATTTAAATAGTGTCAATAACATTGAGGTCTCTGCTTCACATAAGAAAGGAAAACATCTCCGAAACTCAGTTAATCTATTCCAGTAGACAAGGTCATGACAGGACCACGTGCAAAAATATTGATGGTATTACTTTCAGATTTAAATTTCATAGGAGAACTGCTTGACCCCGAGTAAAAAAAGACTCTTGTTTCTGTCATATTCGATGCCAAGAATATGACAGACCTCATTCAGTCGGTGACAAAATGATGACTCGGGAGTGGCGGGGTTTATCTCTGGGTCAATTGAGAGAAAAGTGGTGGCAATCAATGAGGCGAGTTAATGGGGTGGGAGCACTCACCTTAACTAGGACTTCGGAATTCCGCACAGCTAATGCTTACGCTGTCAAAAGGGATATGTAATGAAAACCCAGGAGTCAACCTGTCAAAATAGAACACCCAAATCATCTTCCGTTCCGGAATGTGTACTTTCCGATAAATATTTTAAACGGAAAAAAATATTAAATGGTGTATGTTCTCCTCGTGGCCGATACCACATTCTACACTTCACGTTGATACATTAATCTTCCTCGCTACTGATGATTGCAGCGATGTTAGAACACGAAAATGGCGTCGTTTGTACCATTTAGTCATTCATTTATTTGATTCTAAAAAGCCCTGAATAATAAACGGTAACTAAGTGCGTATATATAAAACTGTTAACATCAGTTTAAGACATTTTCAGTCATAATGCTTATACTTTAAGGGGACATTGCTTAAGTGAGTTGAGTAAAATCGTTAATGGACACAAATGTAAATGTACATTTGGATTCTGTAATATTCGTCCGTGCAAACAATGAGCTGTTGGCTAGGTATCTGGTCCCTGTGCTCCACATTCGCACTGATGGGCAGAGCGCTCGGGTTACTTGCAGTCTATGAATTGATGTTATTATTCGAAGGCATTGAACCTCACTGTCAAGTCTGAAACCTTCCATGTTTGAATTAAAATCGCTCCCTTGCACATATTGCACATGCGGCCTGCCTATTTTGCCAACATATTTAGAGCACAAATAAACAGTGATAAAGAGCGAATAATAAAATGGGCCCCATGAATTATTAATTTGGCAGATTGGAATATTTATCAGTCTTGTAAGTAAAAAGTTTGACAAATAACACGCGCTTAAATTAAACAATAATTCGAACAATGTATAACAATGTACTTCTATATGTAGTCTTGCGCGCAACCATGGATAATAGATTATCTTTATATATAGTCTATATTATTGTACCGTGTCCAGTTTGATTGTAAATGGCTGGATTTGTGTGTTTAAGGTATCGGAAAGTTCACTCATGTTGTAATTCTCGTATTAGGCAATGGCTTGCTGGGTAAAATGACCACGTCTTGCAGTCTGTGCCAAATTAATGAGACCATGTCATTTTAAGTTTACAGTTCAGCCATGGATCAGCCAAGTGGAAAAATGAGTCAAGGGCCGTTAAGGAGCGTCACGCAACGTTTGGAGGGGAAGGTTTCCCATCCCCCAAACTGATCTCTCTCTCTCTCCCTCTTTCTGCCTCTCAATACCTTTATTGTATATCCTTCATTTTTATTTTTCACTTTTTACTGGCTCATTCTTTCCCATTTATTCCGCCTGTTTCTATTCATCTTCTCCTCCCACTCCTGCTCCCTCCAATGCTTCTGAAGCACAGTCCGCTTCCTAAAACCTTTCGCACTTGGCTCTCTCCTTTCTTTGTTTCCTCATCTATTTTCTTCATCTCATCCAGGCACAGCTACCATCCGAATAATACCTTTACAAGTTGTTATTTTTTACCTTGGTTTTTTTTTAAACCCAAATATGTGCTCTTTTCTCTGTCCCTCTCTGTTCGCACCACAGCCACCACTCCCCCCCCCCCCCCAACACACACCCACCTCCCGCTCCAGCCTGTTGGGAAACGTAGTCTATGTTATTGGACTCAGGGCAGCGGCGTTGAATTCAGGGAAGACTCGGTTCAGACCGGTCGCAAATTCCGACCCGTTTTTCCCATTATCCGCGACGTCCCAGTCTGACTCTCACATATATGCGACGCTCTGATCGCGCTCTGCCAAAGCTTGGGGATATAATGATTAACTGCTTAAAAACCCCACTTGCGTGCACTGCATGGCTGTGAAGATAGACATATTTTTTAAAAAAAGCAATAAAGGAACATTTTTAAGGCCAGATTTTACGTATGCTTGTTTCGTGCACGATGTGATCCCAATATCACTCATATGTTATTCTCCCTCTATTGTCCAATGTTAACTCTAGCTGGGAACTATCATTTCTATAATACTCACCCGGTATTACCTCGCACAAATTTTAACTGCAATTACATGGGTAGGTGTTGTTTTTGTATAAAACTTAAAGAGCTTGGGAGGGAATTGTGTGCATAGTTCAACAAAAATGCTCACATTCAATTTGGCAATACTTGGCCCTTTGATAAACGGAAATGCAATGTGTAGAAATAAAACAAAACATCTTTCTCATTTGAATTTCTGCAGTTATTTCAGGTCGCCGTCATTTGTCTTGTGAACATTTTGCATCTTTCCTCAGCTCAGCCTTCAACACTAATATTTCCATGAAACTCACTTCCAAACTGCCTGGCCTGGTCCTCCGCACCTCCCTCTGCAACTGGATCCTGAACTTCCTAACAGACCACAATCAGTAAGGATAGGCAACAACACCTCCATCATAATCATCCTCAACACAGGTGCCCCTCAAAGCTATGTTCTCAGCCCCCTATTATACGATTTTGTGGCCAAATTGCCCTCCAATTCGATTTTCACCTTTGCAGACCACACCACCATAGTGGGTCCTATCTCAACTAATGATGAGACAGAGCACAGACTGAGATAGAGAATCTGGTGAACTGATGCAACAACAAAAATCTCTCCCTCAATGTTAACAAAATGAAGGAGATTGCCATTGAGTTCAGGAAGCATAAAGGAGAACATGCTCATGTCTACATCAATGGGGATGAAGTAGAAAGGGTTGAGAGCTATAAGTTTTTAGGTATCCAGATTCGCAACAACCTGATCTGGTTCTCCCATGCTAACACTATAGTTAAGAAAGCCCAACAATGCCTCTACTTTCTCAGAAGACTAAGGAAATTTGGTGTGTCACCACTCTCATCAACTTTTACAAATGCACCATACAAAGCATTCTTTCTGGTTGTATCACAGCTTGGTTTGGCTCCTGCTCTGCCTAAGGCTGCAGGAACTGCAAAATGTGGTGAATGTAGCCCAATCCATCACGCAAACCAGCCTCCCAACCATTGACTCTATCTACACTTCCTGCTGCTTTGGCAAAACAGCCAGCATAATTAAAGACCCCACACACCTTTGACATTCTCTCTTCCACCTTCTTTCTTTGGGAAAAAAGATACAAAATTCTGAAGTCATGTACCAACTGACTTAAGAACAGTTTCTTCCCTGCTGCTGTCAGACATCTGAATGAATTTATCTTACATTAAGTTGATCTTTCTCTATATCCTAGCTGTGACTGTAACATTACATTCTATACTGTCCCCTTTTCTTCTCTATGAATGGTATGTTTTGTCTGTATAGCTTGTAAAAAACAATACTTTTTGCTGTATGTGACAGATTCCAACATCCACAGTAATTTACTACCTAATTTATTTAGGATTGAGTTATTTGTTTTGTGCTAAACACACAGTACCCCCAGGACCTATCCAGATCAAGGAACAGAAAATATGAATAAAATGAAAATAAATCCTACTTATGAAAATGTGGGCATTGCCAAAAGCAGGCTAAGTTTCTAATCATTTAATGTTGCAGTTAAGAATGATAAACCAGCAACTGTAAACAGCATTGAAATCAAATGATTCATGTATCATGTTTGAGCCAGTTATCATCCATTAGATACAAGGAAAAAGTGTTAGCTGTGTGTGCGTATATGTGTGTATGGTAAGGGTACCAGATCAGAGACCCCAAGGTATGTTATGAAGCCAGGCTAGAACCCAACAATTTGCTGTTTTGGTATTAGTGTGAAAGTAAGATATTGCACTCCAGGCATGAATCTACTGACGTTCATCAAAACTAACTTTATTTAACAACAGTTTAATTATAACAAATGAATTAGCTTAACTTTTAACAATTGGACAATATTCAGAATGACAAGATAGAATTCTTAACTTTTAACCTATCACTGTGAGTTCCAATCCAACAAAATTTCCCCTATAGACTTAAGCTCTCTTTAAAATTAGTTAGCAAAACATAGGTATACTTGATTGCTGTAGGCTAGCAATCTAAAGCTGTCAGAACACCTGTGAAGAAAAAGAGAGACAGAAAGCCTAATTCAGGCTGCCCAGGTAGCAACTGTTTTAAGATGAAACTGAAACTCTCTCTTTCCTGTATGCTTAGCTCCTCCCATTAAACACATTACTCCATCACTGTCAATTAACTTAATCAAAACTTGAGCTTGAAACCCCAGGGAGAATCTAAGTAATGCAAATGCATTAGCTTTGCTAAAAGAAACATTCAGGGGACAGTTTTCCTAAAAAAAGAACTAAATGCCCAAGGGTGAGAAAATAGACAATTTTACAACCCATTTTTGAGCGTACTTAGGTAAATTTCACGCACTTGATGCATCACATGCATGAATCTTCCAGTTGGTAGATTGGAAGATTCCCCCACCCCACAATATTGGCCTCCTCATAGTTTCTCCAACTGCCCCCCATTGCCAGCCTTGCTGCCCCTAATTCCCAGCCTCAGTGCCTCTGATTGCTGGCCCCAGCCCTCACCCATCCGATCACCAACATCCCCAATCTCCCTGATTGCCAAACCCTCATTGTCAACCCTGATTGCCTCCCCCTCCCTCCCCACTGATTTCAAATGCAGAGTACGCAGCAGCCCTCCACCCCATCACCAACGGTCAGCCCACAGCTATCTGGCCTGACCCCTAGAAGGCCTACCTCCTCAGGCTCTGGCTGCTTGGCACTACCCAATGCCTGTGAGCATGCTAAGGTGCCCAGGAGGCAGTGGCAAGGTGTCAGTCTGGAACTACCCAAAGGATACCCTCCTCTACCTCCAACCTCCAAGTTGGCTTCAATGGCCTCTTTCCCCATTAGCAAAGCCATCACACCTTGACTTCATTGGTAGGCATTAGCTTTAACCACTCTCCCCCCCCACCTTGGTATTTACATAGGGGTCTAAATATTGTAATCAGCTAAATTTTCCCTCAATGTACACGAACAGTCACCATAGTGTGACAACTTGAGAATTTTACAGTAACTTCATCGCAGTGTTAATGCAAGTCTACTTGTTTATACTTTATTTATAAGTGTCATAAGTGGCTTACATCAACACTGCAATGAAATTACTGTGAAAATCATTTGAAACTTTAATATCAATTTGTACGTTTGTATGGAAGCCTTGGTTGTATGAATGTCTCTGTGTGTGATGTGATCAAAATTTGTGTATCTGTGGATATGTGATTGTATTAAAGCATATGTGTGTGTGTGTGTGTGTGTGTGTGTGTGTGTGTGTGGAGGGCTGCTTGTATGAATGTGTTTGTGAATGCGTGTGTATGGATAAGTGGTAAGGGTTGTTTAAAAGAAATAATTCAAGGGATGTGGGCATCATTAGCATAGCCAACATTTATTGCCTATCCCTTATTGCTTTTGAGAAGACGGCAGTGAGTCAGCTGCTTGAACTGCTGTGTTCTTGTGTTAGTCAAAGAGCTACAAAGGCTACTGGGAAGTGGGGTGGGAGGGGGGGAGCTGAGCTACAAAAAATTGAATTTTTTAATAATTTTTGTGTAAGCCTAACACTAACTCACACTGCTTTATAGGCAATGACTTACTTTTGAAGTGTAATCACTGTTGTATGTAGGATTCTGGGATTTTGGCACAGCAACAATGAAGAGACATGTTTCTATGTCAGGGTGTTGTGCGACTTGAAGGAGAATTGGCAGCTGATGTTCTTAGGCCTTTGTTCTCCAAGTGGTAGAGGTCATTGGTTTGGAAAATATTGTTGAAGGAGGTTTTGTGTAGTGTATCATATCAATGTTAACATCGCTGTTACTCTGGTTGGTGGTTGTGGCAGGGATGGGGGAAATGGGGGAAAGGAGTGAATATTTAAGGTGATGGGTGCAGTGGGATCAAGCAAGCTGCTATGCCCTGGAAGGTGTCACATTTCCTGAGTGTTGTTGGAGTCACATATGCCTAGGAAAGTAAAGGGAATTCCATCACCTTCTGAACAGTGGATAGGCTTTGAAGAGCCTGGAGGTGATTTAATTGCTGCAGAGTTCCAAGACCCTGACCTCCCCTTATAGCCACAGCATTTATATTGCTGATCCAGTTCAGTTTCTGTTGAATGGTAATTTAAAGGATGTTGATAGAGGGAGATTCAGTGACATTAATGCCATTAAATGTCAAAGAGCAAAGATTAGATCTCCTCTGTTGATTCTGGTCATTGTTTGGCACTTGGGTGCTCCAAAGGTTATTTGCCATTTATCAATCAACCCAAGCCTGAATATTGCCCCAAGTCTTGCTATGTGCAGATAGAGATTACCACATTATTTGATTAATCACAATTGCGACTAATACTGTGCATTCATCAATGAACAATGAGATGTCCGATCCTATAATGGAAAGAAGGTCATTGGTGAAGTAGCTGAAGATGGCAGGCCCTAGGAAATTGCCTTTAAAAATTCCTGTACCAAAGTTTTGGGGGTGAGATGATATTCCTCAACAACCACAACCAATCTTCCATTGTGCCACATCTGGCTCTAGCCACTGAAAGTTTCCCCTGATTTCCATTGATTTCATTTTTACTTGGGATCCATTATGCCATACTCAGTCAAAACTTGGTCTCTAGGACAGTCACTCTGACCACATATCTCAAATTTAGCTCATTTGCCATGTTCAGACTAATGTTGTAATGAGATCTGAAACTGTGTGGTTCTGATGGAACTTAAACTGAAGGTATGAGCAGATTATTGGTGAGAAAATGCCATTTTGATAGCACAATCACTAACATCTTCTATTAATTTGCTGAAGATTGAAAGTAGGCTGATAATGTGTTAATTAGATTTCTAGCATAGGACATTCCCGGACAATTACGTCTAGACATTATTGCATGCAGTGCATTCAGCCATTTCTTATAATCATGTGGAGTGAATTGCCTAAAGACCAGCTTCTATTCAAAACTTGTGGCTGAAGATTGTTGTAAACATTCAGCCTGGTCTTTTGCACTGACATGGTGCATCCCTTCATCATTAAGGATGACAATGTTTGTGGAGCCTCCTTCTCTCATTGGTTGTTTAATTGACTACCACCATTGATCATTCATAGTAATTTCTTATGCATTGATAATAATGGCACAGTAATGGATATACCAAGCCATGAGATTTCGGACTATGGTGGAATACAATTCTGCTACTAATAATGACCCATGGTACCTCATGGATGCCCAGTTCTAAGCTGCTAGATCTTATCTGAATTTATCCCATTCAGTGTTGTGATAGTGCTATAGAATATAATAGAGGCTATCCTTAACATGAAGATGGGACTTTGCCACCACAAAGACTATGTGGTGACTACTCCTACTAATACAGTCATGGGCAGATGTATCTATGACAGGTAGATTGGTGAGGATGAGATCAAGTTGTTTTTTTCCCTCATTTAGGATCTTTCATTATATGCTATAGACCCAGTCTGGCAGCTACATATATAGCATTCAGCCCGGTTGGTCAGTAGTGTTGATACCATTTTGGGGCACTTAAGTCCCCCAGCCAAACACCTCTTACAACAGCTCTTAAGCTAGAAAGAATGCAAAACAATTACTAGGATGCTACCAGGATTTGATGGTTTGAGTTACAGAGAGGCTGGACATGGAGAAGTACTGATTCATCAGTTAAGGAAGGGTGGAAATCAGCAGGATCTTTCCTTACTCATGGTTGACTTCATAGCGTCCGGAGCCAATGTTGAGGACTGAAGGGTAATTTCCTAACTGCATATCACTGTGCAACTACCTGTTGTGGGTCTGACCTGTGGGTGGAACAGGGCATATGCAAGAATGGTGATGGAGAAGTCTAGAGAATTGTCTGTAGGTGTGATTATGCGTGCAAAACTATGTCAGGTTTTTGCTTGATTGGAATGAAATCATAAAATTCTGGAAACACTCAGTAGGTCTGGCAACATCCCTGGAGAGAAAAAGCTTAATTAACTTTCCTGATGCATGACCTTTTCTCAGAATTCAGCACCTGCAGTATTTTGCTTTTGTGTTTCTTGACTTTTCTATGGATAGTTCTCTGAATTTTGGCACATGTTTCCGGATGTTAATTAAGAGGAGTTTATAGAGACCACTGATCTTGCTGTCACTCTATCATAGGCAGTACATAGTTCAATACCAAATGGTTCCTGCATTTTTATTCTTATTAAACTTTTCTGTGGCAGTTTGATGTAACCAAGATTCTTGCTGAGGTATTTTACAGAGCAGTAGGTCGCATATAGATCTCCTTCATTAAAGGACATTAGTGAATTAAGTGATTTTTGGCAGCAATCCAATAGTTTCATGGTCACCGTTATTGAGACTAGACTCTATATTGCAGACTTAATTCATTAATTGTATTCAAATTCTCCTTGATGCCATGCTGGATTAGAACTCTTATCTCCATGGTATGAATTTAAAACTGTGGATTACTAGTCCAGTAATATTACTACTGTCCCGCTCTCACCCTTATGGTGTGTGCCAGCTGTAGTCCAGACAGTTGCATTCTTGCTTCTGAGTGACAAGGTTCCAACTTCAAATTCCCCACTCTAAGATTTAAAGGCAAAAAATCAAGATAAAACCTCCAGTTCAGCAATGGGAAAGTGTTGCATTGCAGAGGCACTGTCTCTGAGATGAGACATTCAACTGACGCACCAGCTGCTTGCTGGGGTAGGTGTGAAATATCCCATGGGATTATTTTGAAGAGAAACAGGCGTGTTATCCCTGCTGTCTTGGCCAATATTTATTCTTTCACGTAAACATCACAAAACAGATTATCTGGTTGTCTCATTGCTGTTTGTGGACGTTTGCTATGTTGGCTGCAGCGTTTTCGACATTGCAGTAGTGACTGCACTGCAACAAGTGCTTTCTTGGCTGCGGGTGGGGGCTGGCCGGGGGCTGAGGGAGTTATTGTTTGCGACGAGGTGCGGATGATTATTTCAAAGTTTTTGCGACAACAGTTCGATCGTTTTGTGAGCAGTGTATAAATCAATGAGTCTGATGTGTGAAGGGCAATATTACTGTTTGTGTATGTGGGGGCGGGGTGGCGGCGGGGGGATGTCACTAAGTCTGGAGTATGAAAGGTCCATTTTACATCATTCTGTGTGTCTATTTTTGGATGTATAATTGGTGGTGGTGGTGAAGTGGGGGGAGGGGAATTGGGGGGATGGAGCCAGTTTGAGTTTGGGTGTGTGAAAAGTTATATCACATTGTATGGTGGTTAGGGAGGCAGAATCACTCTGAATTGTCCTGTGTGAGAGGTATCTGTGTGTACGGGACGGTGGGGGGTGGCGGATCACCGAGTCTGCGTGTGTGATGATGCATTACAATGTGTGTGCGCGTATCTGTTGGGGAAGGAGAAGAACGCTGAGTGTGAAAGGTTATTGTGTATGTGGGGGTGTGTGAGAAAGAGAAATTCATTCTGTGTGTGTGTGTGTGTGCGTAAGTGTGAAGGTGAAGCTGCATGAAAAAGCTAAACTCAATAACTTAGTTTTTAGCTGAAATAGCGGCTGGAAATGAGACCCGATCAATTAGACTAACTTTCAACAAATTATTCAGCAAAAACAAGAGGCCCGGTAATTCTATTCAGTCTGATCATCCGAGTTTACAGAGAGAGAAAAAAAAACTGTAGCAATTAATACATCTGGAAAATACATTTGTAGGATACTTGTTTTAAAATAAATCAAAATACCATTCTCAGACACGGAATCCCAAATCAGTGGGTGCTTTTGACCTGCAGAGTGCTCAGAAAATGACAGCGAGGATTTGGCTGAGAATTTGCGTATCATTGTCCTTTTCTTAGGAACACACTGGCGGTGTAAAGGGAAATAATATAAGTCAGATATCTACTATTACCTTAGTTTATTGTAATATGGACAAATAGATCCACTCAAACTTAATGGTTTTCTCCAGTTATACCAGGCCGGCGTGTTTTCTGTGCATGTTTGATTTACATTCATATGGCGTAAATAAAATTAAACCGCAAATAATGGACAAAAGCAACAGGCTAGACACACATCGTACTGTGTATTTAGCTGTATAGTGTTATTAAAACGAACCATTTGTTTGACAGTAGCATTGACATTCGAAAACGCTTTGGTACAGTACCAATAATAACTGTATTCTATATATATTACATATAATAATTTAGTATTTAAAATGGCTTCTCTGGTTCATTTGAGAAATAATGCAGTTTTTCTATCTCTGTATGTGAGTACTTAAAATAATATAGTATAATATATATGCGTTTATGTATGAATAAGTCCTAATCCCGTACAGTACAAGGAAAGCGATTGGATTAGGCCCTTGCCGTTTTTTTGAAAAGCTGTCGCTAAGCTTCATGAACCTTCACTGTTCTCGTATGTATTTCAGATATTTTAATTAAAAAGACTAATCTAAACACCAATAACGCCAGCTCAGAATTGGCTGTTCGTTTACTTAAAATATTTAATTTCCACTTTGACCTACACAGCGAAGTAGGATTGACTGCACTGAGCTTGATCGAGGCGTTTTGAGTGCACGGGAGCGCACTGATAGTAAATTACAGAAAGGGTCATGCGAGGAAACGGGAGAGGCGTTGGCTGATCACTTTTAGAAATCAGGACGAAGCACCGCAGCCAAACCGTTTGAAGGGAGGGTTCTATCTGTGGTGGTATTGCTGAATGAACTTACAGACACGGCAAATCCTTCCCCGTGACCCCGGAGTGATCTCCTATCCAAACTTTCGGGTCCAAAGCCATGAAGTACAATGTGGTTATTCCTCGGAGTTCATTCCCATAGTTTCCAGCTGCTTTTAAAAAAAACTCGCTTTCATCTGTAAAGTTTGTTCTGAGTTTTTTTATTGTTTTTCTTAATTACCAACTTGGCTTTCAACTGTTCCTCCTCTGGTCTGCGGGGAGATATTCCATCATTCTGCAATTATGGGACCTGTGAACTCACCCGTCAGGAAGGATTTTTTTTTGCCTCCTTATTAATGATCTGAACCATCAAAGTGACCTTTTATTCCAGCTTATGCTAAATCGCCACATGTGAGAAAATTGTACCCAAAGGAATTTTCCTGATAGCCGGCGAAGCAGAACAACAGCAAAAAAAAAGCGGATTTTAAAAGTTGCAGTTGGATTCTAAATGTTTGTGCGGATGGAGTTAGAATGTGACATCGCCGGCAGATTAAAAGACAACAACCATACTTCTCATTGCTCTGAAATTGGGATGTACACGAGTTCTATACCCACTTTACACCGCTTTTCAAGGCGGTTTCTGGCCATATTCTTTCATTAATACCTGCAAGTGTATTTAACATCTCGATTGTGAGTAGGCAGAGAAATAAATTGCTCCTTCATTTTTGAAACAACACGTTTAATTTAATTCTGTTTTGACAAAACAGCGGATTTGCAACAGAAGCAACAGCGCTATTCCCAATTAGTTACAAAAATCCATAACTGTATGAGAAATGATAATAGTGTTTGACAATATTTAGATATAAAAATGTCTTCTGGAGTAAGATATGCGTGTAAATTAAACCTTTAATCCTATGTAGTGATCAAAATGTTCGGAAACTTTACTGCTGCTGCTGTGTGGATTTGATACAAAGTGACAATCAATGTTAAAAGAGAAACCAGCCAGTAAATATGTGTGTGTGTGTGTGTTTGGATGGGTGAATATTGGGGGTGCAGGATGCCTATAAATTTGATCAGATAAATTCCCTAAGCAGGGGAGAGTTGGGGTTTTGTGTTGAAAAAGGTTACATACCGTTCACACAGCCGCAGAAGGGCGATTGGAACGTACAATGTGTAATGTTTCCCTTTCGATTTAGGTGCAGCCAACAAGAGAACTTTTAAAGTTTAAAAAGTCACGCAAAGTGCGGTAACTCGTTGTGGCAGTTTTAAAGGAGGTAGTTGCCCTTTTCCACAGGCGCAATAAAACTCGTACTAGTCCGCTGTAGGTAATGGCAGAGTGAGTCTCGCAGGTGTAGGTGAGATCAAACGAAGGGTTTACACATTAAAGATTAACTGGATTATTTACTTGCCTAATATTGGGACTTGTCAGCTGTGCCTGGTAAGCAGCACTAAAAGGCAAATCGTGCTTCCTGTCCGTGCATTCATCTCTTGAGTGGCCTGTGCTCAATATCATGCAGAAAAGAATCGGGTTACTTGAAAAAGCTGGGTTTGCTTTGGACCTACACTTTTTATGCACTCAGGGATTGTGCTGGATTTTATGGTGATTAACCTTTACCAGACATGAGCTTCAATCTTATCCCACTAAGGAGGTGAAGATTCTGCTTCTTTTACATAAGGTATGACACGCAGCCGGAGAAGGGGCTTTGCCTTCTCTCAATAGCCACGATATTTTTTTCCCAAATACAAAGAAACGGGACTAGCTCTCCAGCAGCTTCCTACAGCGGGTGCTGAGATTCAGAGCTGACTCCCAGTCAACCATGTAATCCCGGGCATGAAATTTCACAACACTCCGGGCCTTTTGTGTGATCTGAGTGAGTTCACGCTGAACTCACACCCAATCAGTACTTAAACTTCGAAAATAAAACAATAAATGAAGGCATAAAACATGTGAGTGGAAAACTGTAAAAGGGGAAATTGCATAACCACAACTTCCATTTAGATAGTGCCTTCAGAAAAAAGTTCCAGGGCACTGCTTGGAGCAGAATGGGCCAGCTCTTCCCGCGGGGATTAGTAGTTACCCAAACACATGGCTGAAATGAAGCTCTTAAAGCCATGGTTCTGGGGAAGAAACCCAAAAGAGCACCGGATAGGAGGATCTTAATTCAAGATTTGCTTTCTGTTAATTGGAAATAACATTGGTGGTTCTACACAACAACTAGACCCTCGTAAGCCTTTTTTAAAAGAAATTCAAGATGCCAATTATTTACGGAAGGAATGAAGACAGAAGATCTCACAATTTAAAATAAAATCATTTTACTACACAAGAATCAAGCAAAGCAAACACTAATTACTACCTCGTGTAACCAGCTATACTTTTAAAACTCAGAATCCATATAAGTTGAACATGAATTAACAAATTACAATACCAGTTATAAACTCTAAATTACAAATTCAGTGGCAGATACAAACTAAGACAGATATTACAAATTGGTTCTATAATCCATTCAATCTATATGTCATCAATCTTGGTCACATCTGTGTCTCTCTCACAAAGAATTTTAGTGACTTTTCCTATAGAATTTAGCCTGACCCTTGCTGACAGCAGTGCGCAACCAACCCCAGTTTACTCAACTCTGCTTACGAGGTCTAGTTGTGTCGAACCACCAATGTTATTTCCAATTAGCAGAAAACAACCACAGTCAACTGTATATCTGTCTATTTTTAGCCTCTGGATCTAGCCTCTATCTTATTCAGCCTATTTCATTCTCGGGATCATCATCAACTCAGTAACCGTGTCCTGTTTAAATAGTTTCAGTCTCCCCAGATGTTTCAAATAAAATCAGAAAGTGCTGGAAATAGTCAGCAAGTCCGATAGCATTTGTGAAGAGAGAAACCGGCTCTTAAAAAAAGCCTTTGATGGAATGTAAATACCACTAATTAGGCCAATACTTATTGTCCACGCTTAAATTAATGTTTCAAGTTGAATATGACTCTACTTCAAAATTTTAGCATCTCTGGAATTTTCTGTTTCCAATCTCAGTTTCAATTTTAGTTTTCTTAGAAACTGGGACAGTCAGTTTCCTTTCTCTTTTTCTCCTTTTAATTAGGATTTCTCTCTCAAGAACTGTAAACTGTGATACTGCAGAATACAGCACATTCCCCAACTCACTCCACCCCACCCCTTGGAAAAAGTAAGCTTCACGATAGCATTTTTTATCATCCTCAAAATTTTAACAAGTAGCTTACTATTGTACAGGTATACTTTCACTACTAAACACATTTACAAAATTATAAGGGATTAATTGAAGCAAAAATTATTAGGTGGATTCGAAGAAATATCAAAACTCAGAGCCTGACTTCCTTCCTGCACTCTTCCTTTAAATATTTGACTGAGCATCAGTGATTATATTGTCTTTTGCAGCAACATGCCCAGTTTTGAGGCTGGAGGCTGCAATATTAAACTCCATCAGAACAACTGAAGATTCTTCCTGTGGAACTTCTCCAAAACACCAGAGGATTATGATTAGCATAAATTAATATCTCATCTTGATTCAACTTCAAATTGTTGAACAGCCAAAACAAGACATTTCCTTCTCCATTGTGGGGTACTTTCAATGATATATATTCAGTTTTCTTGAGAAACAACTAATTGGATGTTTTGTACAAGTAGCATCATCTTATTGTAAAACTTCTCCTGTATCTAGAGTCCAGCATCAATAATTAATTTGTTTGACAAAATATGGAGCACCAAGCAGCTTCATTTATTAATATGGCCTCCAAACTCTCAAGTTAATTTTATCCAGGTGACTTTTATATTTTTCTTCAACAAGTTCTTTAATGGAGTGGTGACAGCATCAAAATTTGGCAGGAACTTACTGCAAAGCTCACAAATTCTGAGGGATTGTAATATTTTTTGTTTTGTTTTAAAGACAAAAAAGCACATAATTGCTTGAAATTATAGCTTCTCTGGACAACATCTGACTTTGCCTCGTGACATATCCCAAATAGGTGACCTTGGCCTTGGCAGTCTCATCCTTCATCAAATTCATCATAAAGAATTTTATCCCCTCTTCTTCTAAAATGCAGCCAGATTCCAGTTGACAGAAGTTCACAACCAACCCAAGTTCTATGCATAAGGTTTTCACTAAAATTGACACATGCTTGCAGAACCTACCGGACTCTGCTTTTTATGATCTGGGAGGTGCAGATCCATCAATGTTATCTCCAAGTAATGGAAAGAGCTGCAGAAACTGTAAACTTGCCCATTTTTAGTTCCTGGATATCACTCGACTCGTTGCTGGGTTGCATGGCTTACTTCATGAAGAAA
This sequence comes from Sphyrna mokarran, assembly GCA_024679065.1. Classification (NCBI taxonomy): domain Eukaryota; kingdom Metazoa; phylum Chordata; class Chondrichthyes; order Carcharhiniformes; family Carcharhinidae; genus Sphyrna; species Sphyrna mokarran. The sequence continues at coordinate 36,037,057 of JAGIQG010000006.1, read as the reverse complement.
GGTTGAACAGGTCTATACCCATCGGGGTTTGGAAAAAATGCAAAATGATCCTACTGAAACATAAAAGATCTTGAAAAGACTTGATAGTATGGATACCGGGCAGATGCTTCCTCTTTTGGGAGAGGCTAAAAATGAGAAACACAATTTAAAAATAAGAGACTCCAAAAATTAACTCTGTTTTTCTTTCTACAGATGCTGCCAGATCTCAATCATGATCTTACTGAATGGGGTAGAATGTGAAGTTGAATTACTGTGTGCAAGAAATTGATGTGAAGTTTAAAGTAAACGTACAAAGAGGTTGAAGATACCAAAGATGTTGATGAACTAAGAAGAAGTACTCAGCAGAGAAATAGAATGGATGTTAAACCACAGGGACTGGTAATAGCCTGGTAAAGAGATTTCATTGGACAGAAAGATTCTCCTCTCGTACGTCAGGTTTCTGTCAATGTTAGGATGTCAAAAATTCCCCTCAAAGGGTCTATCTGTTCAGCCTTTTGATAAGTTCATTTTGAAGATATAATTAATGAAAGTTATGGGGGACAGTACAAATGAGTAAGCAGTTGAATACAGAACAAGTGAGATTTGAAAGGATGTTAATGGGACATGAATGGGTAATGCAGAGTTCATAGGAAGTAATCCAGGTGAAAGCTTAGAGTGATGGCTACTTTGAGGAAAGGATGAGGCAAGCATGAGAGTGCCAACAATACGCATAATCAGCTCCAAGTTCCTGTCCTAGTCACATGCATGTATCACTATTTCATCATTAGAACTAGTTCAGAATGTTGGAATTTCCAACTGACCTTGTTGCGGCACCATCACTTCAAGCATTCCAGCAATTCAAGGAAAAAGGCAGCCACCACTTCTTTCTTGATAAAAGAGGAGATAGTTGAGAAACTGGATGAGCAAAAAAAAACCAATGACACGCTAGTATTAGAAAGGCAGGCTGCATTTGATGTTGATAAGCCAACAGGACTGGAAAATCTAAGGATGCATCTGAGGATACTGAGTGAAGTAAGAGTGGAAGTTGCAGAGACATCGTCCATAATCTTTTAATCTTCCTTCAATGCAGGAGTGATGACAGAGGTTGGGGAATTACAAATGTTGAAGCCTTTCCCAAAAAAGTATTCAAAGGTAAAGCTAACAATTACAGATCTGCCAATTTAATCTCAGTGGTGGAAAAGCTTTAGAAATGGCAATCCAGAATGAATTTAACAGCAACAAAAGTGGATTGATGAAGGAAATCCAGTGGAGATTTATTCTGGGAAAATCATGTCTTTTTTAATTCTTTAATAGGGTGAGCCACCATCTTGAACTGCTACAGTTCATTTCATGTAGGCACACTCAATGCTGATAGAAAGGTAGTTCCAGGATTTTGACCCAGTGTAGGAGACTGAGGGGTGATCTTATAGTGATGTATAAGATCACAAGAGACATGAATAGGCCGAATGCACTCAGTCTTTTTTCGAAGGTTGTGAAATCAAGAACTAGAGGACATAAATTTAAGTTAAGTGGGGAAAGAATTTATGGCACCCTGAGGAGTAACTTTTTTACACAGAGGGTGGTACATATGTGGAAGAGTTGCTAGACAAAATGATTGAGGTGAGACATTTACAACATTTAAAAGGCATTTGGACAGATACATGGAAAGGAAAGGTTTAGCAGGATATGGGCCATATGCAGGCAAATGGAGTTAGCTTAGGTAGGTATTTTGGTCAACATGGACAGTTTTGGCCAAAGGGTCTGTCTCTGTGCCATAGACTCTATAATTCTATTATAGTGAAGGAGACAATATAGTTTCCAGTAGGAATAGTATATGGCTTGAAAGTGGTAGTGTTCCTATGTGTCTGCTACCCATATCCTTCCAGATGGTGGTGATCACGGGTTTGGAAGGTGCTGTCTGAGGAGGCTTGGCAAGTTGCTGCAATGCATTTTATAAATGGTACACCTTGGTGATGAAAGGAATGCATGTTAAAGTAGTGAATGGGATGCTGAACAAAAGGTTGCTTTTTCCTGGATGATGTTAAATTTCTTGTTTATGGTTAGAACTCTATTCATTCAGATAAAGGGACAGTATTTGTGATATAAGGTCAAATACTACCTTGATGAAAAGGGGGAACACTCTCTTTCAATTCAGCTTTTTTGTCCATGTTTGGATCGAGTCCATGATGAGTAGAACCCAAACTGAGCAATGTTGAGCAGGTTACTGTTGTGTAAATACAGATGGAATTTTACGCAGAGACATATGAAGTTATACATTTTGGAAGAAAGAAAGTAGAGAGGAAATGTAAAATAAATGATACTGTTCTAAAGTGGGTACAGGAGCAGAGGGATCTCGAGGTATATGTGCACACATCATTGGAGGGAAGTATGAGAAAGCAGTTAATAAGGCGTAAGACTCCATGGCTTTATAAATAGGAGCAGACAGTACAAGAGCAAGGAAGGTATGGTGAACCTTTATAAAAAACTGATTTGGTTTTAACAGGAACATTGTTTCCAGTTATGGGCATAGCATTGTGGCACAGTGGTTAGCACTTCGGCCTCACAACAGCAGGTGTTTGTGTTCAATTCCTAGCTTGGGTCACTGTTTGTGCAGAGTTTGATGTTCTTCCTCTGTCTGCGTGGGTTTCCTCCCACAGTCTGAAAGTCATGCTGGTTAGGTGCATTGGCCATGCTAAGTTCTCCCTAAGTGTATCCGAACAGGCACCAAAGTGAGGTAACTAGGGACTTTCACAGCAATTTCATTGCAGTGTTAATGTAAGCCTACTTGTGGCCAATGAATAAACTTAACATTACATTTTAGGAAAGATGTAAAGGCTTTCGAGAGGGTGCAGAAAAAATTCATGAAAATGGTCCTGGGGTGAGGAACTTCAGTTATCAGAATAAATTTGAGAACTTGGGGTTATTCTCCTTAAAGAAAAAGTTGAGAGTTTATTTGATAGAGAAGCAAAAACAGCTCTGATGTTACTTAGTTTATACTGATTAATTTTAGTTTCTGAATAATTCAAAATTTAATTAGCATAACAGATTAACACTATTTTATTTGAATAAATTGTTGATTGATATTAATAAATAAAGCATAGACAGCACAATATGATTTTACGTTGATTACAACCAATTTCACTGCTCAAGTAAATGAAGGACATTTTCAGAGTTGCACATTCATCCTACAGTATGGCACAAACTTCCCATCAATCTGTGCATTGTGTTTGTGGAATGTATAGTGCAAGCTTCCTTGTTTTTCTATGTCCGGTTAATTCACCCTTCAATGAACTCACAAACGGATCCATTCCAACAAGCTTTCAGGCCTCTTCTCTACACTTCCATTCAAGTTGTTTGCTTTGGCAAGTTCTGTATTCTGAAAAACAATTCATCCAAGAATATCAATCACTCTTTGCACCCAAACACAGAGTTGTGATGACAAAATGAAACATATTTCAATTAAAACATTCAGGGCAAGTGAAAAATACATTACGTACTTTTGTATTTGTTTTTTGTCAGGCAAGAAAAGTTCATCTTAGGTTGCCAGGCCTTATGATGTGAACTTTTTTGCAATGACATTGTTCAAGAACAACAAACTTGATTTCAAAAGTATACCAGCTGCTGAATTGATTGAAATAATTTTACTTCAATATTTATAATTAATCTTTACAATACACTGCTCACTGTACCAGCAATTATATCATAAGCCAAAGTTGCAAGTGAACCATGGAAAGCAAAAAAAAATTAGATAAAAATATATTGTATGAAGTGTATGTGTTGGAAATACAATGCCTCAATTATCTTAGACAGAGTAATGGTTACTGTCTGCAGTTAGAAAACTCTTATCTATATAACGTGGTAAACCATAACAATGAAAAGTTTGAGGTATTCATAAGATCGCTACCATTGTAAAGGGAAGTGGGAAGAATCATCCACTTTAAGGGACTATTATACTTACAATACATGCAAAACAATTGATACCAGTCAGGGAGAAATTGGTAATATTCCAAGGCAGGTCAGCAATATTCCATTTGGACTCTGGCAATACTGTGATTGCTGCTAAGATTGATATCCATAGACTGATTTTCAACTCCAGCAGGCCAAAGTTATTCTGCCACCTATGCACCTTAATGGGCTTTCCTGAGAGATAGATTCTTCAGTGTTCTGTAAAAGGTGCAAGCATTCTTTTTCACCCATTCATCTGCAGCTGATACCAACTCATCACCCTCAGCCAAGAATGAATGTCTCTCCAGCCACTACATAGACTGCTCTTCAGCTGGTATAAGAATTATTTTTAATTCAGTCATGGGACGTGGGCCTCACTGGCAAAGTCAGCAGTTATTGATTATCCCTGAATTTCTTTGAGGTGATGGTGAACCACCTTTGTGAAGCCCTGCAGTCACTGGGGTGTACGTACACCCACAATGTTGGCAGGGAGGGAGTTCCTAGATACTGATCCTGAGTCAGTGAAGGAACAGTGATATATTTCCCTGTCAGGATGGTGTTTGACTCAGAGAGAGACCATGTGACTGCTACTCTTGCCCTTTTGGGTGGTAAAATATTATTGCGGTAATCTTTGAGAGTTGCTGCAGTGCATTTTGTAAATGGTGCCCATCACTGTCACTTTGTGCTGCGGTGGAGAAACATTTAAAATGACAGATGTTGTGCCAATAAGTATGTTTCTTTGCTTTGTGTGACATCAGGCTTCCTGAGTGTTGTTGGAGTTGCACTTGTCCAGGCAAATGTACAGTACTCCTTGTAGATGAATGATAGACCTTGGAGAGTCGGGAGGTGAATTATCACAGAGTTTCCAGCCTTTGACTAATTCTTGTGACCATTGTATAAATTTGGCAGGTCTAGCTGAGTTTCTGGTCAATAACAAACTCAAGGATTTTAGAGTCACTCAGACTCAGACAGAACCAGGTTGGTAGACTGGGCAGATAGATGGCAAATGGAATTTAATCCAGATAAATGCGAGGTGATGCATTTTGGCCGGAAAAATGTAGAAGAGAGTTATAGGATAAAAGGTAAAACTATTCGGAGTATAGAGACACAGAGAGACTTGGGGGTGCAGGTTCACAAGTCTCTGAAGGTGTCTTCACAGGTGGAGAAGGTGATAAAGAAAGCGTATAGTATGTTAGCTTTCATAGAAACGGGTATAGAATACAAGAGTAGGAGTTTGATGTTGCAATTGTATAGAACGTTGGTTAGGCCTCACTTGGAATACTGCGTCCAGTTCTGGTCGCCGTACTATCGGAAGGATGTGGAGTCTTTGGAGAGAGTGCAGAGGAGGTTTACCAGGATGCTGCCTGGTATGGAAGGACTGTCTTATGAGGAACGATTAAATAGACTGGGGTTGTTTTCTCTTGAAAGACGTCGGCTTAGAGGGGATCTAATAGAGGTGTATAAGATTATAAGGGGTATAGATAGAGTAAATGGAGGTAAACTTTTTCCACCTTCAGAAATGGATAGGACGAGGGGTCATGGCATTAGGGTGAGGGGGGCTATGTATAAGACGAATATTAGAGGGCAGTTTTTCACACAAAGGGTAGTGGGGGTGTGGAATGCACTGCCGAGTAAGGTGGTGGGAGCAGGCACGCTAGGTCTGTTTAAGGGTCTCTTGGACAGCCACATGAGCGTTATGCAGATAGAGGGATATAGTAGGACTGTTTAACTATGGCTTTTTTTTTTCCCACAGGTAATTCGGTCCATACTTGACCAACAAGGAGCATGCATTCGGCAGGCGGTGCGAGGACAGCTCTTGGATGTTGATTCATGGGTTGCCTGGTGCTTCATGTCGTAAATGAGTGCTTTATCTGGACCATCTGAAGGGCACCATGACAGCTCAGTGACTATCGCTGTAGCTGTGCAGACACTTGGAATTGGGCCGGTGTCTGCGGGAGTTTGCGCGTTCTCCCCGTGGTTGCGTGGGTTTTCTCCGGGCGCTCCGGTTTCCTCCCACATCCCAAAAAATTCGCTCTTAGGCTGATTGGGAAACAAATTGTCCCCACATTGAGACTCTTCCATATTAGGAATAACCTAAAATTAGAATAGGATAATGGAATTGTTACTATATAGTTATGACGGCGGCGCGGGCTCGTTGGGCCGAAGGGCCTGTTTCCCGTGCTGTGTTGCTCTAAAAAAAAAGAAATGATCTCCCATGTTTCAAATGCTGAGATTATCAAGAACTTTTTCTTTCTGTGTCAGGTCTGTTAATGGTGGAGAATTCAGCAATAGTAATGCCACTGAATATTAAGGGAAGTTTTTTTGAGTTCTCCATTGTTGGAAGTGGTCATTGCTTTGCACTTGTGTGCCATAAATGTTACCTGCCACTTATCAGCCCAAGCGTGAATGTTGTCCAGGTCTCACTGTAAGTGGGCACAGACTATCTCAAAAGTTACAAATGTAACTGCACACATTGGAGTGATCAGAAACCATCCCAATTTCTGATCTTATAATGGAGAGAAAGATATTGGTAAAGTAGCAATTTTGAATGTTGAACCAATGACATGACTTTCGATGTACTCCTGCAATGATATTCTGCGGCTGAGGTGATTGGTCTCTGACAACCATTATACCTTCCCGCATGCCAGCTATGACTCCACCTAGCAGAGAGTTTTCTCCTTCATTCCAATTGACTTCAGTTTTACTTGAGATCCTTATGAACATACAAGGTCAAATGCTGCCTTGATGTCAAGGGCAACCACGCTCACCTCACCTCTGGAATTTAGCTCTTTTATCCTTGTTTCAACAACATTATTTGAAGGAATGTAGCTGTTGTTCGGATCTCAGTCAGTAATGGTCTTCTTGAAAAGAAGAAATCCAAAATTACAATTATTTATTGAAAGAATGAAGCCATATGTTCCCACGATTCAAAACAAAAGAATTTTTACTGTACAAGAGTCAAACCCAAAGGCATCATTAATTAAACATAAATTTAAACTCAAACTGCATTCAGTCATAAGTTTAATTACCCATTAAGTACAAGTGAGACAGATCTTATGAATTGGCGCCACAGTCCACTCAGCAATTAGATTATCAAACTCAGTCACAAAGTCTTTCAAAGCTTTGTTTTTTCAGTGAAGAATTTTGTCTCCTCTTTTTCTCGCATTTAGCCTGATTCCCAGTTGACAGCAGTACATAACAAATTTGGCTTACACTCTTTATCAAAAATGGCACATATCTGCAGAGCCTCCTCAACTACACGTATAATAGTCTGGAGAGTGTGGATCCACCAATGTTATCTTCAAGTAGCAGAGGAGGCCACAGTAACTGTATATTTGTTTATTCTCAGCTTTTTGGTCTAGCCTCCATCTTCTTTGGCCAGCTTGAATGCATCACTTGAATCATCATTTGCACCTCAGCTCTGATAACTCTTTGTCCTTTGTTTTGGTTCAGCCTATTTCAATCCTCCCAGAAGTTTTGGTTCTAATCTCAGTTTCAGCACACATTTCTTTAGAAGCTGGGATAGTCAGTTTCCTTTCTCACTTTTCCTTTCCAGTTAGGATCTGTCTCAAAGAAGTTTTGAAACTATACTGTAGTACATCTCTATGATAACAGATAGTTGAAGTAATAGAGAGAAAGTGCTGAAAGACCTATCATGGGAGAGGATTCATTTGTCCAGCTTAAATACATTAAGACTTATGAATAGTGCTTCAAACACTGATTCTAGATAGAGTAATTAGGGACCCTTGAATGTTGGCACAATAAGTATCATGACTTTACAATTAAAAAGTGAGGACCATCAGTATAGTGGGATGGGGTGAAGAGAAAAATTATCTTGGCTACCCATGTTAGGGCAGCAATTTGTAAATTATGCACTGGGATTGGCATTGACACATCTGTTAATTTGGATTAATCCTTTGACTAGCTAGCTTTGGGCCAGTATCTGTGGGAGTTTGCGCATTCTCCCGTGGTTGCTTGGGCTTTCTCCGGGTACTCCAGTTTCCTCCCACACCCCAAAGATGTGCTCTTAGGCTGATTGGCAAAACAAATTGTCCCTAAGTCGTCTCCCCAATCTGGTTTCCAATGTGGATTTCCATAAACATAGACAAGGGTCATGGATGGAAGTGGGAACTCACGCTGTTAAAATGGCAGTGCAGGCTCATTGGGCCGAAGGGCCTGTTTCCCGTGCTGTGTTGTTCTTTGTTCTATCTTCTAGGCTAGGTCCAGCAAACATTATAATTTTTATTTCATCAGGACATCCAGGTCAACAAAGATTTAAGCTCTATATTTTGGTCTTCAAGTTCCCCAGGATTACAATGGTACTGCTCTGCCATTGCTGAATATGAAGGTCACAGAATCCCTACAGTACAGAAAGAGGCTGTTCAGCCCATCAAATCTGTACCGACACAATTCCACCCAGGGCTTATACCCATAACCCCATGTATTTTCTGACATAAGTGTCAATTTAGCATGGCCAATCAACCTAACTCGCACATCTTTGGACTGTGGGAGGAAACCGGAGCACCTAGAGAAAACACACGCAGATATAGGGAGAATGTGCAAACTGTGCACAGGCAGTTGACCAAGGCTGGAACTGAACCCAGGTCCCTGGTGCTGTGAGGCAGCAGTGCTAACATTGTGTCATCATGTCACCCATGTCATCTTGAAACCTCTGAAACTGACACAGAAATGACACTGACATTTTGTTAACTATATTGCAACCATTCCTGTAGCAACTTACCTTCGAGCTCACCAATTCTATTGGTTATACATGGTACAACTATGCATTTTATAGTACAACATAGATTATTACAGCTAGCTTCAGTCTGTCCAGAAACCAAAAACACAACATCAGGATATAAGGGAGAAAATGAGAGTGTTGCCTGTGCTTCAGGTGACTGGATTTTGAGTGTTTGAGACCAAAGACTGAGCACGACTGTGCTATATGATGCCAAATAGGTGATGCTTCAATTGTACAGGAAATTACAAAATTATAAACTAACAATACAGAGAAGATAAGTAGCACTATGGTGGCACAGTGGTTAGCACTGCTGCCTCATCGTGCTAGGGACCCGGATTCGATTCCTGGTTTGGGTCACTGTCTGTGCAGAGTCTGCACGTTTTCCCTGTGGGTTTTCTCTGGGTGCACTAGTTTCCTCCCATGGTTCAAAAATGTGTGGTTAGATGAATGGCCATGCTAAATTGCCTTTTAGTTTCGGGGGGGGGGGTGCGGGGTGGCTAGCAGGGTAAATACGTGGGACTATGGGGGTAGGAGCTGGGTGGAATTGTGGTTGGTGCAGACTCGATGGGTCAATGGCCTTATTCTGCACTGTGGGGATTGTATGATTCTATGAAAGGGATGCTTATTGATTCTGGAGTGATCCTTGTTGTTGTGGAGGCATTATCCAGGAAGTATACACCCTAAATCAACAAGTAAGAAGTTACATCTGGGAGGAAATAATGAGATGTAATAATAACCGTTTCCTCCCACAGTCCAAAGATGTGCAGATTAGTTGGATTAGCCATAGAAAAAATGTGGGGTTACAGGGATAGGGCCGAAAGAGGGCCTGGGTAAGATACTTTGTCAGAGAGTTGGTGCAGACTCTATTGGCTAAACGGCCTGCTTAAGCACCAGTAGAGTTGACAAAAATTCATAGTTTTAATAATATCAAGAAGACAAATTAAAAAATAAAACTTACCTTGAACCCACTAAGGAAACTATCAGGAAACAACCATAGCAATTAAGAGTGCTGAAAGAGAGACAGAATACCTGTTCACCCTGGTTTAGAAATGGCAAACTAGCATCCACAGCACCTAAAGGAGATTGTAAAGTGAAAAAAAAACCCTGAAAGTAAGATATTAAAAGCTACGGCTCACAGCTCCCCACCACCACAAATAAACATTGAGAAACTTTAAAAGGATATTTTTGTTATGCCAGACATTTTGTAACTGTTTGATTTTTATGGTGGCTTTTTTCTTAAATAGCATCTGCTTTACTCATTCATCACTCACAGCATGTCACAAAGATGATGGGTTTTATTAGGTTTCACTGGACAACAGTGAAAGTGTCAAAGGAAACATTAGGAAGGTAGTATGGCATCCTGGGGGCATTTGTCCAACATATTTATAGATTTCTGTTGTTGAATTTATTTTAGTGTCTGAAGACAGAATGAAGCTTAATTGTAGATCCAACTATCTTTTTTCCCTCATTTTTTTCTTTCCTTTTTCTCTTCTTTTTCCCTGAAAGACGGCAAGTGGTCTTCCTTCTGGAATGAGTTGAAGGTGGATGTTGACAGGTTATTTTACCTCAGGGAGTCGGAACAGCTGAGACTGCTCCTTGTTTAACATCCATATACATGAACTTTCCAGCTAGGGTTACAGAATAACAATAATGAAAAGAACTTTGGCTGATTTCCTCCTTCCTACTCAAGGGCACAGTGAGCTTATTGTAGCATCCATACCTGATATTACGCAATTCAGTAAAGAGTAGAGAACAGGTTTGAGGTTATCTTTGTTTAAATGGCATAGTGACTGTACCAAACGCTGTACATAAGATTTTTTTAAAAAAATGTGTCCTGTTGTTTTAAAAATAAGTAAGGGCAATTGTGAGGGAATGAAAGCAAAGTTAGCTGAAGTGAACTTAAGGCATAGGTCAATGGAGGTTCAATGGAAGGAGGTAGTGGCATAGTGATGTTGTCACTGGACTAATCCAGAGACACGGGATAATGCTGAAGAAACTCTGGCTCAAATCCCATTGTGGCAAATGAAATAGGTCCTACAGAAAGTGAGTCTGGGGAATTAATAATGAAAAATAAAGAGTTGACATTGGTTTTCACCGAAACAGATACAAGCAGCATCCCAGAAATAGCTGTAACTGGAAAGGAGGGAGGAACACAGGAAAATTACAACACTGGTGGTACTTAGCAAATTGTTGGAGCTGCAGGCTGACAAATCCCCAGGTCATGATGGACTTCATTCCAAGGATCTCAAAATAAGTTGCCTGTGAGAGATTAATACGTTGGTTTTACTTTTCCAAAATTCCCTCGATTTAGGGGAGGTGACATTTGATTGGAAAATAGCAAACTCCTTTATTGGAAAAAGGAAGGAATATCCGTCACAGGGTAAATGTTGGGAGTTATTATTAAAAATAACAAGACTCTTAGGAAAATATCATGGTAATCAGGAAGAGTCAACATGGCTTTGAGAAAGGGAGATCATATTTAACCAATTTACTGTAGTCCTTTGAAGGGCTGTGGATTAAAAGGGAGCTATTGGACATATTGTACTTAAATTTCTAAAATGCATTTAATGAAGAGCCACATCAAAGTTTATCATGGAAAATAAAAGTCCATGGTGTAGGAGATAACATATTGTGATGCATAGAAGATTGGCTGGCTAACAGGAAGCAGAATATAGCCATAAATGTTTTTTTCTGGTTGGAAGGATGTAAAAAGTGGTATGTCAAAGGGATCAGTGCTGGGACATCGACTTTTTACAGGGTAAATAAATGACTTGGATGATGGGACAGAAGGGATAGTTGACAAATTTGCTGCTGGTCTAAAGGATAGGAAAATCAGTTGTGAAGAGAACATAAGGATTCTTCAAAGGGGTAATGATAAATTACATGAACGGATAAAGATCCGGCAAATGGACTATAATGTGGGCAAATGTGAAGTTATCCATTTTGGCAGGAAGAATAAAAATGAAATAGATTATTCACATGCTGAGACATCGCAGAGCTCTGAGATTCAGAGGAATCTAGCTGTCCTAATGCATGAATCACAAAAGATTAGTTTGCAGATACAGCAAGTAACTAGGAAAGCTAATAAAATGTATTCATGTAGTGTGAGGGGAATTGAATATAAAAGTAGGGGAGTTATGTCTCAGTTGTAAAGGGCACTGGTGAGACTACACCATGAGTACTGTGTACAGTGTTGGTCTCCTTATTTAAGTAAATACATTAGAAGCAATTCAAAGAAGGTTTACTAAAGAAATACAAGGAATGTATGGGTTATCTTATGAGAGAAGATTGAACAGGCTAGGCTTGTATCCACTAGGGTTTAGAAGAGAAAGACAATTTGACTGAAGCATTTAAGATCCTAAGGAGTCTTGACAGAATGGATGTGGAGAGGATGTTTCATCTCATGGGAAAATTGGGAAACAGGGGTCACAGTTTAAATATCAGGGATTACCTATCAGTGATCAGATTACAGTGATCAGAAGAAATTATTTCTCTCAGGGGTTATTGAGTCATTGGAACTCCCTTCCTCAAAAGACAGTGGAAACAGAGTCACTGAATGTTTTCAAGTCAGAGGTAGATAGGTTCTTGATAAAGAAGGGAGTGAAAGGTTATCGGGGTCAGCAAGAAGATACAGTAAGATCCATAAACTTATTGTTTCACTCTGTGGGCTAGAAGCACCAAGTAGCCTCTTCCTTCTTCTAACTCTACACATTTGTTATTCCTGCCAAAGTGAATTACCTCACACTTTTCCACATTAAACTCCATTTGTGATAGTTATAGGACGGATATCAGAGGTAGGTTCTTTACCCAGAGGGTGATTAGGGAGTGGAATGCCCTGCCTGCAGCAGTTGTAGATGCGCCAAGTTTGGTGGCGTTTAAGAGGTTAGTTGATAAGTTTATGGAAGAGAAGGGAATGGTTTAGTTTGGAGGGTCATTGCTTTTTTTTCATAATTGGTCGGTGCAACATCGAAGGCCAAAGAGCCTGTTCTGCGCTGTAATGTTCTATGTTCTATGTTCTAACTCATATGTTGTATGTGTATGTATATCCATATTTTCTGTTCTATTGCCTTTATGACTTTATGTGGACTGTAACTGCATTGTGCCATGTAGGATGGGATTTTATCTGGCTCAAAGAATTGGCGCTGCACTTTTGTAAGGTAAGTTGTCCCACGATCTTATTGGAACCAGCATTACGTGCCCTTTGATGGGAGCTGAATCTAAGTTTTACTTTACCATTTGAGCTCCCAGCACACCCTTTCTTAGCAATCCTACGGAGTAGAGCTTCATTATGCCATCCAGGCATTTAGTGGTGTTGCAGATAAGCCACCTATTATAGAATCTATCCCCTTGTCACCTTCATTGTTTACAGCAGGACAAAATCTATCCTCACATCTTTATTGGTCAATTTTCCCATTAATTGAAACATCCCAATTAGTGTTATTAATACTGACCTTGTAAGAACATAGAACATAGACCATAGAACATTACAGCGCAGAACAGGCCCTTCGGCCTTCGATGTTGCGCCGACCAATTAGGAAAAAGCAATGACCCTCTAACCTAAACCATTCCCTTTTCGTCCATAAACTTATCTACTAACCTCTTAAACGCCCCCAAACTTGGCGCATCTACAACTGATGCAGGCAGGGCATTCCATACCCTTACCACCCTCTGGGTAAAGAACCTACCTCTGACATCCTTCCTATAACTACCACCCCTTAATTTAAAGCTATGTCCCCTCGTGCTAGCTTTCTCCATCCTAGGGAAAAGGCTATCACTGTCCACCCTATCTAAACCTCTAATCATCTTATATGTTTCAATAAGGTCTCCTCTTAGCCGCCTTCTTTCTAAAGAAAACAACCTCAAATCCCTCAGCCTCTCTTCATAAGACTTGCCTTCCATACCAGGCAACATCCTGGTAAACCTCCTCTGTACTCTCTCCAATACCTCCACATCTTTCTTATAATGCGGGGATCAGAACATAGAACATAGAACATAGAACACTACAGCACAAACAGGCCCTTCGTCCCACAAGTTGTGCGGAACACATCAAAACCTACCCAGCCATAGACCTATCTATAACCCCCAATCCCATTGGATCCCATATACTCATCCAGAAGTCTTTTAAAAGACCCCAGCGAGTTCGCCTCGACCACCACCAACGGCAGCCGATTCCATTCACTCACCACCCTCTGAGTGAAAAACTTTCCCCTAGCATCTCCTCTGTACTTGCTTCCCTGCACCTTAAATCTGTGCCCTCTCGTCGCGACCATTTCAGCCCTGGGAAATAGTCTCTGAGAGTCCACCCTATCTATTCCTCTCAACATCTTGTAAACCTCTATCAGGTCGCCTCTCAACCTTCGTCTCTCCAGGGAGAACAGTCCCAGCTCCCTCAACCTGTCTTCATAAGGCATGCCTCCCAATCCAGGCAACATCCTTGTAAATCTCCTCTGCACCCTTTCAATAGCTTCCACATCCTTCCTATAGTGAGGCGACCAGAACTGCGCACAGTACTCCAAGTGTGGTCTGACAAGGGTCCTATAAAGCTGCAGCATTACCTCCTGACTCCTGAACTCAATCCCTCGATGAATGAAGGCCAGTACACCGTAAGCTTTCTTAACCACATCCTCCACCTGGGAGGCCGATTTGAGAGTCTTATGGACCCGGACCCCAAGATCCCTCTGCTCTTCCACACAGCTAAGACTCCTACCTTTGATAGTGTACTCATTCATCCCGTTGGATCTGCCAAAATGGACCACAACACATTTATCCGCGTTGAAGTCCATCTGCCACTTCTCCACCCAGTCTTGCATCCTGTCGATGTCATGCTGCAACTTTTGACATCCCTCCAGACCATCCACAACACCACCGACCTCTGTATCGTCGGTGAACTTACTAACCCATCCCTCCACTTCCTCATCCAGGTCATTTATGAAAATGACAAACAGCAAGGGTCCTAGAACAGATCCCTGGGGCACTCCACTGGTGACCGACCTCACCAATACTTCACAATGCTCCAAGTGCGGTCGCACTAGCGTTTTGTACAGTTGCAACATGACATTGCGGCTCCAAAATTCAATCCCCTTACCAATAAAAGCTAAGACTCCATATGCCTTCTTAATAACCTTATTGACTTGATTGCCAACTTTCAGGGATCTATTAACATATACACCAAGTGTTCATCAACACTATTGAGAGTCCTACCATTAGCCCTATACTCTACACATTTGTTATTCCTGCCAAAGTGAATTACCTCACACTTTTCCACATTAAACTCCATTTGCCACCTCTCGGCCCAGCTCTGCAACTGGTCCAAGTCTCTCTGCAAACTATAACACCCCTCTTCACTATCTACCACTCCTCCGACTTTGGTGTCATCGCAAATTTACTAATCCATCCTTCAATACCCTCATCCAGATCATTTATAAAAATTACAAACAGCAGGGCCCCAAAACAGACCCCTGAGGTACACCACTTGTCACCGAACTCCACGATGAATATCTCCCATCAACCACCACCCTCTGTCTTCTATCTGCTACCCAATTCCTAATCCAATTAGCTAAATCACCCTCAATCCCATACATCTGCATTTTCTGCAGAAGCCTTCCATGGGCCACCTTATCGAACGCCTTACTAAAGTCCATAGATACCACATCAACTGCCTTACCCCCATCCACCTCTTTGGTCACTTTTTCAAAAAACTCAATAAGGTTAGTAAGGCACGACCTACCCTTCACAAAACCATGCTGACTATCCCCAATCAATTCATTTCTCTCTAAATAACTATAAATCCTATCCCTAATAATTTTTTCCAAAACTTTGTCCACAACAGAAGTAAGACTCACCGGCCTATAATTCCCAGGAAAGTCTCTATTCCCCTTCTTCAACAATGGGACCACATTCGCTATCCTCCAGTCTTCCGGCATTATACCCGTAACCAACGACGACCTGAAGATCAGAGCCAGAGGCTCTGCAATCGCCTCTCTCACCTCCCAGAGAATCCTAGGGTAAATCCCGTCCGGCCCAGGGGACTTATCTAACTTCAAACCCTCAAGAATATCTAGCACATCCTCCTTATCTACTTCAATACTTTCCAGTTTGCAACCCTGTATCCCAGTGTTCTCCACAACTACATTTACATCTCCCTGCATGAATACCGAAGAGGAATATTTGTTCAGTGCCTCTCCAATCTCTTCAGGCTCTACACACAACTTCCCACTGCTGTCTATGACTGGCCCTAATCTTGCCCTAACCAATCTTCTATTCTTTACATATCTAAAGAAAGCCTTTTCATGTGACTGACACACAGAATTCTGTATACAATATAACATTAAATCATTTATCTATTCAGAAAATAGTTGGTAATCTTTAATTGCAAAGGGTTCTGTAATTCTGCAGTGCAAGATGAATGTTCTTCAATAAGAAGGTGTACTGAAAGCTAACTAAGTATTATAATACTTTAAAAAAAGAACATTAATAAACAGGCTTCAATTATATATTAGTTCCTTCAGTGTTAACTTTTACATTCAGATTTCTATTACATACCTCATGCTCAATCAAGTATTTTTAAAATATTTGCTTGGCACAGTCTGTTATGTCCATTTGATTATGTCACCTCGTGCATGCTGAGCAGAGAGGGATCAAAATGTACTTTCCAGATATTTGCTTTGGATTTATGTTGTTGCTCCTGTAAGATCATTCTCCAAGGCACTTGAAGTCATAACTTAATAATCCTACTAAAATGAATATAAACAACTTGCAGCATTGGATGTTGGCTGGCCAGGCCACATTAGCAAATCACAAAGCATTAGTGTTGAACTATGGAGCAGTGTTTCAAACATGTTAGGCCTCAGAAGAACAATTCAGAATCATTTTTTTCTTTCATAGCATGTGGGCATCAGCATTTGTTGGCCATCTCCAATTTCCTTTAGGAAGCTTGTGGCGAGTCACATTCCTGAACCATGGTACAGCTACAGTGATGTTTGTAAGGAGGTTCCAGGCTTTTGAACCGGTTACAGTGAAGGAACAGTGATATATTTTCAAGTTAGGTTGGTCTGTGGCCTGGAGGGCAATTTACAGGCGATGATGTTCCCATTCAACTGCTGTCTTCTTCTTGCAGATAAAGATGATGGAGAGGTATAGCAAGGCACTCATAAACAATTCAAGTGTTAAATTCAGTCTATGAGGGGTTGAATGGCTCACCTCTTTGCCCTTATGACCGCAAGTGATTTTTAAAAAATGGATATATTTACCAATTCTGTGAATGTTTAACTATTTACAAGCTGTGGCTGGAAAAGACACAACAGATGTGTTTTCTTGAGTTTTTATAAAGAAAAGTATTTATTCTGCTAAGAAAAAGAACTAAAATACTTCAACGTTCACTCACATACTCTCAAAATCCACAACCTCACAATAGATTATAGATTGGGAAGAGAAATAAGGTGATTTAGAATCCGATAAAGTTAAAGGGTATACAGCTCTTGAATGTTGGTGACTTGGCTGAATTCTGAGTGGTCCTTCTGAGTGCGATGCTGAAATAGTTTAAAAATGTAGTCAGATGGTTTATCTGTTCTTTTAAAGATAGGGATTGTTGGGTTGAGATTTCTTTTTTAAATCTTTGGCTGTAACACATGAAGGGTCAAAAATACACTAGACAGGTTTTGAAACTTGCAAGTTGTATGGCGAGAGATAGAGAGGAAGGGGAGATGGAGGGGGAGGCGGAGGGAAGGAACCTACATAGAGATCTTGCTTTTTCAGCCTTTCATTTGCTCTTGCATTGGCTTGAAGAGAAAATATTTGTTTAAATACACAAAGGGTTAGCTGGCGTGTCACATGGTCCTCTGTTTCTCCAACTGCCCAGTGAGCCAAATATGGCCATGATGAGTGGAAAACCTGATTAGATTATGGCTGATTGACTTCGTCTCTCAACCGGAGTCATTTGTCTGAGATAATTACATCGACTGCTATTTCCACACCCAGTTCAGTTTGGAAATTCTGCGAATAGGAACGGGAAATGTGGTTCATTCACATTTCCCTATGGATCTTTGATGGACACTTGCAAACATGTAGGGCAGAATTTTATGAGATTTTCCCTAATGGTCGGCCAGGTGTGAAACTGGAAGAGTTCCAAGTCTGTTTTTCGAGTGTATATTCAAGCCCAATCTTATGCACTCTACCTTTAAAATTTTGTGCAAGTCTGTTTCTCGCTACAGAAGGCAGTGGGTGGGGCTTAATGCACCAGCCAGTCTGTAGAAGGAGATACGGCACATGTACAGACTTCTGTTGCTGCACATGTGCATTTACAATAGCAGGGGTCTGACAGACAAAGAAAGCTGCCAGGGACCTTGCTACTGTGGGCACCCTCAACGAGCAGTCTGCTGCAATCGTGGAGGTCTGCGGCCTGAATTTCAGCCCCCCAGCCAATACTGCCCCACTGCCCAAACTTATCATGGACTCCCTTCCTTCCCTATCTATCACAGACCCTGTCCCTCCCCCACTGATTGCAGCCCATTGCCCGCCCCCACCGATCGCAGCCCTGCTATCCCCTCCTACCAATTGCATGCAGAGTGGCAGAGTGGCACTGGGCCCCATCCACCCACCTACAGGCACTGCCCTCTAGCATTTCTCCTCGTAGGCTATGACCATCCAAATGCCCCATCCATTGCCAAGTGCCCTGTGGACATTGCCTAGGTGCCAGGATGGCACTGACATTTTGGCATAGCCCAAAGGGCACATCCAGCTTGCCCTTGCCTTCCAAGTGGGCCTCAGTAACCTTCTGTTCCACTGGTGAAGCCAACACGACTACTCCCCATTCTTGGGGGATGGTGGGGAGGGACGTGCAAGTGTTTACCCCTCACCCATTACCGCTGAGAGGCTGATCATGCTGGAAATTCGTAAAATAGCGCAGGCTGCGGAAACCAACACTGTTCACGCTAGTTGCTTTATCCCTGATTTTACGGCTTTTCCCTGCTCCAAAACAGACGTAAAACAGTGGTGAAATCCCATAATCTCTGATTCAATGGCTTTGGAATATGGAAGATACGATGATGTGAATGTGCAGGCAACTTTGACTGTGATTTCAAATTGCTAGAATGAGGCTTTGGTCTTTTAAATTGTTTAATTAGTGATTTCCAGCCAGCATATTCACAAGGGCAATTTTATTTTTACAAAGCATGGATTCGTAATGTGAAGAACAACTACGTTATTTTGCTGACAAAAGATAATCACAATTGCGGCAGTTCAGCAGGAGAGCAATTGCAGTGCAGTTGAGACTGGGGATGAGATGGGGTAGGGCTATGACTTTGTACTTGCCCTGGCAATAGTAAATTGGTAGCCTGTGTTACATTTTTCACAAAGTTTATTTCCATTGACTTCAACTGCACAAGATCATTGTAAACAAATTATCCCTAATACACTATCAGTATAAAATAAATAAAGGTCACTAACATACAGAATATTTACAACATACTAGAAAATATATTAAATACAATGTGAGAAATTAATATTTTCTCAGGGGAATACCTCCTCTCTGGCATAAAGTTGTATTCATGCCTAAAATCATGGCTTGTTGGTAAATACTATGCCCTCTGTTACAATGTGATCATTGCCAGTCAGTCCATTGGAGACATGTGCAGGTCATAACGAGCGTAAAAAGCAGTGCTGTAATCACCAACAGCTGGAGTGCACATTTCTTTCCATGGGTAAAAATGCAGACATGTTAAACCAGTCACAAATGTAGGGAAAAGTTAACTTACAAATATGCCAAAACAAGAAAAGCTGCATTGTGGTATTGTGGTGTCATGTAGAGGTTGCTTTGACATCAGACCAGAGAAGTTATTGTGACTTGCTGTAGGAATTTAGAAGCAGATTTTTTTAAACTCTACATCTTCTGATAAATGATTCTGGAACTTACAATGTTGCATCAATGATAGGAATCTTTTCATCAGCAAGAAGGATGGCAAGGTGGCATTGCTGGGAGCAGCATGGCGCTTAGCACTGCTGCCTCACAGCATCAGGGATCCTGGTTTGATTCCCAACTTGGATCACTGGGAAGTTTGCACCTTCTCCTCATGCCTGTGTGAGTTACATCCAGGTGCTCTGATTTCCTCCTACACGTCAAAAACATAAGGATTATGTGCACTGACCATGTTAAATTCTCACTTAGTGTACCCAAATGGGTACTAGAGTGTGGCAACTAAGGGATTTTCACAGTAACTTCATTGAAGTGTTAATGTAAGCCTACTCCTGACACCAACAAATAAAACTTGAATTGGCATAGGGAAATAGATGATCTAAACACTTAAACAATAATCCTCGTTACATCAGTCAGAAGTAAATTTTAGGTAAAAAGTTAAAAATTGTGAGCTTTGTACCTCTTGGGGGTAAAAAGTGATGGAAATTGCTTCTATTGAGAAATGAATTTAAATCATGAGGGATTGACAAAGGTCAGGTGAGATTTGCAACACTATCACCCTCAGAAGACTTACTCCATTTAATTTCAATTACTTTGAAGGGGAAGCACAATTTTCCCCAGCAAAGTAGACAAAATCAGCATTTGGATACTCAAAGATTTGACAATAGGCTGTGGGAATTGTACTCAGCACAGAGTAACTAAGGCGGTTAAAAGAGACTGTCTGAAATTCACAACCATACAGCTTCGCTAAAGCTTCCAGTTACCCAGCTTCTTAACTGGGAATACAATTTAAATTGAAGACTGGAAATTAAACTGAATGTGCTCATGAAACAGACAATGGGAAATTTTACTGATCAAATCTTAGCAAACAATTTGGCGATGCCAACTTGTATTGAAACCTAACATTTATACAGTGCCACAAAGGCAGTATTGCCACAAAATGGGAAGTCTGGGTTTTTGTTTATCGACAAATTGGCAATGAGCTAAGAATTGATAGTGAAAGCATATGTGATTGATTACAATTCCTTCATGGGTCAGCAATCACAACAGTAGTAATGTAGTACCACTGAATAGAAGGATACACACTGTGGAGGTCCACTCTGTGTTGTAAGACACATGCTAAACAGATTAACATGCCATGTCAGACCCAAACTTAGCAAAGCAGGGATAGAATTTCCAAGGCTCCATGTTGGAACTAACCTATACATCAGTGAACAAAAAACAATCATTGCAACTAGGCCATTTTGACTTCATAAATCTGAACAAAATATAATAGTTATTACTCATGGCATTTCCCACTGTCTGGCTTTTTGCCTGATACAAACAAATTAATTCATTGAGCATTTGGCAAGTTGCTTAAAGATCCCTCAACAATAACAGGCATTATAATTTATATAATGTAGTGGTTTGTAAATTTGACTAGTCTTTAATTGAAAATACAATGATATCCCTACTAATTAATACATCTTTCCTTTAAAATAATTCCTATGAATATTCTGTTGCAAGTGATATGGCAAAACATATAGCCTGAATTAAAAAATTCAAATACAATCGTACAATTGTAGAATGGTTACAGCATAGAAGGAAGCTATTCAGCCTATCACGTCCATCCTGACCTGTAATCATTTAGTTCAACGGGGTCTTTGTTAAATTCTTATGAAAACTACCATGATATCACTTGAACAGCACCAAACATTGATATTCATTTGGTCAGCTTTTCTCATCATTGCAAACTGCAGCTAATATAAATCTATTTTATTGCTGCAATTATGCGTTCTTGCAGCTGAACTGTTCAACTATTTTTGCAACAAGTCCAATTTATTTTTATTAAAAACAGTGTCCATCTAAGCCAAGATACTAAGAATACCTTCAGTATTATTCAAAGAAATTAAAGCAGTGCTTAATTCACGTTATTTGTTGCTGTCAGAATAATGAATACTCGTTCTCCTTCAGGAATTCCTAATCCTCCCAGTGTGGCTGTAACCCCGTGGATAATGTTATCATAGGACTGAATAAATAAACATCTTCACCAAATTAAACAGAAGTTAAATGAGCAGTAACATCAATCCAGAAGAGAAAGATCTGTGTAAATGTAACACTGATTCCTGGGCTTTTTGCCAGGATGGAGGAATATCCTTTCCATTAGATTAACCCATCTTTCAATAATGAGACTGACTATAACCCTGTACACCCTTTTGTTGCATGTCAATGTGAAATATTCACCACATTGTTTCTTTTTAAGCGCAGTGACCAGTACATTTTTATCCCAGAATCAAAGAACGAATTGCCAAGTAACACAAAGATGGAAGAATTCAAGACTCAGAACATCCTTTGATATTGTATCCTTTACAGCTATACGGTACCCATATGTCTGTCTGTCAGCTGTACTGCTGGTTAGACAATGTCCCTCTTGCCTACACATGGTTGATTCTACAGCTGACAACCATTATACTTAGGCACAACTTTATTTAACATATTCCAAACGTGGCTTAATACTCAGAGGTATTCATAAACATGCAATAAAGTAAGGTGAAAGTAGAACATTGCTTCCAGAGTTTTATAAGCTGTGTTTAGTAATTTTAAGTGGGAAGTTTAAGCAAGTATCAGCAAGCATTTTGAAAGTGCTGTAAAGTTTAGTTATATCTGAAGGACTTGTTTTTGTTATAGTTTTGTGCTCCATTCTTAGATTAATCCCAGAGATCCCCCAATAGGTTAGTCAATAAATGCCTGACACAGTGAACCCAACGCATCAGGAAGAAATGAAGAACTTGCCTTTATATAGCATTTTTCACAACCTCAAAATGTTCCAAAGTGCTTCACTACCAATTAAACATTTTGAAGTGTAGTCACTGTTGTAATGCAGTGAAATGCAGCAACCAATTTACGCACAGCCAGCTTCCATGAAAGAGTAATGAGATGACCAATCAATTAGTTTTATTGATATTGTTTGAGAGATCATTATTGAATGGAAACACCACTTCCAGTCCTTTTTGGAGAGTGCTGTATGATAATCTATGTCTGTTTGAGGGACAGATGAAGTCTTGGTTTAATATCTCATTCACAAGATAGCCTCTATGATAATTCAGCAGTCCATTTGTGCAACAATTAAATGCCAGCTTGGATTACAAGCTGAAGAATCTAGAATAGAATTTGAATCCAAAACCTTCTGACTTGGAGAAAAAAGTGCTACCACTATACAAAGGTCAACATCTGCAATTACACATTTGTATTAAACTAGCTGATTTTAACTCTGGGGTACAACATAGTTCTACAATTAGTACTTAGGTTAGAAAAGAGTCAATTTTGGGTTTCATTGTTGATTACTTTCCAATGATCTGTGCCGTAACGTGTGCATGTTTGGATAAAATTGGGGGACTGGGATGACCCCCTTAATCACAATTTGGTTTAATGCTTGAAATTTTATTTGTGATTTATTTTTCCTTTTTAGTTTGTCCCTCAGTTTATTTAATTTAGTTTAATTGTTTAATTCAAAAGAGTTGAACCAAATTGACCTCAACTGTGAATCCAGCCACAGTCAAATGAGCTGCTGCTATGACCATCGAAGTTATGCCATTAAAAAAAGTCAGTGTGCAAAGTTTGCTAGTATTTGTAGAAATATCACAAATGATTTCAAAATTTTCAAGAGTGTTGAAAATTGTAGAAGGAAATTATAGAATCCCTATAGTGTAGAAGCCATTCAGCCCATCAAACCTGCAATGACAACAATCCCATCCAGACTGATCCCCATAAGCTCTGCTAAACTTCTGATACTAAGAGGCATTTTAACATGGTCATTCAACCTAACCTGCACATTTTTGGACTAAGAAAACCAGAGCACTCGGAGAAAACCCACACAAGCACAGGAAGAACGTGCAAACTCCACACGGACAGTCAACCGAGGTCAGAATTGAACCTGGATTCTTGGCCCTGTGAGGCAGCAATGCTAATCAATGTGTCACTATGCCTGAAATAGGCTGAGAAATCATTATTTTTCCCTCTAATGAGAACATAAGTCTACTTCTATTATAAAGTGCCACAAAAAAATGCATGTTAGCTCTCCAATGGATCACTATGAGAAGGTAATACTTGCCTAAGTTATACAAGCCAGCAATTCAGAGTGGGTTCCCATGTGTACTAGGTTTGCTCACCTTAGCACAGATGACAGTCTGGACATTGGTCTGGGAAGAAGATTAGTCCAGATGATATTCAGTGAGTGATGCTGGAAAAGTATGAATTTGTCAAAATTGATTGGGAGTGGGAATATGATCAGCTGTGATCAACCATAAAGTTGAATTTGTTACAATAATAATTACTTTGGCTCAAGCTTGAAGAATGTTTTTCTGGGCGAGATACTGAAGTGCATCTGGTACCCATGATATATAGATGAGTGGGAGTCAATATTCTCAAGAGGGCACTGAAAACTGACACAGCTAATTTGAGATTCCCCAGACTCACTTTATGACTGGATCTTCACAGCCAACAAAGCAGAGATTTTTAACCCATTAAAAGAGACATATTTTAGCCTACAGGATGGAATTCCAAATTAGCTTCATCAGGTCTGTTTAAATTCCACGATATTCTGAACCATTTCCTGGTTGACTTATAAATATGCGATTTACAGCAATTTTTACAAGGCTTCAAATGAAGACTAAAGGAACTCTCTGAGCTTCTTTGTGTTTATGAACATCATGAGGTATATAGCATGGAAGTTACAATATATTAGGAAAAAGGAATGGAAATGTGTAACTTGCACAAATCTAACCAAAGTCCATTAGCACTATTGATAATCCCATTTAATTGTTCACTTTCTCTTCAATATATATGAAACACCTAATTAATACTCATTATGTATTCAATTATAGATGGCAGCCTGGGGGTTATTTTGGGAACCGTTGCGGAGAACAGTAAAACCCCATTATTGTTTGTGTAGTTTGAAAATGCCATGCCCCATTTGCAAAGGCAATTCAGGATAGGTAATAAATGCTGGCTATGTACAATGTTCTTATTCCACAAAAGAAATTAAAA
The DNA here is from genome assembly GCA_024679065.1 of Sphyrna mokarran. Taxonomy (NCBI): domain Eukaryota; kingdom Metazoa; phylum Chordata; class Chondrichthyes; order Carcharhiniformes; family Carcharhinidae; genus Sphyrna; species Sphyrna mokarran. The sequence goes on along the minus strand of JAGIQG010000006.1, from coordinate 36,012,458 downwards.
ATCTATATGATAGTTACTGAAATCTAGTATGAGCAGCTTTGATCAGTTGTTGTTTTCACACATAAAACAAAAACACAATTGTCATAAATTCAAATGATCTCGGTTCTTCATCCATCAATCATCTGATGACAGCCTTGGTTTCCAGTTGTGGTGGGGAACAAGATTGTTGGGGGGAGATTGTGGATGGAGATTGAGGGATGCCTATGCTCCAAATCAGATTTAAAGATCGAGTAGTCCCGAACCCTGATCCTGGGAAGGAGGATCCATTTCCAAATGGGACTCTATCTCTGAACTGAGGATGGGAGGACAACATGTGGTGTTCAACCCTTAGTCCTGCAGTAGTATCTGATCCCTGATTCTAGTGGGGGGGGGGCACTCGCATTAAAACTCCCTTTAAAATAATCCTTGTTATTGCAGATAGTTAACAGAAGAAGCAAATTAATTCATGTTTCTCAATGAATGTTTTACTGATTTTTTAAAATCATTCGTGGGATATGGGCATCGCTGGATGATCAACAGCCATTGCCCATCCCTTGTTGCCCTAAGGCAGCTGTGTGTCAACCACATTGTGGCTCTGGGATCACATATTGTCAGACTGGACAAGGATGGCAGATTTCTTCCCCTAAAGGATGCTAGGGAACCAGATGGGTTTTTCCGACAATTGACAATGGCTTCATGATCATTAGTAGAATCTTGATTCCAGATATTTTTTATTGAAATCAAATTCCACCATCTGGAATGGCAGGATTTGGACCCAGGTCCCCAGAGCATTAGCTGAATTTCTGGATTAATAGCCTCAACCCCCTTAAGTAAAGCACCATGGAACAATATTTACATTTAAAGGACTTGTATAAATGCAAATCATTGTTATGGAAAGTCTATAGCAAAAGTTTCTGAGGATAGAATAAGATGTTCAGCTGGTTAGTCAATCATTTATAAAATATACAGGATATTCTATTTTTATAATTAAACATTGACATATGGCTTTTCAAGAATGCCCATATGTGAAACATTTAAGTTCAAATACACTGTAAAACCTGAGAGACTGTTCATTTTCTCTATATTGACTGTAATAAGTAAACACAAAGTCATAACGTATTCCATCAAGCATTTTGCTGTGAAATATTTGAGCTATTTCTGTTACAACAAGATCAGTATGTAAGAAATTATGATCTAAAGTGGGTTTCTAGGTGTGTACTGGGATGAAAGGATGCCAATAAGGGAAGTACTAAAGTCCAAAGAATAAAATTTAAAGACCAATATTTTTAGTACATCTATAATAATGTACAAAAAACACAGAACTAACATTCATTGTCAGCAATTTTAACATTTAACCCAAAAGAATTACTCAGTGAAGAAACACCAACTTCCTTTCACAGGTTCAAAACTTATTTGTGGAGTTTATGACTGATCATTTGAAATTCATCACTGATTTCTAAGAAAAAAAGGAGTAAGGATATTTGGGGAATAGGTGGGGAGGTGGATTTGAGATCAGGAGATTTGAGGTCAGCCATAATTCAATTGAGTGGTGGAGCAGGCTTGAAGGCCTGAATTTGTCTACTCCTCCTCCTAATTCCTATGTTCCTATGTTCCTATGACTACAGAGTGAGCTAAAAGTGGCTGTAAAACGAAACTATGTATTTTCATGGTTACCACAGATTGATTAGGTATTTTTTTAAATAAAGTAGTACATTTGGGCAAAATCCTACCAAAAAATGACAGAGTGTTGCTTTCAGCGCACGAATAGTAATTCTTGCCGATGGTGCATTTTTGGGCAGAATTTTATGTCTCATTAGCAATAATTTTTATGCACACAAATTTCATACTGCTCCAGCAGTGTGTTCCCTCTGACTCACCCATCCCCTCCAGTGACAAAACTGTTGCAAACACTGGGAATTTCCATACAAATAGCTCCTCAGCACTCGTTCCATGACAACTGCAGGTAACTATAGGCAAGAAGGTAGCACACAGCTTTTTGGTGGGGGCCCTCCTCATAATGCAGGATGGAGTGGAGCAAAGGGAGGACATCAGCCCCATTCATGGAACAGTGAAGCTCCACTTTTCTTCCCCCCTCCCCCATCAAAGCACACTTCTGTCATGTCTAACAGTGTTCTCCAATGACCATGAGGCCAATGGCTATCAAGGTGATACCAACCTGGCCCTCAGCTGTAAGATGGATGTGAACACTAGGACTCCTGATGTGAGTGGGGCTTGTAATAGTAGACACTGCACAGCCCATGGTTCTGAACCTTATGATAAGTCCATTTGATGGCAGGGTGAGTTAAGGCAGGAGCCAAACATATTGCTGAGGTCGAGAGGAGCATCTCCTTGTCCTCAATGCAACTCATCATCGTTGTCTGGCAGAGTCTGGCCAATAACTTCAGTGCCTTGCTCATGATATCTGGCAACAGCATGCGACCATACTGCTAGCAGCACATAACTGGTAGAAGTGCTAGTCGATCCTAGTCTCACTCGTCCTTGAAGCAAAATGCTAAGAGCCATCCTTGGCCCTGACCACTTCCCGAGCTTCTTCCACCTCCTCCTCTGCATGATCTTCCTCACTGCCTTTCCTGACATCCTCCTCAGCTGGGGAGACACGATGGTCCTACATCTCCTCCAGGTCCAAGTGGTTTCCACTCTGTAGCACTGAGTTATGGAGACTGCAGCAAAATACACTGATACAGGAGACCGTCTGGGGGCTATATTGTAGGGCTATCCTTGACTAGTCCAGGCACCTGAACTGCCTCTTCAGCAGGCCAATAATCTGCTTGATTAGCATGCCCTTTGCAGCATAAGCCTTATTTTAATTACTCTCCGCTGATGTTTCTGGCCTCCACAGTAACATCATCAGCCATTTTCTGATGGGGTACGCCTTGTCCCCAGAGGACCATCATTCTGGCCACCACTCTCCCTCAAAGATGGCTGGAGTTGACAATGCCAAAATGTAGCTGTTATGCATGTTCCTCAGGAAATGGAGAAATACCTGCACAAAGCACATTGTGTTATCAGAATGGAGAACGAAAGTTCTCTACCAACCCACTCCTGCCATACAAAACTGCCCCCCAACTGTCAAGATCCATGGTGAGCCCCTGGACAAAGTGGCTTATCTCCCATACCAAGGGAGTCTCCTCTCAGCGTAGGCAGACATTGCTGATGAAATTCAACATCTGTTTTAATGTGCCAGTGCAGGTGCCTCAGTAACAGAATGTTCAAAGAAGGAGACCTCAAATCCACTTGCTTATGATTTATATAGCATCTGGGGTCCCCACCCTCCTGTTTGCATCAGAAACATGGACAATGTACAGCAGACACCTCAAATCACTGGAGAAATATCACCAATGTTGCCTTCACAAAATCATGCAAATCCACTGGCAGGATATGGGAGTCCTCTCCCAGGCCAATGTCACCAGAATCAAGGCTACCGGTCACACTCAACCATCTGCAATGGTCAGGCCACATTGTCCGCATGCCCAATATAAGACTTCCAAAACAAATGCTCTGCAACGGCAAGCAATTGCTAGGATGCTATAGGAAATGCTGCAAAGGCAATCTGAAAGCCTCCCTAAATAAATGCAACATTCCCATCGACACATGGGAATCACTTGCCTTGGAACACATAAACTGGAGAAGAAGCATTCGTGAAGGCGCCAATCGTCTTGGGTGTCACAGGGTAGAGCATGTGGAGATCAAGCATCCAACAATGGAAAGAGAGCGCAGAATTCGGGGTGTCCCACCCACCCACCCACCTCATCAAATACCACCTGCCAAACCTGTGACAGAGTCTGTGGCTCCAGAAACGAACTATTCAACCACCACAGAACCCACCTCCCCGGACTGGAAGCAAGTCATCCTTGACCCTGAAGCATTGCCAAAGAAAGAAGAAGAACTTATAATGCACTCACTTAGCCTGTACAGCACTGAACTGCAATGCATGGTGACTCTACGTTCTACTCGAAAAGAATGCATTTAGTTCCCTTTGACATATCTATAAAATGGATGAGTAAATTATATTTTCACTGTAAAAGGTGTAGCAGTGCCAAAGAATGAGACATTTTCCACTTTTCACAAAGTAATACAACCACAGCCAAGCATATTTTGGCTTGGATCAGATGCAAGCAGAACTTACATACGTTGCAATGCCAGTGTATCTGATCCTTTAAAAAACACCATTTTACTGCACAAACGCACAATAGAGTTTTCATTTCCACCAATCTCCTGTGGCTTTGGAGTATAATATTTCATTTAAATTCATATGACACATTCTTTCCTTGTGCATTGGATTGTGATAACTAAAATTAATTTTACTTGTCACCTTTATAGCAAGAATAGACCTCCAACCTTGCAGGAATCCAATGTGTGAATTGGATTCAAGTCACAGTGATGAATTTATTCAGTCAGAGTTAAGACTGAAACAATTTAAGTTCATTTCCCTTGCAATTCTTTACAGCTATCCAAAAGTAGAAGCAGTCATCTCTGAATAACTTGCCTGTGTAGCATTTTGCTCTGGAAATTGAATCCACTCAAGGCTTGTCGCAATAATAACCTTGTTGATGAACACATTTGTTTTGCATTGGAAGATGTGAAAATATAACTTGTTTTCCTAGCACAAAGTTCATTCACCATAAAACTGCCTCTTTTACTGTGTATTTATTGCCGAGCTGTTAACACAGCATATTACCATCCACTGCACCTTAAGTATCTTAAACTGGTGCCAGTGCAATAAGTAATCTAATCAACTATTTTGTGAAATTAGTCAGACTCAAAGCTACTTAAATGCTGCAAATTACGTAGCTTATTGCACTAGTGATAGTAAATAGTGGGAAATTGTGATTCAGACTATAACAGAATTTTTATTGTCCTACGTGGTCCAAAAACAGTGGGACATGCTTTCTTAACCTTTTTAAAACAAGCATAAGTGATCAGAAATTATTTAGGGCCCGACCAATTTTGATGAGTTCAAATCTCACTCTGTAATTACTGAGCACAGAAGCCATTAAACATTAAGATTATTATTAAAATCTTGATCAGTGTCAAAGAGGAGACATAATGGGGGCTGAATCACTGGTGTTGATAAAACCTATTTGTTTTAAAATCTTCCCTGAAGGCTCAGTCAGTAAGTTCTGTGTTTAAAGTGGGACTGAACCATAACAATTTAAGAAGAATTTTTGGTTCCAGCTCCAGTTTCTGTTGAGTTTGTTGATCTAGTTAGCTTACAATTGAGACAGTGAGAATTATTTTGATGGAAGGTTGAAAATTGTGAATAAGATTATGGGCTCACAATTTTGGTCATAATTGCTGATTGTCATTATTTGAAATTGCTTGGAATTGGTAAAAGAAGATATCTACAAGTTTAACATTCAAGTACTAATTACGTGCAACTTTGCTGGATCAGATAGTATGGGGTCTACAGACCCACTTCCACTGAAAGTGTGGAGTGGACCCGGTGACACATGGGGCAGAATCTTCAGAACTCCGAAGATTCGCAGCCATCAGAACGTTTTTCGGGCCCCCATTCCAGTGGTGTGTGCTTTCTACCCACCTGCCTCTTCCCAGAAGTGGTGGTTAAAAGGTTTCCTGAGAGAGAAGACACAAGCAGAGGGCCTGCAGATATGGTTGGCCTGCAGCCCCATTGAGAGAAGCCTGTAGAGAACAGCAAGGGCACCTCAAGATAGTGGCACTCTCTGAAGTTGTCTGGAAGTTTAAGAGTGAAGAATAGCCATATAGTTGCCAGGTGATCATATTGAAGGAAGGAACTCACTCATAGGATCTCTCTTGCCTTTGGCTGTGATCCCTTATGCATGGGCTCTGAAATGATGGTATTTAGGCGTGGAGTTGATTGACAACTGCTTGTTGAATGCCACTGCGAGATCATTTCCACATACCTGCCAGGATCCTGCCGCTGTGGGGTGTTCCTTCAAATATTGGGAAGGTCCTGGCAGTGGCATCTTCCCCATAATTAATTCCTCTGCTGCAGCAGGAATGTCATCAAGGAGGTAAGTTGATGCATTATCTTCAGATGTTGTTCCCAGTCCAAACCTCTCTCAGCAGGATTCGGAAGTTTGTGCCGTCACAAGTTTCCCGATGGCTCAGGTACTGAGAGGAAGGACACAAAGGTTCTCAGATGTGACACTGGAGATCCTGGTGAAAGAGTCACCTCTGGTGGGGGTTGGTATATGGATGGAGTCCATCTCAATCTCTTATCCTCTTATTTCTCCTCCATCTCTCTCCAGCTCTCCTCTGTGTTGTGCCCTCTTCCCTTTACTCCTGGAAGATCACCACCTTTCTCCTGATGGCTCCTACAAGGTATCCAGTAACTAGATTGGAACAGCACGCACTTTTTTTAAATAAAGCCCTCAGAAATTTTTTAGAATAAATGTCGGTGTAGTGTTATTGCCATCTTGGCAAAATGTCTTCTGATGTATTTCAAACATCAAATGGCAATAAACTTTAAAAAGTGCTCGAAATTTTCACAATGACTTGGGAAATGGTTGTTATTCAGACTGTGTGAAATGTGAAGAGCTATTGACTAAATGCTGTACAGCCTCAGAAAGAGTCCGAGTAAACAACTTGCATTGCAATCAGTCCCATAATGATTCTTCGGGTAGCTGTTTCTAGTGAAAGCTATAACTCCTTCACCAAGATAGCATCTGGCGTAAAACACAAGATTATCCAGTGATTCAGCTCAATACCCCACCCAGGCTACCTCCTTACCTGCCAAGGAAACCATCAAGAACTGCCTTCCTAGATGAGGGTTGTGAGTGACGGGAGGAAGAGAGGGAGAAGTTAGGAGAAAGACAGGAACAGCGATCAGGAGGGGAAAGAGTCACTAATTGTGAGAAGAACAAATAGGAGTCAGCAACAGTCTTTGGAACTATGGTGAAACTGGGAGGAGTGGGACTGCATACCCCGACTCCACTGTCAGGGAAGGATTTTTTTAATAGCTTTTTGCTGAAGCCTCAAGCATGATTTTTTTAGGCCACATGTAAACCATGGCCTGAATTTTCAAGATGGTGGAAGCTGGGACTCCACCATCTGAACAGACAGTGGGGGAACACATCCCCATCAACTCAAGCACCCCTAATGCCTTATTATGCTCTAATGAGCATTGATTTGTATAAGGCAGGACTTTTACCCGTCACTCGGGAGGTAATTCTGCCTTGGAGAGTTGTTGGCCACCCAGGCACAGATCTGCAGTCCCCTGCAGGGAGCTGCCTGGCATGATATTCCAGGAGCCCATGGACAGGTAAGTGGCATGGTTGGGAAGACCAGGAGGACCTCCAGAAAGGGGGATGCAATTGGGGTTTTCGGGGATAAGCCAAGAAGGGAGGGAGGTCTGGTAACCAAGCCTTCAGGAGAGAACACCCCCAATCAAAAGTGGGCTTCTCATGGAGATTCTCCATTTCCAGTTCGAGATCCAGCTATGCTCAATAATGCGGTTCCACCTGGGGCTGGCAATGAGTTGCAGCCTACGAATTGACAATGGTGTGGGAACACCCTTAACTGACCATTTAAACGTCTTAGTTGAGGCAAGGGTGGTCTTCCCCTCTATAGCTCTGCCTGCCACACTGTAAAACACTGGAAAGTGAGGGTGGGTAGGATCCCAAAGAAAATCCCTTTCATGCAACTTCACACTCCCCATCTCCACCTCAGAATGCACTGGAAGATGGGGAGCATAAAATTGTGGCTCATGTTATTCTGATTGCAGCTGGTCTAATACAGGCTCTGTTCAGAAAAGTTCATCATTTCAAAGTGAGTCTCAAACAGATGTTAGCCACTTCTGCCCATCTCCCCCCTCCCCTCCATCTCAACCTCCACTTGTATTCAGCAATGACCTAATTGAGATAAGGGTCCTGGAGATCTCTCTGTTCTTACTAACACAGTAAGAAACGTACTTTCAGCATGGATAATTGCATGCACACTGACCACCCTGTTCGATGCTTAGGCTCCAATATTGCAACTAAAAAAAGTGAGTGCAGTGCCAGTGAATTTCTAGACCCCTGAAAGTGGCCACAGTTGAGGAGAGAATTGGGCCCTAATCAATTAAAATGTCCACTAATCTTCTGTAGCCATGTCTGTGCCAATGCATGGGCCCTTCTAACACCAATATACTGTCAGCTTTTCAGGAAAGGGTGAAGATTTCAATGCACAAAATCATGAACTATAATTCTACTGTTAATTCCAGTCTCCAGGTATTTCTTGAAATATGGAATGGGAATAAGTAGTTCATTTTCAGATTGGCAGGCATTGATGAATGAGGTACAACAACTTCAATGTTTGGGCCTCATCTACTTACCATCTATATCAACAATGTGGATGAGGTGACCAAATATAATGAACTCAAGGTTGCTGGCAATAGTGGCATTATGAGAATGTAAGCAAGGACGCAAAGAAGTTGCGAGCATTTGGACTTGGACAAGTAAAAGAAATGAGCAAGAATATGACATTGCTCCACGTTATATTCTGTCTGCCAAGTTCTCCACTTTGGAAGGAAAGTTCAAATAGTAGAGGGTAGGATTCTCCCCAGAAAAATTCTAAGTGTTGAATTTGGATAAAAACTGGAGTAAATCTCAATCTTTTTTTTCAGTGGGATTTTCAAATTAAATCTCCCACAAGCTGTGCATTGCAGAGTGAACCAGTACAATTCACGGGAAAAATTTAGGGGTGGACTTATTCCGCTGGAGAGACCAGGATGGCATTGCCAGCTTGGGCAACCTGCCATGTCCCCAACCTCCTGGATGTCCTTGGTAGCCTCCATTCATTCCGGTGGGGTCTGACTGCCAGCTCCCCATTAGTGCAGCTAGAGTGAAACACTCCTGGCAAGGGAGGAGGGACTGGCGGGCCTGGAGACATCCGTCAGGAGTGTATTTGAATAGTCTTCACTTGCCTGGAAGAATGCAGCTCCAAAAACACTCAAAAACCTTGACATCATCCAAAACAAAACAGTCCATTTGATTGTTATTAGATAGGTTCCCATTCATTCCCTCCAGCACTAACACACAGCAGGCAGAGTGTGTATCATCTACAAGGTGCATTGCAGGAATCCACCAAGACTCCTCAAGCAGCATCTTCCAAACATATTACTGCTACCACCCGAAGGGACAAAGGTAGCAGGCACATGGGAACATTTGGAAATTCTGCTCCAAACCATTTAGTATCCTGTCTTGGAAACATTGTCTTTGAGTCAAAATCCTGGAATTCCCACCCTAAGAGCACTTTGGGTGTATCCACATATCAATGACTGGCACAATTCAAGCAAAAAGCTCATCATTACTTTCTGAAGGACAATTAGGAATGGACAATAAATACTGGTCTAGCCAGTGATGCCTACATCACAGGAATGAATAATTTCTAAAAAGATGGTGTAATGGCTGAACATCAGCATACGTCAGTTTACAAGGACCACAAATCGATTCCAAAGGTTTTCCAGTCCAACTAACAATAAGATAACATTCTGAGAAATATGCGAATTAGCATCAAAACAGCAAAAGATGAATTTTAACAAATCAAGGTACTGCACAACTTAGATAAAAATGTTGTAAACTGTGATGATATCCAGAGTGGATGCAAATCCAGATCACAGCAATGAAAATAATGATGCTATATCCGTAAATCAAATTCTTCTTCTTCACATTGTTCTGTAACAAGTTTGTTGTTACAGATTCACAAGGATGACAGCCAAGTCCAATATTAAATATGAAATATGTAGATAATATAGTAAACCACACCAGCCCCAAGATCATAGGATTCATCTATAGTAAAGAATAATTCCCGGCAGAAAAGACAAACAGAAGTCCACCTAAAAAAAACTCCTACCTTCGCTTCTCTCCTTTGATCTTTCGACATCTTTATGATCTATGTTAGATTACAAAATAATTTGTTGAATATTGTTGATCTATACAAAGTTATATAGAAGCAAATAAATTGAAAAATTGCTATCATTTTAACCCAGAGACATAAATAGAACTGAATGTACAATCAAATTCAATTAGAAACCAAACTAAGCATGTCATCATTTACTTTGCATTAAAAATGTAATTAAATAACTTAGAATACCTAGTGTAATGTGTATTGCCTGAAATTCTTTTGCTAATTAAAGGCCTGGATTGGTAACAGCACTCCAGCCTCTGGCTTTCATTCTACCTTAAGGCTGATTAAATTACTAGGACCTGCTTATGATTTTCAGTTGTTTCAGATTTTGTGCTGCAGGAATCTCAGCAACTAATGAAAACCATGATGTCCCATCTTATTGCATTAGTAAAAGACAGTTAGTGGCTGTGTCAAATAGTTGGCTATCCAAATGAGTTTCAGTCTATTTCAATGGGTGAAATAAACAATCAAATATTAATCGATAACAGGGCAACAAACTATTTTGGACAGGAGTTAATTTTAACAGTCACATGTTATAGAATTGCTATATGGAAGTTGGCTTCTTTGTGATGTTGTCACCAAATCCAGGTTATAACTTAAATTGTGCCTGGTGTTAACTGGACAATAGTTACCTTGAAATTGGATCAGTAGTCTTACACCCTGGTAATGAGAGTAATGACTTCAGCTTGACCTATGAGGTTGGGCTCTTGGAGTTTGAGCTCCCTGATTCAGGACATAATAGGAAATCTTATTCAGGGAACTCATATTCCAGAACCCATCATCATGGGTCTACTTGAAGTCATTAGAGTGGTTGCTTTTTTGAAAGGGAGCTACCCCAGAGGTCCAAATAATTTACCTACTTCAGGTGTGAAGCCTCTTTTAAACTGCAAATTACAGCTCTAGAACATTGCTATTTTAATTTGCAATTGGTTGGAGCATACACACATTGACAGTTTATGGCTGACTGACCTGAAGAGACCAACCAGAGTGAAATGTAATACTGATTTGTGGAACAGAAGGGCTGCTGTTATCCTGGAATGCCTATGTCCCAGAAAACTCTACTCTTCAACTCCTCTCTGACCCCCAAACCCAACAAAATCAACCCTCACAGTCTAGGTTTCCTTATGTTTGTTTGCTGAGATGATTCAATAATAATTATTAACAATCTAGCAGAGACACCCATTTACTGGCCTGCATGACTAGCCCAATGGTCTTCCCTACAAGCCAGAATGGGAAACTGAAAAGCACACTCTGCCAGCTAGCCATTCAAAGTCAAAATTGACCCCAAGCATAGTGTTCAATGAAATGGAGATAGGTGATGATAATAAACTGGATCAGAGTATAATAGATGGAATTCACTTTCCATTTTAAAGTAATTCATCCAGTTCTTACTTCATCTAACTTTTTAACTGTATTGGCTGGGATTCTCTGCCTCTGTTTTCTGCAGGTGGGAATGCTGGTTGGGGGTGGAGAATACAACGGGAGTCACCAAACAGCTTGTACGTTGGGCGATTTCCATTCCCATGAGCGAGGATTGGACCAGAGTATCCCAGAGGGAATGGTCCTTGTGGAAGGCTGACATGGTGAGTGAGAAGATGATGTGTTTGGTGGTGGCATTATGCTGGAGTTGGTGGAAATGGTGGAGGATGAATGCGGAGGCTGGTGGACATGAAGAAGATGTAAAGGGGGGTAATAGTAGTGGCATGAGAGATGGGATGGACAGTTGAGAGCCCACCTAATTATACGGGGCTCTGTTTGCTTCCCATCTCGAGTACAGTTTTTGTCTCCTTACAGAAGGAAGGATATTTTTGCCTTAAAAGAAATGAAATGAAGATTTATTAGACTGCTTCCTGGGTTATGGGAGATTAGCCAATGAGGAGAAATTGAGTAGACTTATATTCCCTGAAGTTTAGAAGAATGCAAAATAATCTAATTGAAAAATAAGAAAAAAGTTTAGGGAGTTGACAGGGTAGCTGGAGGATGTTTCACCAGGCTGGAGAATCTAGAACTAAAGGGTCATAGTCTCAGAATAAATAGCTGGAAACTTAGGACTGAGAAGAGAAGAAATTTCTTCATTCAAAATGTTGTAATGTTTTGAAATGCTGTATCCCAGAGGGCTGGGGATGTTCATTTGCTGGGGATATTCAAGATAGAAGTCGATAGAGTTTTGGATACCAAGGGATTTGGGGATAATATAGGAAGATGGCTTGAGGTAAAAGATTGATCTTATTGCCTGATGGAAAGGGCCATTTGTCCTGTTCATATTTCTTATGTTCCCAAAAAGGAGAGAGAAGAAGAGGGGATGAGGGGAGGGAACAACAGGGAGAAGAATGGGGATGGAGGGAGGGCTGGAATAGAAGAAATGAGAGCAAGAAGGAGGAAGAGAATAGGGAAACATAAGTGAGGTAATGGGGAAAGAAAATGTAGAGAGGGGAAGAAAAAGAGAGAATGGTGAAAGATGAGGAGCACAGTGGGTAGAGCATGTTGAATGATCAGTCAGAGGCAGCACGTGGTTTCCCAAGACCTCTTAGTAAAGAAAAATGTAATAAATGGCCATTTATTTTTCTCTTATTAGTAATAGTTCGGCAAACGTTAGCTACATGGTTAATTGACCAGAACCCTGCAACTCAATTTGGTCTTTAACGTCTACCAAAAGGGGCATATCTTGGCTTAGATAGCTTGGATAGATAGATGTCAGATGGAATTTAATCCTGATAAATATGAGGTGATGCATTTCGAGAGAAAGAATGTAGGGGGGAGGAATATGATAAAGGATAGACCTATTAAGAGTATAGAAACGCAGAGGGACCTCGGGGCGCAGGTGAACAAGTCTCTGAAGATGGCAGAGCAGGTGGAGAAGGTTGTGAAGAAAGCATATGGTATGTTAGCCTTTATAGGAAGGGGTATAGAATACAAGAGCTGGCCTTTAATGTTGCAGTTGTATAAAACGTTGGTTAGACCTCATTTGGAATACTGCGTCCAGTTCTGGTCGCCCTACTACCAGAAGGACGTGGAGACTCTGGAGAGAGTGCAGAGGAGGTTTACCAAGATGCTGCCTGGTATGGAAGGTCTGAGTTACGAGGAGAGGTTAGGCAAATTGGGACTGTTTTCCTTAGAAAGACATAGACTTAGAGGAGATCTAATAGAGGTATACAAGATTATGAGGAGTATAGATAGAGTAAACAGGGTTAAGCTTTTTCCTAGGATGGACTCAAATAGCACGAGGGGTCACGGGCTTAGGGTGAGGGGGTAAGGTATAATTTGGATGCTAGAGGGAGTTTTTTCACACAGAGGGTGTGGAATGCGCTGCCAAGTAAAGTGGTGGAGGCAGGCACATCTGGAGTTATTTAAGAAATACTTAGATGGGCACATGAACAGAATGGGAATAGAGGGGTATAGAAAACTGATTTAAAATAGGGATCATGAGCCTTGGGAGTCCCTGGGAAGTGTGTAAATAGATGATGATATTGATGTACTTGTTTTTATCCTACAGGTGCTTTGGTCCACCTTGTTGTCTAACGAGGGGCATACACGCGATGGGTCGTGAGAGGGCTGCTCTTCGATTTTTTTGAGAGTATCCTAGTGCTTCACGTCTTAGTGTACGCTTGACCTGGACCATTTGATGGGCAACACGACAGCTCAGTGACTATCGCTGTGCTGTGCAGATACATGGATTTGGGCCTGTGTCTGTGGGAGTTTGCGCATTCTCCCCGTGCTTGCATAGGTTTTCTCCGGGTGCTCTGGTTTCCTCCCACATCCCAAAGATGTGCTCTTAGGCTGATTGGCAGAACAAATTCTCCCTAAATTGTCCCAAATTTGGTTTCAATGCATAGATCTATAAACTTAGACAGGGATCACGGATAGAAGTGGGAACATCGAGGTAGCGGCGCGAGCTCGTTGGGCCAAAGGGCCTGTTTCCCTTGCTGTTTTGTTCTTTGTGATGGGAAACATGGTGGCTGAACACATTTTATTTCAATGACTATCTTTACTTCTGTAACATCTAGAGCAATCATGTAAAAGAAACTAGCCTTTTCTTTTTAAGTACAAAAGGCTTTGCTACTGCGTTATTTTAAATTGGGTCATTCACTCCAAGATTAAGACATATGCATTCACATACAAGTCCATGGGCAACTTTGAAGAGACACCTTAAAATCGTTGGGGAATTATTTTTTTAGTTTCTAGTCGTTCAATTTGCTCTTTGTAAAATGCAAGTTAAAAGTGAAGGACAATCATTGCATTTTACTTCCTGGTTTGCTGTCAGTGAGAATGCTTCAATGTGATTGATTGTTTCATTACCTGATGACATCACTGTTGCTGGATGCCTGGAGATCTTCTTGAGTTGGTACCAGAATCAGGGCTGCAGGAAAAGGGAAATCCACTTCATGGAGATCACCAGATCTTTGTAGCAGATTTTCATTGAAGTCAGCAGTGAACAACTGCTAATCTCCAAATCAAACCCGTTGTCTAGTCAAGTAATTTTTTTTGTGCCTAGAATGTAAGTTCAGAGATAAATGTTTTTTCAGTTCACTTATAAATAAACAAAGAAAGTGTATGTTTACTAATTGCTGTCATTACTTGGCAGTAAGCTCCACTAAAAGATTATTGAAGGCATATTTTGTGCACTTTTAACTTCATAATGCATTTGACATGTCCTTTGTTGAAAAATGTGTGCTGTGTGTTGATGTGATTTATTTTTGTCACATGTATAAAAAACAGTGAAAGTATTGTTTCTTAAAATAATGTTTTGTATGCTGTTGAGACAAAGCACACTGTACATAGAGAGGGAAGGGAGAGGGTGCACAATGTAGTGTTACAGTCATAGCAAAGATGTAAAGAATGATCAACTTCAATGCAAGATAGGTCCGTTCAAAAGTCTGCTGGCAGCAAGGAAGAAACTGTTCTTGAGTCGGTTAGTATATGATCTCCTTTGTCCCGATTGAAGAAAGTATTTCTGGTGCTTGGGGATCTGGATTATGCTGGCTACTTTTCTGAGGCAGTGGGAAGTGTAGTCAGAATCAATGGATGAGAGACTGGTTTGTGTGATGGACTGAGCTATGTTCATCACAGAGATCACCAGATCTTTGTAAAAAGCTTTCATTGAAGTCAGCAGTGAATGACTGCTAATCTCAAAATCAGGACCATCGTCTATTTAAGTTTCTTTGTGCCAAAATTGTAAGTGCATAGAACATAGAACATAGAACATAGAACATTACAGCACAGAACAGGCCCTTCGGCCTTCGATGTTGTGCCGACCAAAATAAAAAGCAATGCCCTCCAAACTAAACCATTCCCTTCTCTTCCATATACATATCAATTAACCTCTTAAACGCCACCAAACTTGGCGCATCTACAACAGCTGCAGGCAGGGCATTCCACTCCCTAATCACTCTTTGAGAAAAGAACCTACCTCTGATATCCGTCCTATAACTCATACCCCTTAATTTAAAGCTGTGTCCCCTCGTGCTAGCTGTCTCCATCCTAGGAAAAAGGCTATCACTGTCCACCCTATCTAAACCTCTAATCATCTTATATGCTTCAATAAGATCCCCTCTTAGCGGCCTCCTTTCTAACGAAAACAACCTCAAATCCTTCAACCTCTCTTCATAGGACCTGCCCTCCATACCAGGCAACATCCTGGTAAACATCCTCTGTACCCTCTCCAATGCCTCCACATCTTTCTTATAATGTGGGGACCAGACCTGCACACAATACTCCAAGTGCGGCCGCACTAGAGTTTTGTACAGTTGCAACATGACGTTGCGGCTCCGAAATTCAATCCCCCTACCAATAAAAGCTAAGACTCCATATGCCTTCTTAACAACTTTATCCACTTGACTGCCTACTTTCAGGGATCTATTGACACATACACCAAAATCCTTCTGTTCCTCAACACTATTAAGAGCCCTACCATTAGCCCTATACTCTGCACATTTATTGTTCCTGCCAAAGTGCATTACCTCACACTTTTCCACATTAAACTCCATTTGCCACCTCTCGGCCCAGCTCTGCAACTTGTCCAAGTCATTCTGTAAACTATAACACCCCTCTTCACTATCAACCACTCCACCAACTTTAGTGTCATCTGCAAATTTACTGATCCATCCCTCAATACCCTCATCCAGATCATTTATAAAAATTACAAACAGCAGGGGCCCCAAAACAGACCCATGAGGCACACCACTCATCACCGAACTCCACGATGAATATCTCCCATCAACCACCACCCTCTGTCTTCTATCTGCCAGCCAATTCCTAATCCAATTAGCTAAATCACCCTCTATTCCACACATCTGCATTTCTGTAGAAGTCTTCCATGGGCCACCTTATCAAACGCCTTACTAAAGTCCATATATACTACATCAACCGCCTTACCCCCATCCACCTCTCTGGTCACTTTCTCAAAAAACTCAATGAGGTTAGTAATGCATGACCTACCCTTCACGAAACCATGCTGACTATCCCCAATCAATTCATTTCTCTCTAAATAACTATAAATCCTATCACTAATAATTCTCTCCAATACCTTGCCCACAACAGAAGTAAGACTCACTGGCCTATAATTCCCTGGAAGGTCTCTCTTCCCCTTCTTAAACAATGGGACCACATTCGCTATCCTCCAGTCCTCCGGAACCACACCCGTAACCAATATATAAATGTTTTTCATATATAAATGTTTTTCAGTTTACTTATAAGTAAACGAAGAAAGTGTGTCTTTAACTTCAAAATACATTTTGGCACATCTTGTGTTGGAAACTATGCATCATGTTGTGCTATGCACTGGATTTTTACCACATTATAGAAGCATTGAGAAGACTATATGCATTGAGTCTAATATTGTTTTACAGCATTACCTTAAAAAAATTTTAATGTTTCTTTCTCAACTGATGGGTAAGGCATTTAAATATTTTAATTGACAATTATTAAGGTTTTAAATAAACATTCTGGATTTAGCAGCCAGTGAACATATTTTCCAAACTGTAAGGAATTTGAATGGGTCATCAAGGTACATGCATAGCAAAGAATATTTCTTCAATGAAATTGGCAGCCTGGGAAGCTTTGAACAATAAAATTGAAGAGCTCCAGCCAAAGCCAGGGGAAAGGTTATTACTCATAGCATTCCTCCTCAGAGAGTGCTTTCACTGTTAGACACACAATTCTTCAAATTGCTTCATTACTTTAATGCTTCACTTTCCTCCGGCTGCACTTCCCTGCTGCCAGCCTTCAGTGTAGCACAGGCAGCTTCTGCAACTCTACCTTATATCTTGATGAAAAACAGGAGGAGCAGCAACATCTGCAGCCTCTTTCCCAGTAAACCATGTGAGCACACACATTGCCAATGGCTATCAAGATATCTGCTGATGGACAGCCATCCTCCAATCCCCAGTTCACTGCCTCTTCCTTACTCTGCTCACTTCTATTGCAAAGAAGAATTAGTGAGTGTGATGTTTATGTGGAGAAGGAAGGAAGGACAGCATTTATTGTGAACTCTGACTCAGCAATAATCTGCTCAAAATCATTCAGTTTGGGTTCCACAAGGGTTATTCAGCTCCCATTACACAAATGGTTCAAACTTTGAGGAAGAAGCTGAATGCTCGAGGTAAGGTAAGAATGACTGGCCTTTGAGATCAAGGCAGTACTGGATTGAGTGTGGCATCAGGAAGCCCTAGTAAAACTGGTGCCAATGGATATCAGAGGAAAACCTTCCGCTGGTTGGAGCCATACCTGGCATAAAGGAAAATGGCTGTGTCGGTTGGAGGTCAATCATATCAGGAGTTCCTCAAGGTAGTGTCCTAGGCCAAACCATCCTCAACTACTTCATTAATGATCTTCCTTCCATCATTAGGTCAAAGTGAGGATGTTCACTGATGACAATGTTCAGCACCATTCATAACTCCTCAGACACAGAAGTACTCCATTTTCAAATGCAGCAAGACCTGGACAATATCCAAGCTTGGACTGACAAGTTGCAAGTAACATACATGCCACTCAAGTAACAGGCAATGACCATCTCCAACAAGAGAGCATCTGACCATTGTTTCTTAACATTTAATGGCATTGTGTTTCACTGAATCCCCACTATCAGTGTCCTGTGGGTTACCATTGACCTGAAACTGAATGGGACTATCCATATGAACTCTGTGGCTACCAGAGCAGGCTAAAAGCTACGATTCCTGCAGTGAGTAACTCACGTACTGACTCTCCAAAGCCTTGCCATAATCTACAAGCACAAGTCAAGAGTGTAATGGAATACTATTCACATGCCTAACAACACGACATACCATTCAGGACTATGCAGCCTACTTGATTACCTCCCCTTCCACAAACATTCACTCCCTCCACCATTGTCAAATCATGGCAGCTGTGTGTACCATCTACAAGATGCACTGCAGGAACTCACCATGGTCCTCTAGGCAGCACCTTCCAAATCCATGACCACCATGACCTAGAAGAACAACTGCCACCTGGGAGCACATTGCCTGGAGGTTCTCCTCCAAGTTAGTCACCATCCAGATTTGGAAATATGTCACTAATTCTTCATTGTCACTGGGTCAAAATCCAGGAATTCAAACCTTAACAGCACTGTGGGTGTACCTACATCTCAAATATTGCAGTTTTTCAAGAAGGCAGCTCACCACCATCTTCTGAATGGCAATTAGGGATAGGCAATAAATGCCACTCGAGCAAGCATAGGCCACATTCTGTAAATGAAAATTAAAATGTCCTGTGTAGAGGACCTGCAAGAAGACAGTAGGTTAAGGGTGAGCATGGGAGTTTACTGTTCAAATGGGTTTGTGAGGTCCAATGAAGAGAGAGGAATGTTCTGAGTAATTGCAGTGTAGAAGAATGTTGGGTAAGTCAGATATGGGACTTAGCATCCAGACTGTTCAGCACTTTGTCCACTCTCTTGAAGCCCTGGATCCTTGTGGTGTACTAACTCCAAGTTAGAGGTACTACTCTCTGGGGTTCACTTCCTTATAGATTTTGGAGAGTAAGTAGGTGAGTTACTGCCTGTTTGATTGCAAACATTTTCCACATCCTCCTGTCCTTGGGACAGATCACCTCAGCCTCTTGAATTCTGCAGCAGGATCTCCGGTGAGACTCCTATGTGTCCTCTCCATTCCTGTGGTTGCTGCATCCTGACATATCCAGTTCATCCATTTGAAGCAATGCTGGGGCTCCTTTAACAGAAACACATCCTGTGACATAAATTGGTGTGTCGTCGCACCTACCCACTCTGATTGGGGAACCTGAAAGTGGGACGTCAATGCCATGGCTGAATTAAAGAACAAAGCATAATCCATTAGAGATCCCATTGGGTTCTTTACCTATTAATGGTCCTGCTATTTTAGCAGGGATTAAGTTTTAAAAATCCACGTTATAGACCCAAAGTAATTTGTTGCATTCAAGTGTGCTATAGTCAGCATTTGCCAAGTCTTAAATTAACTTACACAAAATATCCCAAAATATTACTTGCTGAAAAAAAAATAGTGCTCTTGCATTTTAATCAGTCAACACAATTTCTGGCAAGGTTTTCCTAGAGACCCATTTCTGAAGATTTTCCAACTGATAACAGAAATAATGACCCTGATATCTATAGGAAGATGGGGATGTTATAAAAAAGCACAGTTGGGGTGGGTAGGAATAAATGCTCCTGCCAAATATAATAGCACCAATTAATTAGTATTTTCCTCTTCAATTTCCTACCCAGCAGTCAGCCAGATTGACAAGTGGGTTTGGAGAAGCCTTGTGTGATTTTTAAACTTTATCTTATCGTCCTTACTTGTCCATCTTGAGAGATAGGAGAAGGGTAGGAGGAGTGGAAAGTGGAGTGTCAGTGTAGGTGTTGTATATTTAATACCCAAGCGACTAGGCAGTATCTTACAGAGGTTCCGCTCAGGCAGCTTTGACGATGGAACTAGAAGGAAGGTAGGATGTGGGCTGGTGATGAGTCAGTTGTCCAATGAGTTCTCACCTCCAGCTGGTCTTGCTGAATGGAACTGGCAACAGTGGGTAGTCAGTTTGAATATCTAAGTTTCCTTTTGTGAACAGATTGCGGTTGTGTCTGGGATCTTCCCAGCAGCAGCTGGACCCAAAATTGAATAAGAAGTCTCAGAACACCAAGTTAAAGTTCAACAGGATGATTTGGTAGTAAAAGCAACTAACTTTCAGGGTTTGCCCCTTTGTTAGGTCACCTGACAAAGGGGCAAACTCCGAAAGCTAGTGGCTTTGACTACCACATAAAGCTGTTGGACTTTAACCTAGTGTTGTGAGACTTCTTACTGTGTTTACCCCAATCCAAAGCCGACATCTCCGCATCCCAACACTGAAGCCAAGCTCTGGAGGTTGCTTGACAGTGGCTGACTGAGGGTCCACAAGACCTCATTTACATTCCCACCACCAAGCTATAGAGATCACCAGATCACATTTACAACTGCAAACCATCCACATTCGTGTAATGAAAGCTGTAAGTCATGTTTTAAGAAAATGAAAACATCTTCAGAGGGCACTTCAAGATGAAGGCATTATTGTGATTCTCCACTATAGTGGCAATGCCCACCTCTGCCAGTGGGGCTACCTCTTTCCATGGCAGCAGGTCCTCTGGGCATTCAACCTCAAAAAACCGTGCCCACCATCCCTAATGTGGCAGCAGATACCAAAGCACCCAATTAAGCGATCAGGACCCAGACATGGGTAGAATTCTATCTAATGTTTCCACTTTTTAGTATTGAATACACTTACCTTCACATGTAGACCATGTCCTCCAGCATTACTGTTCTTAAAAAGACAAAATAGTTGTCATTGTTGTCACAGTCTTCTTGCAATCCTAAAAAATCATATCAACTCAAAATTTGCTTCAGTAAAGACATATTCATTTACAAAATTGTTCTTCATAGTTCAATTCCTCTATCGCTCTGGTTAGTCTTTCTATGCTCCTTCATTATAACTATGAATTTTTTTGTACTGTGAGCATCATACTGTGTGCATGATGCAATATGCAAGATGGCTTATAAAGTAATAGGATTACCACACCATCTAATTTCAATATTGACTTTCTAATATAGCCCAAGATTTGATTTACTGTAGTCACTGCCACCAATCATTATTCTAATGGCTTTAATTTATGGTCAATAATAATTTAAATTTTCCAGAGACATTGTTTTCATTCCACTTTAATAATATCCCTTTCCTGATTTTTTTATTGCCACATGAAAGGCTTCCATTTCTGTCATATAAATTCTTTACCCAAAGGGTGGTTCGGGAGTGGAATGCCCTGCCTGCAGCGGTTGTAGATGCGCCAAGTTTGGTGGCGTTTAAGAGGTTAGTTGATAAGTATATGGAAGAGAAGGGAATGGTGTAGTTTGGAGGGGCATTGCTTTTTATATTGGTCGGCGCAACATCGAAGGCCGAAGGGTCTGTTCTGTGCTGTAATGTTCTATGTTCTAAATAAGATTCTCAATATTTTTCATTTTCCAGCAATTATTTTCATTTTGTTATGATTTAATTAAAACTGGAGCACAAATTG
The DNA here is from genome assembly GCA_024679065.1 of Sphyrna mokarran. NCBI lineage: Eukaryota > Metazoa > Chordata > Chondrichthyes > Carcharhiniformes > Carcharhinidae > Sphyrna > Sphyrna mokarran. The sequence continues at coordinate 35,991,067 of JAGIQG010000006.1, read as the reverse complement.
GGGAAAGTTCATTATGACAAAAAATGACACAAAACCGTTTGCATAATGAATTTGTTTTATTGGTTTTGATTTGAAGTCTGCAGCGAAATGATGGTGATCAATGCTGGCCTCAAAGAGAATTGCCTATGCACATTCAATAATCTCAGTAGTGAAAATCTCCCTTTATTGACTTTAGTTTGAAATTCATTTCAAGTCAAAGTCTATAGCAATAGTGATGGCAACAATTGGGTAAGCAGCCAATCACATTGAGGTATTCTCACTGACAGATTGTCCTTCGCTTTTATTTAACTTCTTTAGAGTATGATGTAAATAGGCATACACACAGAATTAAGATAAAAACTGAAATTCCATAAAAATTTTTTTTAAATAATTGTTATTTTTAAAAATCTGGAATTTTTATCATAATGGACAAATTTGACATATAAATATAAAATTAGCTTTTCAAGGCAATTTAATTATGAAATTAATACTCTGTTAAAAATTCTGTTATGGCTCTTCAACAAAGTGCAACTTTTTCAAAGGTTTTTACTGTGAAACTAAGAGTGGAAAAGTTATAGAATCATTTACAGCCTAGAAGGAATCACTCGGCCTATATATCTCTGGGGGCAATTTTCAGACCATGTTTGCCATCAGAGAGAATGGCAACATAGACTGAAAATCCTGAAAGAAATGGGAAACATGATTCTCTCCAGGGAGATCACATTCCATGATTTCCCCTGCTCCTCACCAGTGAAGTAGAAATTCATGGCGACCTTGAAAGTGATTTTCCACATGCCTCGCCAGTGGCATGGTTTATGCCATAGAAGGCAAGAATGTCAGTTAAATGTACTTTAATATCATTAATAACTCCTTCTCCCTGTCTTATTCTCGCCCCTCACCAATGTGACATAAAGCAGCAAGATTTACAACAGGTTAACGCAGATGTGAACCTGTTGTGGGGATCCCTCTGGGGGGCACAGAGATGAGGATAGCCCCCAGGGAAAGGGAGATGACAGCACTGTCCCCTGGCACTGATTGACACTACCAGGTCTTCAACCTTCCAACCTATGGAGAAGGATAAAATCATTGACAGCAATTTTGGGATTTCTGCATTTAACAGTGCATGTGCAGTCTCTTGATGCTACTGTCAATTTCAGCAGAATGATGACAGTAACCACTGATAATTTCACAGCATGTTTATATCTTTTAAAAATGTTGGTTGATTTTTACTTACTTCTCTAATTTTGTTTTTATTTAACTTACTAACCAGACAGTGGTGGGAGGTAGATCCATGATAAAGGATGCATTTTCAGAAGAGGAGAAAAGTCAGTTCTGTAGCCCTAAAACACGCCAGGAGCATATGTAACAAAATTGCACAAACCCAACTCATCGCTTATTGTCCATTAAAAATAATGAATGGAAAAACACAGCTTAGGAGTGCAATATTTTCCAACATGTTTCTTCTGTCTCTGCTTTAAACATGCAAAACTACATTTAATAATACATTCCCAGATGAAAACTTGCCCACTGGGAACACATATCTGGAAATTACAGCTACACTTTCCCCAATTTTTCGGAAGATGAATATTCTGGAGGGAATATCCACGTGTTCCCTGCATACCCCTCCCCCCCTCCAGTGGGGGTGCATTTGTAAAACAGTCTTCTTAATGTTTTTGATGGTTCGTCAGGAGATGTGAAAGAAACCAGATAACAGCTCTTGATGGAATCATAAACAAAAAAATCTTGCAATATTCATAGAAAATCATAACATTTGGGGAAGGTCATAAATAATCGTTAGATTTCAAACAAGAATCAAAGTTGGGAATCACTTCAGTTTGTTTACAGATAAGAAAAGCAGAAAACAAAATCTTAAGTACAAATTTACAACATAAAGCATTGTGGACTTGTAAAAATGTATGTTTATAAAGTAGAGAGGGGCACTGGAACAGGTTCACTTTGCTAAGGAAATGAAGCTGTTTTAAGTAACCCATACAATGTGTGGTTTAGCTAATGAGATATCCTATGGGAGTTATATATGTTTGGTTTCCTTACAAGCAGAAGGATTCAGTGGTGGGAAACACGGCCACCTCAAAGATTCCATGCGCAAATTGTTTCCATTTGGTTATAGCAAGGTCATCTTATGATGGAAAGATTACTAAAAGTGAACTGCTTTGAATTGTACCTATATTCCCACACATGGCACTGGAGTAAAACTGTTGCACTCACAGTACCCCCTCTGGCTGATCATATGACACACAGACATTGTACTCTTTATCCCGAACCAGCCTTCAATTACACTTCAGTCATCCAAAATGAAATCAGAGCTTTTACATTAAACTTATGTCACCTCATGTATTTGACAGCTTTAACATAATGCTGTTCTCTCCTTGCTCAAAGTTGTGAATGCATTCCATTCCCTTGCACAATATGGGACTAAATCTTTAGCCAACCACCCCCCCCCCACACCTCCCCAAAGTGGCGGCAACGCAGATGAACATGTACATAAATTTACACCACCAGCTGGTATACTGATTCCCCAGTTCCATCCCACTTCCCAAAGCCATTTTCTCAAAAGCGAGGGCATGGAAGTGCTGGCCATCTATGATGCTTTGAAAAAATTTCAAGGAACATGGGCATCATTGACAGGGCCAGCATTTTTATTGCTCATCTCTAATTGCTCTTAAGGAGCTTGCCTTCTTGAGCTGCTGCAGTCCATGTGGGATAGGTGTGCCCACATTACTGTGAGTGAGGAGATTTCAGGATTTTGATCCAGTGACAGTGAAGGAATAGCGATCTATTTCCAAATCAGGGTAGCTGGTGGCTTTGAGAGGAACCTGTAGGTGTAGAGATCCATGATACCTGCTGCCCTGTTCTTATAGGTACTGCTAGGTTAGAAGGAGCTGTCAAAAAAGCCTTGGTGAATTGCTGTTGTGCATCTCACAGATGCTGCACAATGCCCAATGCCAGTGATGAAACAATTAAAAGTGTGGGAGGAGACTGATGCTGGTGAAGATGAAGGACTGCAGAAGGTTGCAAAATTGGCAAGGATGGAGTGAGGAAGCGTGGGGGGTGGGGTCGCAGGGACTGGGTCACCCCAATGCTACTGTAGCACTGGGGGGAGTGGGATTACCTGAAAATTTAGAGTTAGGGAGGAGGTCGCTTCTCTGTGATCAAGGTCTGGCAGTGTTACTCTGATCTGTGGGGAGTTGTGATGTCCATGGTGGGGGGAAGAGGATGTTCAATTTTATCTTGATATTAGGGCATCCTTTAAAAATAATGCCTCAATTCTGTGGAACCGGCATTGCTGGCATTATGAGGCTTACCCTGCCAGAGTGATGTTGCAAAACACACCCTGTCCTCTACTTTTTTTGATGAAATGTTGGAAGATCTAGAATGAAATCCTGACTGTGTTTTTGGGGAGAACCTGACACCTTGCCATTGTTTTGGAAAATTACGTATCAATTTTTCTCCCACTGAACACTGACTTAGTAACAGTTTCTGTTATCTTATTTTTATGCCACTATTAGCATTTCTTCAGTCCTCCATTCCAAACTCCTTTTGTCTCCTGTTCATGACATTCCTGCCAATCTTCCCTTAAACCTGACCTATTCCCAACCTTCCACTCTGCCCCACGCATCTTTCCAGCTTTTAAAATTCATTACATTCCTACCCCTCTGCAGGTTTGTAGAAAGATCATACGGAATGGAAATGCTAAATCTGTTTCCCTCTCCACAGATTCTGCCAGAATTGCAAATTTATCCAGCATTTTCTATTTTCAATTGAAATTTCCAGCATCAGCTGTATTTTGGGGTGGTACGGTGGCCCAATGGTAGACACTGCTGCCCCAGGGACACAAGTTCAACTTTGGCCTTGGGTCACTGCTGTCTGTGTGGAATTTGCATATTCTCCCTGTGTCTGCTGGGTTTCCTTCGGATCCTCTAGTTTCCTCCCACAATCCAAAGATATGTGGATTAGGTTGACTGGCCATGCTAAATTGCCCTTAGTGTCTGGGCATTAGCAGGGTAAATTTGTAGGGTTATGGGAATAGGACCTGAGTGGGATTATGGCCAGTGCAGACTCGATGGGCCAAACAACCTCCATCTGCATTTTAGAGATTCTATGATTCAATGAATATATTAATATGAGGAGATCAAAACGCAAACAGTAGCCACAGCTGAAATTCTTAAATGCTCTTGGGCAGGTGCCTGACTAGCAATTGGAAGGGAAGAGAATCACCAAGAACACCTCTTTGCTCACACTTGGGCATCATTTGACAGCTGTGGACAAATTGACAGCCATGTGGGAGCGTGCAGCTTTCCATCCATTCAGTCTCTCAAATAGAGAATGGTTGCCTAACCTGAAGAAATAGAGAGCAGAAATGCATTTAAGTAAGTAACTCCTTTTTGTTTAATAGTATTAATATTTGAGTGCTTACGTGCCATTACAGCATCTTCATGCAAACAAAATAAAGATTTGCATTTTTATGGCACCTTACATGTTCTCAAAATACTCCAAAGTGCTTCACACCCAATGTTTATTCTACAGGAAGTATAACTGTTAGAATCCAGGTCAGAAACTCAAGGCATTGTATGGAGTCAGCCTAGAGCATAAGTTTTGCACTTTGAATTTGGTATAGATGAGTGTACAATGTTCCACGCCAGATATGATTCAAGTCACTCTCTAAGAAACTTTTATCAAACAGAAGTTTATTTAAGAATACATTTGAATTATAATAAAGAAGAAAGTCAACAATAACTTTTATCAATTACAACAACACAACGATAACATTATCTAAACCTTGGCAGCTAAGTGTACTGTTCCAAGCTAAACAACCCCCACACTCCATACTATTTTAGGCTTAGCATAGAAAGCAAGTATGCTCATGTGATGCTGGATGTTGCAGGTTCCAACCCCTGCTATGGATTACTCCTTTGGATGGTGAATGGAAAATACTCAGACCCTCTCAATCTGGAACTTTCAGCACACCTTGAGACACACACAAATTCTGCTTGCCTATAGCTTCTAGCTGCACCTCACAGACAGCAGAACTTTCACTCCAGAGAGAGACAGAGAACACTGCTTTAGTCTGCAGTGCTAACAACTTCTGACAAATTGAAACTAAAACCCTTGGAATTTCCCTGTAAAAAAAAACTGTCCCAAGATACCACTTAACCCATTCACAAATCAAACACCAGGCAGCAATCCTAAAAGAATCCTAAAACTCCATAACACTGCTTTAGGCCTAGAATAAAAATTAACATGGCTTCAATTATCCTGCGTTGGCAACAGTAAAAGATACTGGTACAAACAGCACAGCAGTTATAACAAAAATACCAGACCTGTTTAAAAAAACTTCAGAGAAACATGGTTAAAATATGTTTCTTAAAGGCACAGTATCATCACATAATTCTGGATGGGTTATGCCTTTTTATACTGTGCACATTTCTGATCTCCATATTATGAAAAGGATATAGAGGGACAAGAGAAACTGTAAAAAAAGGATAATGCCAAAATTAAGAGAATATCCTTATCAGGAAAGACTGAACAATCTGTTTTTTAAAACATAGGAGGAGGAACATAGGAGCATGTTGACTGATTATTTACCTCAGTGCCCCTTTCCCACACTAACCTCATATCCCCTGATATCATTCGTATCCAGAAATCTATCAATTTCTGTCTTGAACATGCTCAATGACTGAGCTGCGCAGAAGGTTGAGGGGTGATATGATTGAGGTCTTTAGCATTTAATTGGGTAGACATAGAGAAAACATTTCTAGTTGCGGGGAATCCAAAACTAGAGGTCACAAATATAAGAAGATCACTAAAACATCCACAGTGATTTCTGGAGAAACTCTTTACGTTAGGAGTGGTAAGAATGTGATAATCACCACCATAATGAGTAGCCTTGAGGTAAAATGTATTGATATGTCTAAGGGAATGTCAGATAACCAGAAAAAGGAAGACGTAATAGATGCTGATGGAGTTGGAGGAAGAGAGATGGGAGAGGCATAGGGTGATATGTAAGCCAGTTGGCCTGCTTCCCTGCTGTGGACTCATGCTCCTTTCCATTGAAGCTAAGATGCATTTTTTAGCTTTACTACCTTTGAAGACAGAATGACTTCTCAGAAAAGAATTATGTGATGATACTGTGCCTTTAAGAAACATATTTTAACCACGTTTTTCTGAAGTTTTTTTAAACAGGTCTGGTATTTTTGTATAATTGCTGTACTGTTTGTACTGGTATCTTTTACTGTTGCCAAAGCAGGATAACTGAAGCAATGTTAATTTTTATTCTAGGCTTAAAGCAGTGTTGTGGAGTTTTATGATTCTTTTAGGATTGCTGCCTGGTGCTTGATTTGTGAATAATTAAGTGGTATCTTGGGACAGTTTTTTTTTAACAGGGAAATTCTAAGGGTTTTAGTTTCAATTTGTCAGAAGTTGTTTGCACTGCAGACTAAAGCACTTCAGAGAAAGACTCTGTCTCTCTCTGAAGTGAAAGTTCTGCTGCCTGTGAGGTGCAGCTAGAAGGATATTAATTTTACCTACATGTTACAGTAAAGAATTTCTTAATTAAACACTGCTAGATATTTGATTGAGAAAGGCCCATTGTATTCTGCAAAAAAGTAATAGATATTTTGCGTGGATATTTCCATCAGCATTGTACAATGTGTATTTAAATCTCAAACTGTGGCTCCATCGGTGTTATGGTGCCATTATCTGAACAGATTTTGTCCATGCTTGTCAATTTCCTTTTGTCATCAGCAACAATCTCTGGCTTTTCAGATGTATTATTTTTTAAAATCCCAGCGGCGCTTCCTGTGCTCATTCATTGCATGTGATGATGATTAGGTGTCTGTCATTTTTATCACTGCATTTGATGCTGAACATGTTTTTATTGTTCAGCAGGTCAGTTTTCTGAGACTGCTAGATAGTTTTGGTTATGGTCTACCAGCAGTTAAAATGGACCACGGCAATGTATTCTAAATATTAATTCAAGCATTTGTGCTCAGCACCAGTAACATTGTCACTAGCTAACAAATCCTTGTGCTATCATTGGTCAATGTCAGTGTTTTGTTCATTACCAGCTCTAACACTTGTTATTTTTCCAGCATGTGGTCATGATCAGGCATCATCTATAATCTGCATATTAAGGTTAAGGTACAACTTGTATCTGTCAGTTTTATTGAACAAACCTTTCAGCAGTTCTCCACATTTTGCTTTACCTGACATAGACAATATCAAATATTGCTTATGATTAATGAAATATATAAAGCTTTACGATAAATTGCAAGTAAGCTTTTCCTTTAGAGATCACTTATGAAGAAATATGATTCATTTGATTATGAATTTAATTATTCTGTTGATTTGTTTTTGTGAAACAAACAGACTGGGAGGAACAATGGTTTTGCTCAATTTTTAACTTGTATTTTTAGGAGCTGACATTCACTTTCATATCTGTGCTGGTGATAAAACAGAGGGAAGTACCTAGGAGGAATTTATTGTGGTCATTAGTTTGAAAGGACTGAGTTAACATACACAGTTCAATTACAGGAACACTGAGCCATAGTGGATTAATGTTTATATCTATTGATGTTAATTGCACTTCCTCACAATATTAGTAATTCTTTTAGAACAGTTGGGCAGTTCCCCTGCTGTCATTATGACTTAATTTTTAAACAGAAGATCAACAGAAATTTTTAAAAAATGACAGCCATTGAGGCAGACTCTCGGTCAGGACCACCTGGGACAAACTTCACAAGCAGCAGCTGAAAATCATATGCACACCTCACATAGTGCTCATTATATTCATTCCACATCAGGCAAGTTGCATTCATATATCACCTCTATCACAGAAGGGCTATCTCAAGGTATTGTACAGAGAAAATAGATGACAAGCCAAGAGAGTTGTTTTAAGGAGAGTCCTACACGGAGAGAGGGAAGTAAAGAAGTGCAGACATTTGGGAGTGGATTCCAGGGCATAGGGACAGGTAACTGCAGGAATAATGTTCTAAAGTTTATTTATTACTGTCAAAAGTAGGTTTACATTAACACTACAATGAAGTTACTGTGAAAATCCTCTAGTTGCCACACTCTATCCCCTGTTCGGGTACACTGAGGGAGAATTTAGAATGGCAAATTTATGTAACCGGCATATCTTTTGGACTGTAGGAGGAAACCAGAGTACTCAGAGAAAACCCACACAGATTACGGGAAGAACGTGCAAACTCCACACTGACAGTCACCCAAGCCGGGAATTGAACCCAGGTCCCTGGTGGTGTGAAGCAGCAGTGCTAACCATTGTGTCACTGTGCTGCCTCTAGCTCCAATCATGGAGTGAAGGTAGATGGAGATTCGTGAAGGATGGAAAAGTATGTTGGGAAGGTTGTTAGGCTGGAAAAAAAATGACAGACGTAGTGAGAACCATGGTCATCGAGCAAATTTTAAACTGAGGCCTTTGGAAGTCAGAGGACTGAAGGCTAATGTAAATCAGTGTGGATAGAGGTGGTAGATGAGCAGGATTTCGTGCAGAATGGAATAAGGGCAGCAGAGCTTTGGATGCACTGAAGTTAAAGAGGGTAAAGTAAGTGTCAAAGGAAGTAAAAATTCCAAAAGAAAATGGGACAGGTGGAAGAAAATGAGAAGACGTGCAATGCTATGAAGCAATGGTGATTATAATGTAATGAGGAACTCAGCTGAGAAGTGAATTGGATGCTGAGTTTGTGATCAGGCTGGTTCAGCCCCAGCCTGTGTCCAGGGATTGAGAGTTAAGGCTGAAGATGATAATTTAATTTGTGCCAATATTTAGATGAAGACCGGGTGTCAGATGGGTAGGCAGTGAAGAGATCCAGGCAAGTGATTGAGAACTAAGACTAGGCATTATCAGTAGAATTATGAAAACTGACCACATGTATATGTATAGAACATAGAACATTACAGCGCAGAACAGGCCCTTCGGCCTTCGATGTTGCGCCCACCAATTAGGAAAAAGCAATGACCCTCTAACCTAAACCATTCCCTTTTTGTCCATAAACTTATCTACTAACCTCTTAAACGCCACCAAACTTGGCGCATCTACAACTGACGCAGGCAGGGCATTCCATACCTTACCACCCTCTGGGTAAAGAACCTACCTCTGACATCCGTCCTATAACTACCACCCCTTAATTTAAAGCTATGTCCCCTCGTGCTAGCTTTCTCCATCCTAGGAAAAAGGCTATCACTGTCCACTCTATCTAAACCTCTAATCATCTTATATGTTTCAATAAGGTCTCCTTTTAGCCGCCTTCTTTCTAACGAAAACAACCTCAAATCCCTCAGCCTCTCTTCATAAGACCTGCCCTCCATACCAGGCAACATCTGGTAAACCTCCTCTGTACCCTCTCCAATGCCTCCACATCTTTCTTATAATGCGGGGACCAGAACTGTACACACTACTCCAAGTGCGGCCGCACTAGAGTTTTGTACAGTTGCAACATGACGTTGCGGCTCCGAAATTCAATCCCCCTACCAATAAAAGCTAAGACTCCATATGCCTTCTTAACAATCTTATCGACTTGATTGCCAACTTTCAGGGATCTATTAACATATACACCAAGATCCCTCTGTTCTTCAACACTATTAAGAGTTCTACCATTAGCCCTATACTCTACACATTGGTTATTCCTGCCAAAGTGAATTACCTCACACTTTTCCACATTAAACTCCATTTGCCACCTCTTGGTCCAGCTCTGCAACTTGTCCAAGTCTCTCTGCAAACTATAACACCCCTCTTCACTATCTACCACTCCTCCGACTTTGGTGTCATCCGCAAATTTACTAATCCATCCTACAGTACCCTCATCCAGATCACTTATAAAAATTACAAACAGCAGGGGCCCCAAAACAGATCCCTGAGGTACACCACTTGTAACCGAACTCCACGATGAATATCTCCCATCAACCAACACCCTCTGTCTTCTATCTGCTAGCCAATTCCTAATCCAATTAGCTAAATCACCCTCTATCCCATACATCTGCATTTCCTGCAGAAGCCTTCCATGGGCCACCTTATCGAACGCCTTACTAAAGTCCATATATACCACATCAACTGCCTTACCCCCATCCACCTCTTTGTTCACGTTTTCAAAAAACTCAATAAAGTTAGTAAGGCACAACCTACCCTTCACAAAACCATGCTGACTATCCCCAATCAATTCATTTCTCTCTAAATAACTATAAATCCTATCCCTATACATATAGTTATATCCTATACACTATATGTATAGTGTCATATAGGGAAGAAGTGGGAGTCAGTGACGTTTTCCTGTGGGATTCCAGAGGTAATTATGTTAGGGGTGGATGGTGGTTACATTTAGGAAGAGAAGTCATTGCTGGAAATGCCCTTGCTCCGTTTGAAGCGATGGAAGTTCACTCAGTTAAACATTAGTGTAGTTAATTATGCCAAATGTAATGCAGAACTTGATGAGGAGTTACAGTCATAGAGCATGTTATTTAGGAAACATAGGAATATGGAGCAGACCATTCAGCCTGTCAAACCTGCTCCACCATTCAATGTGATTATAGTTGATTGGACACTTTAATGCCTTTTACATTCCATAACCCTTTACATTATTGTCAATCAAAAATCTATCAATCTCTACCTTAAATATGCTCAATCATTGAATTCCCACATCCCTCTTAGTTAAAGAATTCTAAGGATTTACAACCCTCTGTGTAAAAAAATTCTCCTCATCTCGATCTGAAGTAGCTTTCCCCTTATTTTGAAGTTTCCCCACTTATTGTAAACTCCCCAGCAAAGAGAAACATCTTACCTGCAACTACCCTGTACTTTGCAGATTTCAATAAGATTGCCTACCAATCTTCAAAATTGTAGTGAATACAGGCTAGTCTTCCCAATTTCTCTTCATAAGGCAGTCTCACCATCCCCGGAACAAGTCTGGTGAACCTTCATTGCACTTTCTCTGTGACAATAATATTCTTTCTAAGGTAAGGGAAGCTGACTGCACTCAGTATTCCAGTTGTGGTTTAACCAAGCTTCTATACAGTTGAAGCAAGACTTTACTATTCCTGCACTCAAACCCTCTTGCAATTAAGGCTAATATTCAATTGGTTGTCCTAATAACTTGCTGCACCTGCATCTAACCTTCAGTGACTTATGGACAAGGACATCCAGGTCTCTGTGTGTCTACACTTTCTAATTTCTTAGAATTGAGATAGTAATCTGCACATCTGTTCCTCCTACCAAAATGGATTTGTAATGTTGGTTAGAATTTTGCAACTATATCAAGTGCAAGGTATCAGATTACTGAGATTCAAGTAGGGAATTGCAGGAAACTGGGTACAAAATAGGGAGATGGCAACTTGTTCAAGAATATTAGAAAGTAAAGGATGGTTAACAATGACAAAATAATTTCTAAGGGATTGAGGGTATTTTCTGAAAGAGAGGGATGATGATAATGGCGTTGAAAGGTAGGAGACTAGTACCTGAGAAGAGTAAACCATCTACAATGTTAACTAGCATTGGAATTTGGCATTTGGGAATTCATAAGTTCATACAAATAAGTAAAAGGAGGAGGGGCTGTTTTTGAATAAACAAATTAATCTTGTAGTTAATAATGAAGGGAAGAGCTGTCGACACTAGAATTATATCAATGGTTTGGTGGAGAGGGCAGAGATGTGGCAAATGGAATTCAGTCTGTAAATGTGTGAGATAAGATACTTGGGGAGGGGAAAAGAGTGAGGGAATAGCTAATAAACAGGAAGACATTGAAAGGGGTGGAAGAATTTAAAGACTTTAGAATTCATGTCCACATGTCCTTAAAAGGTGGCAAGACAGGTAGATAAGATGATCAAGAAGGCATACGAAATGTTTTCCTTTCCTGGACAAGGTATTGAATACAAAAGCAGGGATGTAATTATAGAATTGTACAAAATGTTGGTTAGGCCACAGCTTGAATCTTGTGTATAATTCTGATCACCACACCACAGGAAGGACACAATTGCTCTGGAAAGAGTGCAGTAGAGATTTTTGAGAATATTGCCAGTGCTTGAAAATTGCAGCAATGACGAGAGATTGGGTAGTCTAGAGTTGTTTTCCTTTAAACAGGAAAGGCCAAAGGATGACATAAATTGAGGTGTGCAACACTCTGAACGGCCAAGACTGTGTAGATAGGAAAGACCTGTTTCCCAAAGCTGAGGTGTAATTACAAGGGGGCATAGATTTAAAATGATTGGTAGAAGATTAAAGAGGAAATGAGGAGAAACCTTTTCATCCAAAGGGCCGGGGGTGGGGGTGCAACTTGAATTGAGTGCCTGAATTAAAAGTTGAGGCTAAAACGCTTAACTCTTTTAAAAGGTACCCAGATATGCATCTGAAATGCTGTAACCTGCAAGCTACAACTAGGTGCTGGAAATGGGATTAAAATGAGAGGCTAGATTCTTTTTTTCTGTTTTTTTGGCCCACAACAAACATTATGGACTAAATGGTCTCTTTCATCACTATAACTTGTATATGGTTCTAATCCTATCATATAATTCTCATGGGTGTATTCTCTGTGTCATAGAAAGCCGGGGTAAAGCAATAAGGCTGTAATTTAAGACAGTGATTCTGATGCCAGTATAAACTATGACAGCAAAATTGGAATTGTTTCTGAATATTGTCTGTGCACCAGAATTTAATCACAGTCTTTAATTCACTGATTGCCCTAGATTATACCTTATAAGATGTCCTTAAAAGGCCCAATAAAATATAATTTATAATAACTTTTAAAAGCAGCGCTGAAATGATTTTACCTTCAAGAACAATGCTGTTTTTTCCTGGGAGGGACATCTTGTGGACATTATGTTAATTTCTCAGCTACAATTACAAGTAAATCAACAGCTTGGCATATACTTGAACAATTGGTTTACCATTTGGAAGCAAAATAAGTTACAGTAACAAGACCAAAGCATGCACTAAGCTTTTTAAATTTTATTTATTTTCCTAAAGTTCTGCCTTACCTAGTTAAAGTCAATCCTGCACTGCAGCCCTGTAGATGGTTCTGAAAAGAATGCATTACCAGAAAAAAAAATTATATACATTAGCAGAGTAAGGATTGAATTAGTTCTTTATTGCAACAGGTTTAGAAAACTGTATGAAGATTACATATCCTTTATCTCTTAGTCTCTGTGTATTTGAGAATGAATCAGTTTGTTCTCAATTTCTCATTAATGGATTTTACACTTCTACTACAACAAGATACATTTGAACACATCTGAAATTTAATTGGAAATTAGAAATTGTGGATATAAAAGATGCATCTCATATCTTTTGGATGTGTCGTCAACTGCACCCATTTTGCAGAAACTCAATTACTATTATAATACACATTACCAAGAATAAATGAACCAAATTTAAATCATGCCTGTCCTGCATTGGATATTATAATATAGGACTACTCTAACTGCTTACACATGGAGGACAATTACTTCAAAGAAAGATGAATGAAAAAGTTCATAATGAAAATAAAGAGGAGATATATGGAGAAATGTACTTAAATTACACCTGAATAAAAAATAAACAAATTAATCTGAAATAAAAACAGCATCAAATAAAATCTTTTAATTGCTGTCTATTTCTTATGGAGTTTAGTTTTGGCTGCTTGCTTTTGACCTGGAGCTATTTCAAAGGAGTATTGTAATAACAGAACTAGATGGTACAGTTAGTGGTAATACGCAAGCTTAAAGGTCTATTAATCTTTCAATCTATATTGCTGCCTGTTTGTATCTCTAATAGGCTTTGTTTATCATTATATTTCTATCCATTTTTAATCCTGTCTACTTTATCTATGTTAGCATCACAGTTCCAGGACATCACTGCAGATGTTCCCCAGGGTGGTGTCCTAGGCCCAAACATTTTCAGTTGCTGTTTCAATGACCTCTTTCCATCATTAGATCAAAAGTAGGAATGTTCACTGATGATTGCACAGTGTTCAGCACCATTCTCAGATGCTGAAGAGTTCATGTTCAAATGCAGCAAGACCTGAAAACATCCAGGCTTGGGCTAACAAGTGACAAATAACTTTCATAACACACAAGTAATCATCTCCAACAAGAGAGAATCGATCCATTGTCCCTCAGCATTCAGTGGCATTACCCATTGTTAAATTCCCCACAACCAACATCCTGGGGCATTGTTGACTAGAAACTGAACTCATAGCATCCCTACAGTGCAGAAAGAGGCCATTTGGCCTATTGAGCTGCACCAACCACAAATCACACCTAGGCCCTACCCCCATATCCCTACATAATTACCCACTAATCACTCAAACCTACGCATCTCAGGAACTAAGGGGCAATTTTAGCACAGCCAATCAAACTAACCTACACATCTTTGGACTGTGGGAGGAAACCGGAGCATCCAGAGGAAACTCTCGCAGACACGAGGAGCATGAGCAAACGCCACACAGACAGTGACCCAAAGATCTGATTTGGATGCACCAGCTTCTGAGGTGGTAAGTTCTGAGCTTCCTGTGGCTTTCTGATTCAGGCTGGTTGTGGCAGAGGGAGGGAGGCATGTTGGATGTATCTCTAGTGGGGGGGGTGGTGGGGAGAAACTGGGGAGGCAGGGGGATCTGCTGCCACTCTGCATGCAATCAGTGGGGGAAGGGAGTTCCGCTGCCACTCTGCGTGCAATCGGTGGGAGAGAATGATAGAGCAGGGGGTCATGATCCATCTGGGTAGTGGAGATGTGGGGGAATAAGGGGGTCAGTTATGTTGAGGGAGTGGATCAATGCCTGTGGGGACCAGTGAGAGGCATTATCTAGCCCAGAAGCCATGTGGCAGCAGGATGTTTTTCAATTTTTTTTACTGCACATGCGCAGTTGAAGGCTCCAGTCAGAACTGCAATGTTTTGGGCACATTAAGCCCCACCCACAGGCTTCTGCAGCATGATTCAGAATCATTGATTTTTTGGGGGCAGAGTGCGTATGGGAGAATGGGTCTAAAACTTGGATCTGAAACATTCCCAGATTCAAGTTCTCCCAGCACTTAGAATTAAAATGATAAAATTGGACCCTAAGAATCCTGTGACAAATAACTCATTTCCTGACTCTCCAAAGTCTATTCATTGTGTATAAAGAACAAATATACACTCCATTTGCCTAGATGGGTGCAGCTCTAATAACACTCAAAAAGCTTGACACCATCCAGGAGAAAATGATCCACTTGATTGACATCCCTTCCAAAAACATTCACATATATATACATGACTTGGAAGAGGGAGTAAGTGCAGTGATCAGCGAGTTTGCAGACGATACAAAAATGGCTGGACTTGCGGATAGTGAGGAGCATTGTCAGGCGATGCAGCAGGACATAGATAAGCTGGTAGCTTGGGCAGACAGATGGCAGATGTAATTCAATCCTGATAAATGTGAGGTGATGCATTTCGGGAGAAAGAATGTAGGGGGGAGGTATATGATAAAGGATAGACCTATTAAGAGTATAGAAATGCAGAGGGACCTGAGGGTGCAGGTGAACAAGTCTCTGAAGGTGGCAGAGCAAGTGGAGAAGGTTGTGAAGAAAGCATATAGTATGTTAGCCTTTATAGGAAGGGGTATAGAGTACAAGAGCTGGCCTTTAATGTTGCAGTTGTATTAAAACGCTGGTTAGACCTCATTTGGAATACTGCGTCCAGTTCTGGTTGCCTTACTACCGGAAGGACGTGGAGACTCTGGAGAGAGTGCAGAGGAGGTTTACCAGGATGCTGCCTGGTATGGAAGGTCTGAGTTACGAGGAGAGATTAGGCAAATTGGGACTGTTTTCCTTAGAAAGACGTAGACTTAGAGGAGATCTATAGAGGTGTACAAGATTTTGAAGGGGATTGATAGAGTAAACAGGGTTAAGCTTTTTCCTAGGATGGACTCAAATAGCACAAGGGTCACAGGCTTAGGGTGAGGGGGGTAAGGTATAATTTGGATGCTAGAGGGATTTTTTCACACAGAGGGTGGTGGGGGTATGGAATGCGCTACCAAGTAAAGTGGTGGAAGCAGGTACTCTGGAGTTATTTAAGGAATACTTAGATGGGCACATGAACAGAATGGGATGGAGGGTATAGAAAACTGATTTAAAATAGGGATCATGAGCCTTGGGAGTCCCTGGGAAGCGTGTAAATAGATGATGATATTGAGGTACTTGTTTTTATCCTACAGGTGCTTTGGTCCACCTTGTTGTCTAACGGGGGCACGCACACGATGGGTCGTGAGAGGACTGCTCTTGGATCTTTTTCGAGAGTATCCTACTGCTTCACGTGTTAGTGTATGCTTGACCTGGACCATCTGATGGGCAACACGACAGCTCAGTGACTAACGCTGTGCTGTGCAGATACATGGATTTGGGCCTGTGTATGTGGGAGTTTGCTCATTCTCCCCGTGCTTGCGTGGGTTTTCTCTGGGATCTCCGGTTTCCCCCCACATCCCAAAGATGTGCTCTTAGGCTAATGGGCAAAACATTATCCCTAAATTGTCTCAAATTTGGTTTTTAATCCATAGATCTATAAACATGGACAGGGATCGCGGGAAGAGATGGGAACATTGGGGTGGCGGCGCGGGCTCGCTGGGCCGAAGGGCCTGTTTCCCGTGTTGTTTTGTTCTTTGTTCTCTCCACCATTAACATAGTCACAGCACTGTGTACCACCCACAAGATGTACTGCAAGAACTCTCCAATGTTCCTTAGGTAATACCTTCCAAATCCATGCCCGCTACTATATAGAAGGTCAAGGGTAACAGATACTTGGGAACATCAGCACCTGGAGGCTCCCCTCTGAGTCACTCAACATTCTGACTTGGAAAGATATTGCTATTCCTTCACTATCACTGGGTCAATATCCTGGAACTCTCTCCTAAACAACACCTACATCACATTGATGCAGTGACTCAAGAAGGCAGCTCACCTCTACCTTCTCAAGGACAATTAGGGATAAGCAATGAATGCTAGCCTAGCCAGCAATGACACTTCCCATGAATGTTTTTTTTAAACTTGATGTATCTCCATTTTTAACTATGTCTTATGTATTTCTATGTTTCTCTAGTCATCCTTTTTATAAGTATTCCTATCTATATCTGAAAAATATTTATACCTCTATCTATGCATCGATCTATCCACATTTATCTTTGAAGATGGCAGAAAGGTTAACATCACATATGCTGTTATTGTAGCATATATGATCCAAGGCTTTAATAATAAGGAATATAATACAACATGAAGACATGCTAAACTGATGTAAAGTGCTATTCCAGGCCCACCTGGAATATTGAGCAGAATTTTCCCAGGCCATTGCAGGTAGATTTGAGGGCAAGTTGGGTAAGAAAGATCTGCAAAACCACATTTGATAGGGATCTCAACATGATCTTCTGCCAGTCTGGTGGCACTGATGCCTCACAGCATCATGGACCTGGGCTCAATTCTGCCCATGGGTGACTGGTGGAGTTTGCAAGTTCTCTCCATGTGTGGATTTCCTCCAGATGCTCCAGTTTCCTCCCACCATCTAAAGATGTGTGGGTTAGGTTGATTGGCCATGCTAAATTGACTCTTGGTGTCCGGGGATCAGGACTGTAAATATATGAAGTTACAGGGACGGGACTTGAGTGGGATTGCTGTTGGTGCAAGCTCGATGGTCAAATGGCCTCCTTCTGTACTGTAGATTCAATGCTTTACCCTAGAGTAGCAGTCCACTACTACGGATAACTTCAACCTATGCTACATGATGTGGGATTTTAACTTTCTGCTAACGTTTATAGGTATGGCGGTATCGATTATTATTCACGTTGTGACGAATTCCATCGATTGATCCA
Organism: Sphyrna mokarran; assembly: GCA_024679065.1. NCBI lineage: Eukaryota > Metazoa > Chordata > Chondrichthyes > Carcharhiniformes > Carcharhinidae > Sphyrna > Sphyrna mokarran. The sequence continues at coordinate 35,973,260 of JAGIQG010000006.1, read as the reverse complement.
GAGATGCATTTCCAGCTCCAAGTGTCCCGAAAGCAGGATTTGACAAAATTAATTCAGAAGCCCCCAAAGGTGCCGTTTGAAAATTGTGAGTCTTGCATAACAGATTGAAAACCAGGCGAATTTTCTCTGCTTGGTATAGTACACAGAGCGGCATTAGTTCCCAAACTTTCAAACAGAGAATAAATCCGAGCCCTTTTCAGTGACAGTACATAAATGTAACAAATTTGACAATGAGGGACCGACGTGTAGAAAATAAATTCCACCACCCATGGCGCGTATTCAAGCTCCATTCTACAAAGGCTAGGACAACGTAACGCCAACAATCTGTAGGCACCGCAACACTGTGGATTCCTGCTAATTAGACTAATTAAGGACACCGTTTGAGGGTTGCTTGGGGACGGATACCTTCTTATCGAGATGCTTTATGCTGCCAATCAATGCTGGATTAATGCTCTCCGATGCGGGAAGCTTTCTTCACTCTTTAAGGATTTGTCTTCTCCAAAAATAATTTAGTATAATGCTGAGAGATTGGCATTTAAGGACAAGATACTGCCTGACAAAATCCATTGTTCATCTGAACATTGAATTGTTCGATAGAGCGTTCAACTAATATTCTAGTGCAGTGCAGAATACACTAGGAGTAAATGATTTATAGCAAGCCAATATATGATTGTCACGTCTCGATTCGGTGCTCACAATGGTCCCCTTGCAATGTCTTTTTACAAGACCTTGAGATGATTAAATGTATGTTAGCTGCGGCCACAGATATCTCTGGTGCAGTATACGCAATGGAGTGCTGTTCAAATACCGAAGTATTTTGTCCTATGCCTACCCTGTCGATAAGGCACGCGAGTTGCAATTTGCACTGAATGTAATTCCAAAAAAAAATCACAGTAAAGAATATTTATTGTTGCAACTTTTTGAAATTATTAGTTTTGTTTCGATTTGAATGGTGTGGAATAGTGTTTCTAAACAGGCGGAATATGGGGTTTGCTTTCTAATAGAAAACATTCTTGGAGGAACAGCAATTGGATATAATTATTAGGGAGCAACGAAACACGTAAAAGCGCATCTTGTCTTAAAGATGAGAAGACAGGTAATTTTTTTCCGTCTGTACAAACAGCATACGCCCGAGTTTTCTAACATCCCATTGGGAATGGGAATACAATGCTCGGGTAAGAATCTCATTACAAAAGGTCCTTGGTGTTAATTGAAAAATTCGCACGAAAATCAAAAGCTTGTTACACTATGCTCTAAAAATTAGGACACGTCGGAATGGAGGCGTCCGAGAGCTCAATAAAATGACCCTATGCGTGTGGTTTACTGGGAGTTAAGCTTTTAATTGGTCAATAAATTATAAAGGGAGTGCGTTAATAGGTGCAGGTGTAAAAACAAAGTAACGTCTTGTGTTTGGCTGGGCTCAGAGGGTAGGTCACCCCACACCCACACTGTCACCATCAGGTCAACTGACAACAAAACAAACAGCAGTCACACAGTGAACTCAGCAGATGGGAAACTCCCCCGGTTAAAGAGACAGTATCCTTGTGCGGCTCTAATTAGCGAGTGATTTAAAATTCTGCAAACCTTCCCCCGCTCCCCCCCCCCAATCTTTGAAGCTGCCGCCGTTTCATTCACTCGGTTTATGGAGTGATCGAATACAGTCAGATTGCCTGTTTGGATCTGGGCGGCACGGTGGCACAGTGATTAGCACTGCTGCCTCACAACGTCAGGGGCTGGGTTCGATTCCAGCCTCTGATCACTGTCTATATGGATTCTGCATGTTCTCCCCGTGTCTTTGTGGGTTTGCTCCCGTTTCCTCCCACAGTCCAAAGATGCGGATTAGGTTGATTGGTCATAGTGTTACCCCTAACACGTGGGGTTACGGGGATAGGACCTGCTGGGATTGTTGTCGGTGCAAGCTGGATGGGCAGTCTTTTGTCTGCACTGTAGATTCTACAATTTATGGGTCTGCTATTCAGAATCTACTTTTTTCAATAGCTCGGTGCAAATTAATGTAACAGCTTAGCCATGTTTTAGTCTATGATTGCAATACCTGTGTAACAGTTTGTATTTGCGGCACCATTTAAATCATTAAATATCAAAATATTACAGGTGAAAGCTATTATCTTGTCCAGGACTTCTGGAACTTTTAAAAAATATAAATTTTAAATTAACTTTTGGAGTTGAATGTTAATTTCATTTTAAATTCACTTGGACAACGGGAGTCTTTGGCTCAGAAATGGAGAACTCTAGCACTCTATAAGTGTAAAATCTCTGGCACCGTGGGTGCTCCAGGTAAAGTCCTACTTGGCTACGGGCTTATGCTCAAAGCCAAAAGCAGGTGGTCCCCAACCCCATCGGAAACTCTCAAGCCTTCACTTCCCCGCCGTCACCACTTTTACTAGTGCATTATAGAACTTCCATCACTGAACCAGTTTGAACAAAAAAAAGTCACCCTGTTCAAAGTAGAAAACTCCCCATTAGCAACACCTGTTGCTGGGATTTTACTCTTGACAGGCTTGAAAGACAGTCGCCAAAAGACTATCAGTAATTCTGACTGTAGTTGTAATATTTCAAAATTGGTATCTAAGGGATCGTAAAGATGAATCGATTAATTTCCGGTTAAATATCGTGCATTTGTTGGTTTAAAATTGACATAATAGCATCTTCAGTTTCGGGGGTTGGGGGGTTGTTAAGTTTCTTCAGTACTGAGCTCTCTCCCGTTTCAGAGCATCCCCCACTGTCCTGTCACGCAAGGTTTATACGCACAAATGAACACGACTTCCCAGAACGGCGCATTACTGTACACTGTGTGATCTAATCAAATACGTTATCCTCAGGCCTAAACATAGGTGCGATAGCTGATTGCAACACAAACACTGCCAGCCGCCTTCCAGACATGTGTAGTCTTGAAGAAGGAGACCGTGGCCTTTTACAGACTTTCTGCAGAGGTTGAACATTAGATGACGGCAGGGTTGGCCTTCTTGGCTTGTCAGGAAATTCAAAACGTTAGGAAGGAAAATAATCGAAGAAAGTGCCATAAATCTCGGAAATTCTGGTTGTAAGCTCCGTGGAAAATGAAAAGGCAAATCTTTAAATGATTTTTTTTCCAAAAGATGGGTTGTATTTTTACGTTGAAATTAAAAAGGCGAGAGTCCCTTTTTAATTTTTCTCAGTCTTCCATTTAAAACAATGAGTTAACACCTAAAACGGAATGAATTAGAATACTATCGTCATTTTAAAATTCTAAAGCACAGGGAATACTCTACAGCACAAGAAATGCTGTATAATACAGCGAATAGTCTACAGCACAGGGTATGCTGTACTGTACATGAAATACTCCACAGCACAGGGAACACTGTACAGCACAGGGAATACTCGACGGCACAGGGAGTGCTGCACACTACAGGAAATATTCTACCGGACAAGGAATGCTGTACAGTACAAGGAATATTTTTCAGCACAGATAATACTTAACGGCATAAGTAATACAGTATAGTACAGGGAATATTACACAGCACAGAGAATACTCTACAACACAGGGAATACTGTGCAGCACAGGGAATATTCTATAACACAGGGAATACTGTATAGTACAGAGAATACTTACAGCACAGGGAATACTGTAGAGTACAGGAAGTATTGTACTGCACAAGCAATACCCTACAGCACAGAGAATACTCTACAGCACAGGGAATATAATATAGCACAAAGAATACTGTATAGTACAGGGAATACTCTACAGCAGAGGGAATACTGTACAGTATAGAGCATACTGCGCAGCACAGGAAATGCTGTATATACAGGGAATATTGTACTGCACAGGGAATACTCTACAGTGCAAGTAATACTCTACAGCACAGGGAAAACCGTACAATACAGGGAATACTGTACAGCACAGAGAATATACTATAGCACAGGTGGTACTGTATAGTACAGAGAATACTCTACAGCACAGAGAATACTATATAAAATAGGGAATATTTTATAGCACAGAGAATACTGCATAGTACAAGGAATACTCTACAACACAGGGAATACTTTACAGCACAGGAAATATTATACAGCACAGGGAGTACTGTATAATACAGGGAATATACTACAGCATTGGAAATACTGCACAGTAGAGTGAATACTCTACAGCACAGGGAATACCGTACAGTACAGGGAATACTGTACAGTACATGGAATATTCAGCAACATAGGGAATACTGTATAATGCAGGGAATATTCTATAGCATAGAGAATACTGCACAGTACAGGGAATATTGTACAGCACAGGGAATACTCTATATCACAGGGAATACTGTATAATATAGGAAATATTCTATAGCACAGATAACACTCTATATCATTGATAATACTGTATAGTACAGGGAATACTGTACAGCACAGGGAATATTCTGTAGCACAGGAAATACTATACAGTACACAGATACTCTACAGCACAGGGAATACTGCACAGTACAAGGAATATTCTATAGCACAGGAATATTATTTAGTACAGAGATACTCTACAGCACAGGGGATACTGCACAGCACAAGGAATATTTTATAGCATAGGAATATTATTTAGTACAGGGATACTCTACAGCACAGGGAATACTGCACAGTACAGGGAGTATTCTACAGCACAGTAACATTATACAGCACACGGAATACTGTATGGCACAACGACTACTCTGGAGAAGGTTGAGCAGTTTACGAATGATGTGCAGTGTAACCAAGATTAAAGAATGAAATACTTTGTTTCCTCGGAGCTGCATTGGGAGACGGTGAAATGTGAGATTTGCAGCCATACATCAGCTTACCTCAAATAGATAGGCTGGACAATGGGATCCACAGGGAACATTGTACAGCACAGGGAATAGTACACTCTATAGTACAAGGGAATATTCTATAGCATAGGGAATACTGTATAGTTCAGGGAATACTCTACAGGACAGGGAGTACTGTATAGTACAGGGAATATCTACAGCACAGGGAGTACTGCATAGTACAGGGAATATTCTGTAGCACAGGGAATGTTGTATAGCACAGGGACTACTGAACAATACAGGGAATACTCTGCAGCATAGGGAATATTGTACATTACAGGGAATACTCTACAGCACAGGGAATACTGTACATACAAAGAATATTTTATAGCATAGGGAATACTGTACATACAGAGAATACTCAAAAGCACAGGGAACAGTCCGCAGTACAGAGAATAATGTACAGTACGGGGAATACTGTACGCTGATGAATCGCCGTATGAGAATATTGAAAAGATTGCATCGATTTCTTTTTTTTTGGGGGGGGGGTGTGATGGAGAGGAGCATGACCTGGATTGAATGCGCCCTGTTAATCCGTTTGTTCTCCGATTGATTGCACACAAAACCTCTCTGTTTAAAGATTGTTAATGAAGTCGTTGCAAGTATGCAGAGAACATTTTAACCTGTTTTCACTGAAAGCGCCTGATCATTAACCGAATAAGTAAAGCGTTTCCAAAGTTAGTCGCTTCACCTGTACATAGGACAAACTGCAGCGGACGCAATGACGCACTCACCAGCCTCCATAACACTGGAGATTTTATCTAAATAAAATACGCTCTGGAGGGAAAAAGTAACAAGGGAAAGTGATGTGGTTAATACAGCAAGACAAACAGAGGCTATCAGAGCAGATAAGTGGGCCTTGTGTGTCTTAATGGGGAATAACTATATAGCTCTCAATATTCACCCTAGGTGATGTTGCTAACAAAAATCTGTCAGTAATGCAGGTGCGCTTTGCCTCCCTGTTGTGCCGCACTACAATATTACTTCATTTGACGGGTGAAACAGCTCTTTGTAAGAAAAGAAGCCCTTAAATCTCACTCAATTTGCCTTTGTTTTGGTGTTTACAATTTTAAGGTCACGCCCAGTTACCAAAACAGACGCGAACCGATACCATTTGTTGTTGCATTTTGTCCAGTTTGATTTATTATTGGGGAGAGATTGGAGGAGGGGTGGGCTCCCCCTGTAAATCACTTCATATTTCAGCTGGGCTTGTCCGTCACGGTGCGTATTTCGCAATGTGCATGAAATGAGGTACACGTTTGCTCAACTGGGGAAGACTGCTGATTTTCCTCGCACATCTAACAGTGAAGCTCTGCGCCTGCCACGCATTTCAGCCAAGGCCAGATGTTTATGTCAAATTGTAAACTATTCATCTGGAGGCACGTGTCGTTCTGTGGGTGGATTAACTAGATTTTATAGAGATGGAAACCGTCTGTTTTTATAGACAACCGATCTCCTTTTTTAAAAGAAGGAAAATTGCTTTCCACTACCTTTTGTTGCTTAAAATCCCTGGAATAGCTTCTGGATAGTGTAATCATCAATTGTTACATTCAACAAGCTCTGCCAAGCAAGGATAACAATAATCAAGCCTTGTCACGCAATGTATTATAAAGCTGCTGGATCCCATTGTCCAGCCTATCTATTTGAGATAAGCTGATGTACGGCTACAAATGTCACATTTCACCGTCTCCCAGTGCAGCTCCGAGGAAACAAAGTATCTCATCCCTTAATCTTGGTTACACCGCACATTATTCGTAAACTGCTCAACCTTCTCCGGAATAAAATGACTGTACGGATGGCTAGAAAAGACATGTGCCATGATTTTAAAATGATAACGATTATTCTTTTAGAAACTTCCTTTTTTTTCACAATTCTATCGAGTGTTTGTCCTAAATCTGTCCATTTTCTTGTCCAAAAGTGTGCAATCCTGACCCAGATGGGACTAGTGTCCTCTTGTGGCCTGTGAAAACTCAGTGTCGATACAGTTCCGCTGCTTTGAGTCATTCGATTTTCAAGCCAGATTTTTCTTTTCCCTGTTCTTCTTACCGAAAGCTTTTAAACCCCGGGCAATATGTTTTCACAATCCGCAGATTGACTGGACTTCAGCATTCACCGTTCCTCTTAACCCTTGTGTAAACAATTCGCAGACTTAATTTAATAATTGGGGGGGGAGGGGCGAGGACGCAAGGGTAGAGATGGCTAAAACCTTTGCTCGCTTCAGCCATCATGGGACCTGTTCACATGGGAAAGGTGCCGCTAAGAATGTCAAAGCGAAAAGGACACGCAGAAATGGTAAAGAACAATCACGCAAATCTGTAGAGTCGATCAACACAGTAAATCAGGTATTCTAAAAGTGGAAGGGGCCTTTGGTTATTATTGCACTGACCCTTAGATCTGTAACATGCATTAGAGACTACACAGACGGATGAGGGAATTTATTGAAAATTCAACTTGAATGGAATCAAATTGAATAAACTAGGAGGAGCATTGTCAGCTGGAGTGGTCTTTTGGAAAAGTATAATTCTAATGAAGTCTTTTGAGGTCATCACTGAAAGCGCACTCTACCCGGAGTGTGAGTTTTTCATTTAATTTGAGCATTTTCTGATTAAGTATAATATTGTCTCCTTTCCTCTCACTGCCTGCACCCTGCACTGAAGATGAGATAAGAGATGGAAATGACATTGAACCGTTTTAATGCAGGTGGAGAGGTATGTTTTGACCCACCGCACGCCAATGCAATTTGTCCCTACTGCCCTTCGTTATTAATGTCATGAAACCCTACCTCACCCCCACACTTTTCACAGGCAAGGAAATAAGCGGAAACACACTCCAGCGTGCAAGCACTAATGGTAGTTCTAACTCAAATGTAATATCGCTCGTTTAAGCTAGCGATTTAAATGGGTTGCAGTTTTGATTATTCTGTAATCGCTGTGTTTTGCTTTGTTTCTTGCAGTTGAGTTAGCCATGGCCCAGCATTAACCATGTCGGTATTTAAAGAATGCTTTGCCAGCATATATAAAGTTATTTTAAAATAAAAAGCGAACTCACCAAGCTTTCTAACAGTATAATTGATACATTGATTCACAATCCCTACTCGTTCATACATATCGCCCCGGCAATTTGGAAAAAATATCCTTTTCCCACGCACTTTGTGATAATCAATGATTCTAAAATTAATTTACAATAGTACAAGGCAATGCTGTAGGAATTAAGTAATCTAAACGATCTTGCGTGTACGCAGCCGACTGCAATAGAACTTTCCTCGGTTCCTGTCTCGCCATTGTGGCGTGGTTTCGAAGGAATTAAATGTTTGGCTTTGGAGTTTGTTACAGTGATCCAATAATACGAGTTTTATCACTGGTAATTTCCAATTAATTCAATTTATGCCAATCACCCTAAGCAAAAAGCAATGTCAGATTTATTACTGCTTCTGAAATTTAGCACAGATGCCTGGGCCTACAGGTTAAAATGTTAACGTAGATTTTATTTTGCCTCGTCAATGCATTAAATTTTATACACAATATGTATCCATTGACATATACAGAGGAATATTGGTATCTAGACGGATGCTACTATGAAATAAATTCTATTAAATTATACATTGCAAAGAACAATGATTACATGATGTTCGACTTCCAACTCACAACTCCTGGTTTTAACATACCGATTGCCACGCTGAAAATACTGCCGCTTATCATATACATTTTCACGTCAGGACATATGATTTTAAACCCAAACCCAAGAGCACTTCATAAAACATCATACTGAATGGAAAGCGCCTTAGCTTTTCTGATATATCCACGATATTCTAACACGGAGGGAGGAATAGTGAGGGAGAGGGGTGAGTAGACAGAACCGAAAGATAATTTGAATGGCAGATCCCTAAGCTTCTGCGGCTCTTCTCGCCGCAAGAAATGACCCTGACATTTGCTTTTAGTTTTCACTCAAAGAAGTACCCACAAAGACCGGGAGTTTCTCTTTTTCCAAAACTGGTCCAGCTATTTTGCTGGCACACGGCCACATTAATTATCGTTTTTGAAACTATGAGAGAAACTGAGCTTAATTATTGCTATATGAGGTTAAAATGATTTTCCCCTCCATTTCTCTCCAGCACTGACGCACTCAATGTTTTTCAATAGCACGAGTAGAAGCTATTAACAACATTAGGTGCAAAAAGTTTCATTACCTGGAGTCTTGTAAGATAGCTTACAATTTTCTACTTAAGGCTAAAATGCACAATATATATGTATCCGTGTGCGTGCATATATACACATATATATCTTTATATGTATTTGTGTGTGTGCATATATACACATATATATGCATGTGCATATACACACATATACGTCTGCATGTGTGCGTGCATATATATACTCATATATATATCTGCATATGTGTGTTTTTGTGTGTGCATATATACACACATATATGCATGTGTGTGTGCGCGCGCGCATATTTCTCGTACGTTTGTATTCAGTAAAGCAACGTGATAATTTCAACCAACTAATAACACCAATAGACTAACTTATCTTTTATTGCTATGTGAGGTTAAAATGATTTTCGTGTCCCGAGTCTTCCTGTTTCAAAGCAGCGAAACCTGTTTGATTTGTCTATAACGGTGGTTTGAATCAATTTACTTCCAGCTTCTGATACTAAAGTCTAAATCGAACCCCCCACCCCCAACCCACAAAAAAAAGAATGTTGCTGAGAAGCAGAACTCTGCGGATTTCCAGAATGGATATATAAAACCTTAGCAACCTAATGCGCTAATTGAACTCTTGGTTGTTTGGAAGATTGCAGTGCTGATTCCCCTGCGTTTATAGCAATTGCCTATTTGTCGAGACGCGTCCTCTATCGTTAAAACAATTACTACAAACAGCTTCACCGAGCTTCAAAGAGTTATTTACTTGCTAAAGGAAATCCTTTCCCCAGAAATAGTGACGTTCTCTGTTGTCGCACCTGCAATATACTAAGTAGAAAAGATTGTCACGATTTGTCTTTTGCCATTCAACCCTTAGTATAATTTTGGATTTTATCTGGATAGATTGATAACTTTTGTTGTACATTAACTAAAATGAAAACTAATATCGCAGTGTCCCTTGTGTTAAATAAAATCCAGATATTACTCGCCTGAACTTATTTGAAGGCATCAAATATTGCGGATAGCAAATGAACTAGTGTAATGTGGAATTCTGCCTTTATTAACTGATTCTGCTCTTGGCCTGCTGACCGCGACCTGTTTCAATGTATTTCACTGGGGATTTGTCACTCCCAGTGGGTGGGGCTGCTTGTGTGTTAATTCGACGATTTATATTTACGTTTGGTTACATAGTCTGACTGCATGCGTCCTTTACTATTGTAGGTGGAGAGAAACTCGCGTCAGTAATTGCACCTATTATCTATAGTAAGGTTTAAAATCACAATTTATAATTCTGCTAAACAAAACTCCGCAATATTCGGCTGCTCCATCCAAACAGAACAGAAATTCATGAGGATTATTAGCAACGTCATTAATTTGGTCAGTCGGACTAATAATGCCAGATCTCACCCGTCAGTACATTAACAGTCTAATTAGGATTTTACAGGGTGTAGATGATCAGTTATGGCTAAATATTGAAATGATTATTTGTTAGAAATTATGTATTCTAAATGTAGATAATTTATTTTGGGAAGTTATTTCATAAAATTGTGCTGCAAGTCTAGAATATTGTCTAAAATAATGCTATAACAAGTCTACTAAATGTTGTAAAAATATTGAAACGCTCGGCACGTCGGTGCCTCCTAGGCCAAATGATCAGACAGCACTGTAATCAATGTCACAATTAGACTAACTGCCAGTGTTTATTTACTGGGCCATTATTCTAGCAGAGGAGGCCGGAAAGAAACTGATTTCTCTGCCCTTGCAACTGAATATTTTTGTTAGTTTTGCTTTCATTTCTTTTTAGAGTCCCCACTCGGAACAATGGCTGGTTATCTTGTTTGATGCATGTGCACTTTATACCGCAACACACATTGTAGACTTTACAACAGTTTCCACAATTTCCCTATCGGAGAAGTACACTATTGAAATTTACGGTGCACTAACATTAATTTAAGTTTCGGGCAATAACTTCTCGCTGTCACCGCAAGCACAAAGTTACTAAAACTGTATGTGCTCTTCAAGTGAACAGGGGCTTCTTTCTTCTGTCGCACTTAGAGACTCAAAATGAGTCTCAAAATGGTGCAGCCAACTCCAAGCCCAATGTTTGACCCTTCGCCCTTTATTTTTAGCTTAAATAAAGGAATGGAAATAATGTTCAAGCCTGGCACATTAAGTTCAGATAGTAATATTCGAAGCATAAGGCATAACCTGGAATTTGAAATCGGTAAAAACCAAAGTGTACGTTCACACTGACATCAAATTCTTCTTATATGTCAGGCATTTAGCAATGTTTTCAAATAAATATCAAAATATTCTATTCTCTATCACAATATTCCAGCATTTTGGATGGATCCACTAAGTAAAACAGTGCTCAAGACAAATAAAGGATTTAGACTCCTCGAACCATAATATTTTATACAATACGATTGAGAATGATTTACACTTCAGAGGCCTGTCAGTTCTATTTTGCAATGTACAGTTTAATGATAAGCTATTTTTGTTTCAGACTGTATTCGCAAGCGGTGTTGCAAATCTAATCCCACAGTAAAAACAATTAAACATTTTTTAAAATAAAGATCCTTCTCTTGTCCGCTAAAATCTGATCACCATACACAACATTTTATTTCAAATATCAGATAATCCAATGGTGCCCGGACTTTCCTTACTAATGAATTTAAGCAAACACACCAAGAAATATTTTAAATTATAGATTTTATTTTTTTAAGAAAAGTGTGAAAATATTGCATTAAAATAATACAGGAATGTTCGCCAGTATCCATTTCTTAAACAATTTTACCTTAGAGAGGTACAGAGTTTATAAAACGTAGTATCCATATACAAAACACAGGTTAAAAATATCAGCTGAAAAGGCTTTTCAGAATCTTCTGTTTCACAGCTTTAAAAATCTGTTTTTTTTATTTATTTTCCCCATTATACTCTTTAAAGAGAAGGCTCTTACACTGTACATAGTGAGCGGTCGATAAACCATTTGATGGCTTCACGTCGTTCAAAAACAGATTTACTTTGCATTGTCTTCAATGGACAATTCAATTTTCTGTGTCAAGTTGAATGTTTACACCTGAGATGCCCTATACACACCATCACTGGAGGTTTGAAAATAGTACCCAGTTCTTTTCCCAACGCAACGCTTTGCAGTTATTACTGCAATCCAACTCGAGTCTTTGGAAATGTACATAAATATATATACACGATTAAAGTCTGCTGAACCCTTGACTGTCCGTTATTCTGTTGACATATAGGAAATGTACAAAAATAATCCTACCTTCAGATAGGCGTGCATTATATTTTATTAACAGCCGTTAACATTTGGAATCCTACCATTAAAGTTTCCTGCATTGTGTATCACAGTTTCTTGGTGCAGACTTGGCAGAGTCGATGATGAGGAAGGTATTGATGATAATAGAGGGACGGCTGGAGTCTGGGCCGAGCAGCTGGCCGGACTGGCGTTGGCCCCGATGATATTTTCTATGGAGAAAGGAGACCTCGATATGGCCGAGTTGTGTTTGACAGATTGCACCGAGGGGAGAGTAGGACTGAGCTGCGGGTAGAAAGAAGTCCTGGCTAGTTCGTTCGCGGGCAGCATGGAGGGCGGGGGGATGGGATGGGCCTGCCTTGAAGGATGCTGAAAGGCAAAAACGGCAGAATGAGGGTGGTAAGCTTGGATCTGAAGCCCGTATCCACAGCCGTAAGGTCCGTAACCATAAGCAGGAATATAATTACCGTGCTCCCGGAGGAGGTCCGCCGATTGCTGCCTTTTGAACCGTTTTCGCCTTCGCAAAAAGCTGCCATTGTCAAACATATCTGCAGACTCGGGATCCAGAGTCCAGTAGTTGCCTTTGCCCGGATTACCAGGCTCCCTGGGAATTTTTACGAAACAGTCGTTTAAGGACAAATTGTGCCGGATGGAGTTTTGCCAGGCGGGGAACTTCTCTCTGTAATAGGGGAACCTATTGCTAATGAATTCACAGATCTCACTCAGAGTCAGTCTCTTCTTTGGACTTTGGAGGATGGCCATTGTGATTAAGGCGATGTAAGAGTAAGGAGGTTTGACCAGAGGGTTTTTGTTGACTGGTTTGTAAGGGTCCCGGCTCGACGTGCTGTCCGCGCAGGAAGGTGATCGAGGCGTCAGGATCTCAGAGTGCATTTGGCTCACCACTTCTCCGAAGGAGCTGCCCCCCGGGGCCTCGTCCTCCTCTTCCTCCTCTCCCTCCGCTCCGTCTCCCACCACATCTATGTCGGTCTCCTCTGAGAGGATGGACGCATCGGACATTTCAGAGCTCAGAGTCATAATACAGGCAGACCCAAAGGCTCGGGAGCTGCTCTCAGAGGCTCCGGGGCGATTCTCAGCAACCTACCCCCAGCTTCCCACATAAGGAATCCCAGCGAGGAAAAAAAAATAGGCAGCTTGAAACAGGAAATTGTCCGTCCTGCCAACTTTCTCAATTCCTTTATAGCCTCGGCTCCAAAGATCAGTCGAATCAACTTAAAGAAGATTCCCCCCCCCCCACCCCACCCCCCCTTCCTTACAGCTTTTCTCAGGGAACGTGTAAAAAAAATCACCAAATAGAACAGTTCTCAAACACAAATTATAAGCGAAGGAGAAAGGGCGGTTCTCTCTGGAGCCTTATATTACAGCAGAGATCACATGGCTCCAAACGTCACCACAAAATTAGAAAATCTTATCACATTCCTGCTTCAGAATATCGAACAGGGAGTGCTGTGCGATAAATAATTAATAGGCGGTGCGCCAAGTTCCTTTCAGACGTGTCTTCAAGTGTCTATTTGATCTAGCTTTGGACTTCCTATTGTAAGGTTTCTTTATTCAGCATTTCTGTTTTTCCCTCCACTCCCCTCAAAATGTATGGAAAAAAAGGGTAGTTCAGAATATTTTTCCCTCAAACCTAATCCATTGAATGGAAACTTTAACTGGGTTGTTTGATAAATTCAAGGGTTGTATCATCGATTTAGCCATGCAGCAGGGTTTTGATGAGCAGCCGGCGGCAAATTGCAACCATGAAACCAAACATTTCGATTCTTCTTCGCGTCTATAATTTACCCAGAAAGAAACTTTTTTTAAAAAAATAAAGTTCTCGGATCCCCTGAGAAACTGTGCCGAATTACAAACACAGCGCACTCCTAATTGCTGCCTCCACTTTTTAAAATCTGCGTTGAAATTTGTAGTGGATTTTGTAACTAGGCTGGCGGTCTATTGAATCCGACTGTCGCCTTTTACATTGCTTTTCTCTCCCCCTCTCTGTGAAGCTTGTACAACATATAACGCAAAGAAATGTCCCGAGGGGGATTTGCCATTACACACAAAATAACAGTTTCCTTTTCAAACTTCAATTTGAATTATTTTTTTAAGCCTGTGAATCTCCATAGCTAACTTTGCTGGGGCGCATTGAACAATTACCATTCAACAAACAGCCAGATTCGGAAAGGTAGAACAGAAGAGAACTTTCTGAAATCAATTCTATCCTCGGCGAGAATTAAAATGTGGTAAAGAATGGGGAGGGGAAATTGTCCGCAGGGCTAATTCGGAGGTTATATAGCACGCAAACTATGCATTGTTTATGAGGCCACCTAAATTCTTCTTCAATATGTTTATTGACATGTTACCAACATTTCATGCACCAAAAGGTTAATTAAAAAACATACAATCGTCTTCTACCAATCCGCTGGCGTTACTGACTAGCTGGAGAATGGCCGAAAATTATATTTCTGCGTGGACTTCTGTCATTCGGGGATTTTCACGGTAATTTCAATGCAGTGTTAATATAAAGCTTATTTGTGACAAATTAATCAATTTTAATTCATTGCATTCCATCCTATGACAGTATATTCTATACACCTATCATCACAACTGCTGCACAGGGCCGGAGATTCACTGTCACGTACTTCACTTTAAAAATCTAAAGTGAAGTTTATTTGTTAGCCGCAAGTAAGACTTACATTAACACTGCAATGAAGTTACTGTGAAATTCCCTTTGTGACGACTGGCCCGAGGAAAACTGTTTTCGTTTTTAACTATCTGACATTTACTTTTCTTTCAAAAAACCGAATGGATGCAAACTGAATTTGGAAGGAAAATCGGCGATATTTGTCACGAGAGTATTTGGAGGAATAATCGACACAGGTTTCTATCTGTCCTTCGGAAATAAAACACAATTTTCTTTTCTTTTGACTCAAGCAGCTCCAATTACAGTATGGGCTGTTGAACTGATTATAATGCTGTTATCCAGGGTTGGATTTCTGCCATCTAGTTTGTAAATGTTGTGCTACCCAATCTCCAGCACAAAAGGAGATCCAGGAAACACAGGTCAATGAAATAATGAGAGGCGGTTTCAAAATGAAAAGTTGTTAATTGTAGCAGAACACTATATAAAGAGTACCTCTCGAAGAACCATTTAAACTGTGATTATGCGATGAAAGTACTTGGCTGGAATAGATGTGCAAGAAGGCTTGTGGAAAGTACGTTTTCATTAGCTTATACTAAAATATAGGTCAGGTCAGAACGAATGCTAAATACAAAAACAAGCTACAGAACTTCACAAAGAAAAAGTCATTAAAAATAAAAACTAAAGGGGTAAAAAAAAAGGCCTGGGCGTAACATTAGATTCATGGCATTTTGTGAATTAAGCTGCGGTGTTCAAAGTTCAAAATAAGAAACTATGTCAGCTGTATTAACAGATTTTCTTTCGAAAAGAAAAAGAACCACAGCTCTCCATAACTTCATTATTCATTACATGTTAGACCAAATGATTAATAGAAGCTGGTTCATGCATAGTTAATGTAAATATTGTTCTTTTTCATGTTTCATTTGGCATCAGGCAAATGACTCAACACCAAAGAAAGAAAGAGGAGAAAAGAAAACAAGCCAGGAAGTGATTTTGGATTTGAAAATATGGTGATGTTGTTTTGAACGAATTTATGAATTTTCTTACCCATTTCTCGGAGTTTCAGCTCTTGACATGGTGCAAAACGAGAAGGTTTTCTTCAGCCGTTTTGCGTCTGTTTTGTTAAATTCAAACTACTTGCCGGAGTCTTCATGAGTAGATGAATCTCATTCATTTTAGCTGAACGAATGGAATCCGGGACGCTGAGTGTGAAAAGTAACGCATTCCTCTGTTACTGTAAAATCAAAGGGAACTCATCATTGGATTCAGCCCTGTGCTAAAATAGATTGCATAATGATCATGAACGGGTGCAAACATTCATTGAAAAGATCCCACATAACAATGTCTAATTGATTCAAATTTTAAAGATTAGTTTTTGAGCAATTTTAATTGATATTTTGAAGCCTCAGTGGCAGTTCGAAACTGCATGTTTTGGCCTATCTTTTTGATATATCCAATAAATAAGATAAACGTAGAAGAGCGCCATTTGTTAACATTTATAACTTGTTACACTGAGATCACGACTGTGCTATAATTTGCCGAAATAAATTTAAAATATCTGATCCGAAAAAAAATATACTTCTGCATGGTGCACGTTTGCTGATCTCTTTAACTTGAGTTTAATTCCACAGAATGGAACTACCACTGTCCAAATGACTCCCGAGCGCCATCTATCAGGGTCACAGCACCAGCAGTCTCTTCATTAGCCTGTGCGCGAATAGGCGCAGAATACATGTACAATAGTTAGGCAATTGATTTGCACATTTCGAAGATGGATTATAATACTCACATACTGGACCAGAGAAATAATAAGCAAACTTTTAACAACATCGTTGGCCCTCTCTAGGCGCCAACTCGATCACACCAAGAGATGCCGTTGTTACGAAAAATGCCCATTCTGACTAACGCACTATTCAAATTTCCATGATGTTTCTATGAGCTTTGTCTGACAAAAGGGGGAATGAATTGTCTAGCAGGAAATAGACAGAGAATTCCCCTTAAAAAGACTGCGCGCTATTCGGTAAGTCTTTCGTTTTCATCCTGTATTGAAAATTGTCTCGAATGACAAGAAATTTTTAAAAATACTGATTCCATTGATTTAAATTAATTTCTACTCATCCTTCCCTGTCCGTCTCAAAGCCTTATTTTTTCTATTTCTAACCTGTCTTAATGCAACTTATTTATTTCGACATTCTCCATTGATTCATTAAGACATTCTTTATCAGTCATTAGCCAGACAAACTAAAAACATCACCTCTCAGAATTTTAAGTGAACCCCGCCTTTTGTATGCTATCACAGCATATTTTCTCTGTTATTCTTCAATTCACTTCCTATATCCTTTAACGACCAAGTAAAGCACACGCCCTTCCCCCACCCTGCTCTCAGCACCACCCCAACACTAACTCCGTTTACCAGCCATCCATTTCAACCCCTGGCTCAGGCTGCTGAACCAGACTGTTTGCAACGATGGCGTCCTGTTTGACCTTGAGCTGATCTTCCCAGCCCATGTCCTCCCCATCACCGAGGCTGCCTACTTCCACCTCCGCAAAGGTAGACAGTCTCCACCTCTGCCTCAGCTCATCTGCCGCTGAAAGCCTGATCCATGCTTCGGTTTCAGTAACAACAACTGGAATCTGAAATTCAGCTACTCCCCAGCAGCAGGACTGGGACTTTTGGGCAAATTGGCAGCTGAATTTTCACTGGACCTGTTTTTGTAATCCATTGATTTGGACAATATTGCCACGATTTTTAATCCCAATCCAAGTTAACAATGGGACTAGGAAAGGAGTCTCCAAAAATAATTTGAACTATTAATTGTTCAGTGAACTTCAGTGAAAACTGATGGGGGATAGTAAGAAATCAGCAGCCCATTTCTTATGAGTTTCTTTATGAGCTGCTGCCAGAGGTTAGTTCCATTTTCCTTGTATTTACACATTTTAACATTCTAAAACAATCCAAGGAATGTTATAAAATTAATATTTGGCATCTGGCCACATAAGGAGAAATTAGGGAGGGTGACAAAAGTTTTTTTTTTAGAGCAACACAGCACGGGAAACAGGCCCTTCGGCCCAACGAGCCCGCGCCGCCGTCATAACTTTATAGTAACAATTCCATTTTCCTTTTCTAATTTTAGGTTATTCCTAATATGGAAGAATCTCAATATAGGGACAATTTGTTTCCCAATCAGCCTAAGAGCGAATTTTTGGGATGTGGGAGGAAACCGGAGAAAACCCAGCAACCACGGGGAGAACGCGCAAACTCCCGCAGACACCGGCCCAATTCCAAGTGTCTGCACAGCTACAGCGATAGTCACTGAGCTGTCATGGTGCCCTTCAGATGGTCCAGATAAAGCACTCATTTACGACATGAAGCACCAGGCAACCCATGAATCAACATCCAAGAGCTGTCCTCGCACCACCTGCCGAATGCATGCTCCTTGTTGGTCAAGTATGGACCGAATTACCTGTGGAAAAAAAGCCGTAGTTAAACAGTCCTACTATATCCCTCTATCTGCATACCGCTCATGTGGCTGTCCAAGAGACCCTTAAACAGCCCTAGCGTGCCTGCTCCCACCACCTTACTCGGCAGTGCATTCCACACCCCCACTACCCTTTGTGTGAAAAACTGCCCTCTAATATTCGTCTTATACATAGCCCCCCTCACCCTAAGGCCATGACCCCTCGTCCTATCCATTTCTGAAGGTGGAAAAAGTTTACCACCATTTACTCTATCTATACCCCTTATAATCTTATACACCTCTATTAGATCCCCTCTAAGCCGACGTCTTTCAAGGGAAAACAACCCCAGTCTATTTAATCGTTCCTCATAAGACAGTCCTTCCATACCAGGCAGCATCCTGGTAAACCTCCTCTGCACTCTCTCCAAGGACTCCACATCCTTCCGATAGTACGGCGACCAGAACTGGACGCAGTATTCCAAGTGAGGCCTAACCAACGTTCTATACAATTGCAACATCAAACTCCTACTCTTGTATTCTATACCCTTTTCTATGAAAGCTAACATACTATACGCTTTCTTTATCACCTTCTCCACCTGTAAAGACACCTTCAGAGACTTGTGAACCTGCACCCCCAAGTCTCTCTGCGTCTCTATACTCCGAATAGTTTTACCTTTTATCCTATAACTCTCTTCTACATTTTTCCGGCCAAAATGCATCACCTCGCATTTATCCGGATTAAATTCCATTTGCCATCTATCTGCCCAGTCTACCAACCTGTCTATGTCCTGTTGTATTGCCTGGCACTGCTCCTCTGTACCCGCCAATCCAAGCATCTTGGTGTCATCAGCAAATTTGCTGATCTCACCACCTACCCCAACTTCCAAGTCATTTATGTAAACCACAAATAGAAGAGGACCTAGTACTGAGCCTTGTGGCACTCCACTAGTGACAGGCCTCCAGTCGGAAAAAGAGCCTTCCACTACTACCCTCTGTCTCCTCCTCCCGAGCCAGCTCTCGACCCATCTACATACCCGACCCTGTATCCCATGCGCCTTCACCTTCTCTATCAGTCTACCATGAGGAACCTTGTCAAACGCCTTACTGAAATCCATGTAGACGACATCAACAGCATGTCCTTCATCAACTGTTTTTGTCACTTCTTCAAAAAATTCCACTAGATTTGTAAGACAAGACTTCCCCTTGACGAAGCCATGCTGCGTATCCCTGATCAGATCGCAGCGCTCCAGATGCTCATACATCCTGTCCCTGAGGATCCTCTCCATTAGCTTACCTATAACTGAAGTCAAGCTCACCAGCCTATAGTTCCCTGGGTGATCCCTCTGACCTTTTTTAAACAACGGTACTACATTTGCTATCCTCCAGTCCTCTGGGACCTCACCTGTGTCCAAGTAAGAGACAAAGATTTGCGTCAGAGGCCCAGCTAGGTCTTCCCTCAACTCCTTTAGCAGCCTGGGGTAAATGCCGTCAGGCCCCGGAGCTTTATATGTCTTTAAGCTGCCTAACAGCCCCAACACCTCTTTCCTCGTAATCTTTATTTCCCTCAACGGATCCTCAACTTTGTCAAAATCAGCAACAGACATCTGGCCAGTTTCCTGCGTAAATACCGACGCAAAGTATTCATTCAGGATCTCCACCATTCCCTCAGGCTGTAAGCATGGATCCCCTCCTCTGTCCCTGAGAGGTCCAATCTTGCCTCTAACCATCCTTTTGCTCCTTACGTAGGAGTAAAATGCCTTAGGATTTTCCTTAATCCTACCTGCCAGAGCCACTTCGTGGCCCCTTTTTGCCTTTCTAACACCCCTTTTAAGATCCCGTCTACACTGTCTATAAGCTTCCAGCGCTGTCTCAGTCCCCAGTTGCCTAGATCTAATGTAAGCCTCTCGCTTCTTCCTGATCAAGTCCTCAATATCCCTGGTAAGCCACGGTTCTCTAATCCTACCTTTCCCATCCTTCCTCCTTGCCGGCACATATCTTTCCTGCAGAGAATTTAGTTTTCCCTTGAAAGACTCCCACATGTACCTCGTCGACCTGCCCTCGAAAAGCTTATCCCAGTCGGTATCTTTAAGATCTTGCCTAATCTGGCTGTATCTAGCCCTCCCCCAGTTAAATACCTTCCCTTTTGGGCAGGTCTCGTCCTTTTCCATTAATATCCTAAAGCAGACAGAGTTGTGATCACTATTTGACACATGCTCGCCTACCTTGACGTCAACCACCTGCCCTGGCTCAACCAAAATCCAGCTCAACCAAAATCCCAGAACCAAATCCAGTATAGCCCTTTTGTCAAAGGGTTGGGCTTTTGAGGACCATGTTGTGGAAAGAAAGAGAAAGGTTGCCTCCAGACCTCTTTAAAATTCATTCGTGGAAGGTGGGCGTCACTGACTTGGCCAACATTTACTGCGTGTGCCAAGTTGGCCTTGAGAAGGTGATGATGTGTCGCTTTCTTGAACCACTGCAGCCATGTGTTATAGGAACACCCATAGTGCTGTTGGGAAGGGAGTTCCATGATTTTGATCCAGCAACAGTGAAGGAACAGCAATACAGTTCCCAATCAGGATGGTGAGTGGCTTGGAGAGGAATTTGCAACTGGTGGTATTCCCAGTGTCTGCTGCCCTTATCCTTTCAGGTTGTAGAGATCATTTTTGGAAGGTGTTGACAAAGAGCCTTGGTGAGTTGCTGTAGTGCATCTTAAAGATGGTACACATTACTGCCACTGATTTTGATTTGATTTGATTTATTATTGTCATGTGTATCAGTATCAAGTGACAAGTTTTGTTCCTTGCATGCCATACAGACAAAGCATACCATACATAGAAAAGGAAAGGAGAGTGCAGAATGTAGTGTTACAGTCATAGCTAGGATGTAGAAGAAAATCAACTTAATGTGAGATAGGTCCATTCAAAAGTCTGATAGCAGCAGGGAAGAAGCTGGTAGAGTCAGTTGGTAGATGTCCTTAGAATTTTGTATCATTTTTCTCACACAAGAAGATGGAAGAGAGCCTGTCTGGGGTGCATGGGGTCCTTAATTATACTGGCTGCTTTTCCAAGGCAATGGGAAGTGTAGACATTATCAATAGGTGGAAGGTTGGTTTGAGTGATGGATTGGGTTTCATTCACAACTCTTTGTAGTTTCCTGCAGTATTGGCTAGAATAGAGCTATACCAAGCTATGATACAATAGGAAAGAATGCTTTCTATGGTGCATCTTTAAAGTTACTGAGAGTCATAGCAGGCATGCCAAATTTCCTTAGCCTCTTGAGAAAGTAAAGGCATTGGTGGGCTTTCTTAACTATAACATCAGCATGGAGGAACCAGAACAGTTGTTGTTGATCTGGACACCTAAGACTTTGAAGTCCTCAACAATTTCTACTTTGTCTTGATTGATGTAAACATAGGCATGTCCTCCACTATACTTTCTGAAGTCAATGACTATCTCCTTCATTTTGTTGACATTGAGGGAGAGATTATTATCATTTCACCAATTCACCAGATTCTCTATCTCTTTCTTGTACTCCATCTTGTCATTGTTTGAGATAAAATCCACTACAGTGGTGTCATTAGCAAACTTGAAAATCAAGTTGAGGAGAATTTGTCCACACAGTCGTTGGTGTATAAGAAGTCTAGTAAGGGATTGAGGACACAGCTTGTGGTGCTCTGGGGTTGTGGGTGATCGTAGAGGAGGTTTTGGTACTTGTCCTTATTGATTGTAGTGAGTTAGGAAGTTCTGGCTCCATCGCAGAGGAAGGAGCAGAGCCCCATGTCATGTAGTTTGGAGATGAGTTTCATAGACATAATGGTGTTGAAGGCTGAGCTATACTCAATAAGTAGGACTCTGATATAGTGTCTTTGTTATCTATGTGTTCAAGGATTGAGTGCAAGGCCTGGGAGACGTCATCCACAGTGGACCTGTTGTGGCAGTAGGTGAACTGTAGTGGATCCAGGCAATTTGAGAGGTCAGATTTGATTTGTGCCATGACTAACCTTTCAAAGCACTTCATAATGATGGATGTCAAAGTCACTGTCATTAAGACACGCTGCCTGGCTTTTCTTCAGTAGTGGACGGAGTGGATGTTGGAAATAGTGGATGTGGTGCCCATCATCCTGGATGATACCTAGTATCTTGAATGTTGTTGGAGCTGCATTCATCAATGCTAGGGGTGCATATTCCATCACACCCCTGATTGTGCCATGTTGATGTTGGGCAGGCTTTGAGGACTGTGTGTTATTCTCTGCAGAATTTCCTTCCTTTGACCTGCTCTTATAGAACATAGAACATTACAGCGCAGTACAGGCCCTTTGGCCCTCGATGTTGCACTGACCAATGGAACCAATCTAATGACACTCCAACCTAAACTATTCCAATGTTATCCATATGCCTATCCACTAACTATGTGAACACCCTTAAACTTGGCAAGTCCACAATTGCTGCAGGCAGGGCATTCCACGCATTTACTACCCTCTGAGTAAAGAACCCACGTTTGACATCCATCCTATAACTACCACACCTTAATTTAAAGCTGTGTCCCCTCGTGTTAGCCATCACCATCCAAGGAAAGAGGCTCTCACTGTCCACCCTATCTAACCCTCTGATCATCTTATATGCCTCAATTAGGTCACCTCTTAGCCTTCTTCTCTCTAATGAAAATAACCTCAAGTCCCTCAGCCTTTCCTCATAAGACCTTCCCATCATACCAGGCAATATCTTGGTAAACCTCCTCTGCACCCTTTCCAATGCCTCTATATTTTTCTTATAATGTGGCAACCAGAACTGTACACAATACTCCAAGTGCAGCCGCACCAGAGTTTTGTACGGTTGCAACATGACGTCTCGGCTCCGAAATTCAATCCCTCTACCAATAAAAGCTAACACACTGTACCCCTTCTTAACAACCTTATCAGCTTGCGTACCAACTTTCAGGGATCTATGCACATGTACACCGAGATCTCTCTGCTCGTCGACACTACTAAGAGTGCTACCATTAGCCCTATATTCTGTATACATATTATCCTTACCAAAGTGAATCACCTCACACTTTTCCGCATTAAACTCCATTTGCCACCTCTCAGCCCAGCTCTGCAGCTTATCTATCTCCCTCTGCAAACTGTAACATCCATCCTCACTGTCTACAACTCCTCCGACTTTGGTGTCATCAGCAAATTTACTAACCCATTCCTCTACACCCTCATCCAGGTCATTTATAAAAATAACAAACAGCAGTGGTCCCAAAACAGATCCCTGAGGTGCACCACTTGTAACTGAATTCCAGATTGAATATGTCCTATCAACCACCACCCTCTGTCTTCTATCTGCTAGCTAATTCCTAATCCAAATTGCTAAACCACTCTCAATCCCATGCGTCTGCATTTTCTGCAGTAGCCTTCCATGGGGAACCTTATCAAACGCTTTGCTAAAATTCATATACACCACATCAACTGCCTTATTCTTACCCACGTCTTTGGTCACCTTTTCCAAAAACTCGATAAGGTTTGTGAGGCATGACTACCCTTCACAAAATCATGTTGACTATCCCTAATCAATACATTTCTCTCTAGATGACTACAATTCCTATCCCTTATAATTCTTTCCAAAACTTTGCCCACAATAGAAGTAAGGCTCACCGGTCTATAATTCCTAAGATGGTCTCTATTCCCCTTCTTGAACAAGGTAACAACATCTGCCATCCTTCAGTCTTCTGGCACTATACCTGTAGCCAACGACGACATGAAGATCAAAGCCAAAGGCTCTGCAATCTCCTGTCTAGCCTCCCAAAGAATCCTGGCGTAAATCCCATCGGGCCCAGGGAAGTTTTCTTTACCCAAAGGGTGGTTCGGGAGTGGAATGCCCTGCCTGCAGCCGTTGTAGGTGTGCCAAGTTTGGTGGCGTTTAAGAGGTTAGTTGATAAGTATATGGAAGAGAAGGGAATGGTTTAGTATGGAGGGGCATTGCTTTTTATATTGGTTGGCGCAACATCGAAGGCCGAAGGGCCTGTTCTGTGCTGTACTGTTCTATGTTCTATGTTCTATGTTATCTGTTTTCATACTCTCAAGAATAGCAAACACCTCTTCTTTACGTACCTCTATCCTGTCTAGTCTACAACCCTGTATCTCAGTATTCTCCTTGACTACATTGACATTTTCCTGCATGAATACTGATGAAAAATATTCATTCAGTGCCTCTCCGATCTCTTCCCACTGCTGTCTCTGACTGGCCCTAATCTTGCCCTAACTAATCTTTTATTCTTAACATATGTATAGAAAGCTTTAGGATTCTCCTTGATCCTATCCACCAAAGTCTTAAAGCTACAGTATTTATATAGATGATTCAGTTTAGTTCCTGATCAATGGTGAACCAAAGGATGTTGATAATGAGGGATTCAGTGATGCAAATCCTTTTGAATTTCAAAGATGGATGACCGGATTGTCTCTTGTTGGAGATAATCGTTGTCTAGCACTTGTGAATCATGAATGTTACTTGCATATTCAAATGCTTTCCTGGACAGTCTCTCAACTTCCAACCTTGCTGACTGGAGCTTATTCAAAACTCAGTTGCCCACACCATAATTCACATCAAGTCCCAATCACTCATTATTTCTGTGCTTACTGATCTACTGGCCCAACAAATCTTCAAATTTAAAATTCTCATCCTTTTGCTCAATCCCTTCATGTCTCAGCTAACCATCCAATAGGTCTCCAAATCTCAAAAGCTTTCATGTTTCTCAAACTCTGCCCTCTTCAGTGATCCTACTTTGATCACTTATTGTTGGTGACTGTGCCTTGAATTATCTCAACTTTAAGTTCCAAGAGTTCACAGCTCTCTCCTCTTTTAAGATGCTTCTTAAAACTTACTTCTTTGACCAAGCCTGTGGTGTATCATTTTACTAAATCAAAAGTGCTAAATAAAACAAGTTTTTATTGTTGTCGTTATTATAATTTCAAGATATGAAAAGACATAGTGGTACAGCAGGAAACAAATAATACAAAACACCAACATGATAGTTATTCTCTATTTAATGAAGTACAATGCATTGTCACCCATTGATTAGAACTCAGTAAGAATTTAGCAACACCAATTTATAATCCAACCGATTTATTTGATAGTAAAAAAGCGAGCTTTCGACTCTTGTGTCTTCTTCAGGCGTACATCATGACCCATTGATTAGGACACATAATCAAAGAACATTTTACAGACAATATTGTCAAACTGTTGGAAAATATATCAAATAGGGTACCAAAAACACTTAGCAGAATAGAGAGGTTACTGTTCACTGCAAAACATTTTGCAGTAGCCCCACTCCTCAGTCAGTGTTGCCTGATACATCTAAATTCCTCAAGATAGACTTCATGTCACTTTTTTTTGTAACATCTTCCAGCTTACGCCACAGCCCTCACCTTAATGCTTCCTGCTGCAAAATGCATTGATCTCCCCAAAAGTGTTTTGCAGTAACAACCTTTGATTCATTTCAAACTGTTCATTCTAATACTTTCCATTTGTATCTTCTCCTTCAGCTTAATGCCTCTGTTAAAATAATACAGGGGCAAGAATTATATTTACACTGGTAAAAAATAATTTCCTAGGTTCAAAAAAGGATAGAAGCATGAAAAAGGGGCCAAGAAATAAGTATGTTATCCAGGTAATAGTAGATTATCACAATATATATGTTTCACCAGTACAGCTATTTTCTATATAGCTTTGATTTGATTTATTATTGTCACCTGTATTAGTATACAGTGAAAATATTGTTTTTTGGCATGCTATATAAACAAAGCATACCATTCATAGAG
Source organism: Sphyrna mokarran (assembly GCA_024679065.1). Classification (NCBI taxonomy): domain Eukaryota; kingdom Metazoa; phylum Chordata; class Chondrichthyes; order Carcharhiniformes; family Carcharhinidae; genus Sphyrna; species Sphyrna mokarran. The sequence goes on along the minus strand of JAGIQG010000006.1, from coordinate 35,947,125 downwards.
AAGGAAAGCAGAGAGTGAAGAAGTAAAGTTACAGTCATAGCTACGGTGTAAAGAAAGATCAACCTGTGGTATATTTTCTCTTACAATGATTAATTAAAAGACAGTAAATACAGTTATATGTGCATAAAATGCTACTCACAAAATGCTGGAAAATGCACCAGATATTGTATCAATAACATTTTTGAGGGGGGATGGGGAAATATACCCTTGAACTCCTGATAAAGTAAATTCTTTTTGATATGTGGTACACTCACCTTTACAATTACCAATAGATCATTGAAGACCATCTGTATGAAGTTGTTTTCTCAGTGATTTGGCAAACAACAGGTCCAGCATAACTGCACGAAATGGAGACTAACTTGAAAAGGGGCCAGGCAGTCTCATGGATCACACTTAGGTTTTTTAACAGGAATAAAGAATGGCGTATCACATCAGCTCTTTGACTGACATAAGAAATGTCAACAGCTGTTGGGTGCCAGTGAGCAGGAGAGAATAATGCAATATTCTCTGCTCATATTGCTCCAAAAAACTCCTGGAATCTAACCACACCATTTGTTTTGCTAGAATTGCAGCTATATGAAATACTTGGGAATGTGTTACAAGAGCTGTCCTTTTCATCCAGCAGGAATCCACAAATCTGTTGAGTATTTATATGTGAATGTTGAGGTTAGTAGAATTTTCCATGGAGGTCTGACATTTTTATCAATTTTGTGAGGTAAGTTGAATTAGTTTTGTGGAAGTGCATTTATCTTCCCTTCAGGTTTAATGTTCGAATGTAATGCATTATGCTGAAAGCAAAAGAGGAAGACAATCATTGTGACAAAAGCAAATATGGAGATAATTCCTTCTCAGCATGTGGTTCAACGATCATAAATCTTCAATGTAATAAATCTTCAGAAAGTGTATATAAACATCACTAGTTAAACTTTCAAGGCCAAGTGATTTATTAAGGGCTCATTTCTTGAGCAGCCTTTTTAGTTATGCTCAAGAATTAGTACGTGTCTTGGGTTGAAGAGTCAATTTATGGTGTTTTCTTTTCTAAGGAATTTGAATGGTCACTTAATTTCCTTGTACCTTCTTTTGAAGATTAGAAGCACAAGAAGCAATTATTCCTGCTTGGAGCTCAGTAACTGTAAACACATTGTGGAATGATTTGGTTCCTAACATTTTCGTAGCTATTTTCCAATAAAAATGTGATACCTTTCAGAAGTGATACTTCATATATTTGGTTAGACTGACATTGTGTTTCAGCTTTGTCTTCATAAGAATATGTGCTGCCCTGAATTAAAACTATATTTAGTTTTTCAATTGGAAAGAGATGGTTACTTAGGAGAAAATTGAAAATGAAAGAGTGAAGCAGAGGGTAAATATTCCTGAAAACATGACAAAGAGAAAAGAAAAATGCTAAAGCAACATAACTGGTATGAGATATATTATATTTACTGTATAAGGCTATATTTCCTAAACTGTGGTAGCAATTTCAATGATTATTGCTCAAACTAAAATAAAGTTTATTTATTAGTCACAAATAAGGCTTGCATTAACACTGCAATGAAATTATTGTGAAATTTCCTGTTTGCCACAATCCAGCGCTGTTGGGGTCAATGCACCTAACCAGCATATCTTTCAGAAGGTGAGAGGAAACTGGAACACCTGGAGGAAATCCACACAAACATGGGGAGAACAGGTAAATTCCACACAGACAGTGACCCAAGCGGGAATTAAATCTGGGTCCCTGTGAAGCAGCAGTGCTAACTATCGTGTTGCCATGCCGCTGGTGGTGCCACTACTATGAAATGGAGATGGCAGAGATCGCAGAAATATTACTAGAACAAATAGGCACAACATTGATTAATGAGATAAGTAATGAATTAAGTGCACTGAAAGTTAAAAAGCGATCTATTCAATGAAGTAACCAAACTCAAAGTGGATAAAATGTTTGCTGATGATTGCACAATGTTCAGCACCATTTGCAACTCCTCAGCTACGAAATGCAGCAAGATGTGAATAATATCTAGGCTTGGGTCGACAAATGGCAAATATCATTAATGCCACACAAGTGCCAGGAACTGACCATCTCCAATATAATTGGAGAATCTAACAAACTCTCCTTGACATTGAATGACATCACCATTGCTAAACCCGTACTATCGACATCCTATCAACATATCAATAACCAGAACTGAACTGGACCAGCCATTTAAATAAAATGACTTCAAGAGCAGGTCAGAGGCTAGGAATCTAAACCCTAGTGTCAGGCAGATTAGCAGGCTAAGTATGTGGGGTTACAGGAAAAGGGCCTGGGTAGGATTATAGTCGGTGCAGACTCAATGGGCTGAATGGCCTCCTTGTGCAGGGTTTCATAGAACATAGAACATTACAGCACAGAACAGGCCCTTCGGCCTTCGATGTTGCGCCGACCAATATAAAAAGCAATGCCCCTCCAAACTAAACCATTCCCTTCTCTTCCATATACTTATCAACTAACCTCTTAAACGCCACCAAACTTGGCGCATCTACAACTGCTGCAGGCAGGGCATTCCACTCCCTAATCACTCTTTGGGTAAAGAACCTACCTCTGATATCCGTCCTATAACTATCACCCCTTAATTTAAAGCTGTGTCCCCTCGTGCTAGCTTTCTCCATCCTAGGAAAAAGGCTATCACTGTCCACCCTATCTAAACCTCTAATCATCTTATATGTTTCGATTAGGTCCCCTCTTAGCCGCCTCCTTTCTAATGAAAACAGTTTCTATGATTCTATTCTATTCTATGAATCCTGGGGTGAAAAACTCACTTCCTGACTCCCCAAGCCTATTCACAACGTACAAGGCTCAAGTCAGAAGGGTGTTGGAATATTCTCCACTTGCCTGAATGAGTGCAGTTCCAACAACACTCAGGAAGCTACGCACTATCCAAGATAAAGCAGCCTACTTGTCACCTTAAACATTCATTTCCCCCCATCACCCAGTCTGTATGCTTTACAAGATGCACAGCAGCAACACAGCTCCACCAAGACTTTCTTTCAAATCCATGACTTCCATCACCTAGAAAGACAAGTGCAGCAGATACATGGAACCATCGTTATCTCTAATTTATCCTCCAAGTCATATATCATCCTGATTGTCGCTGGGCAAGGATTTCCACCCTACATCTATGGATAACTACATCATTTGGACTACAGTGATTCAAGAAGGCTGCTCACACCCCTTCTCTTGGACCATTAGGGATGGGCAATAAATACTAGCCTAGCCAGTGACTCCAACATTCAGTGAACAAATAGAAAATGTGATAGCAGTTCAAATTCAAATAGTGTGAAATAATAGATTAAGATAAAAATTTCACAATGAATCAACTCAGATGATCTTTGAACAATAGGTCACAATCTAAAAATTACTACTGGCAATATTGGCTGTTTTTATGGCACTGCTTTGTCCAATATTTTAATGAAGGTGATAGCCTAATTAAAATAAATGCTGTTAAGTATTCATTTATAATAGCATCAATGGTAAATTTTAGTCTGATGCCTCTTAGAAAATAAAAACAATGTGTTTTTGCTCTGTTGTTCTGTTGAGACATGGTTTTTAAACAATGACTCTCTCTTATCATTTTGGAAAATTGGCCGGCTAGTTTTTCAAACACTTCTCCAAAACTTTCCAAGGTCAGGGCAAGAACCAACAAACCACCTTGTGCTAAAGAAGCTTTTTTTAAAAAACTAAATTTTGAATATCAATGTATTGTGAAGATAACATTCTGCTTCCAGGTCTAAACATTTTAATGTTTCATTTTACAGATGGCAAAATGTTGACATTGTTTTCAACTTGGAAAAAGGAAAATTAGCAGTATGTACAAAAGGTAGTTGATCTGCTACCACCCATTTTGTATCTCTGTGAATGTTGAATTTCATTCCCATTATTTGATCTGACACTTCTGGAATAATTTCAATGTTGCATTATTAGATGACACATTAAACAATGACCATTTCTTGCTGGCTCAGGTGAATCTTTATGAACTTGAATAGTATTTTTTGGAGAAGAGCGAGGATTTCACCAGGTATCATGCGCAATTTCCAATGTGAATTGCACATCACTAAAATAAGATAAACTTGTTAATTCTTCCAATGTTTATGTTGGATATTGTATGCAAATTGGCTTTTGTGTTTCTTGTACAACAAACTTAATACATCTAAAGCATTTCTCCCAGGAATAATGAAGTGTTAGATAAATTAAATTATTTCTTTCCCATTAAAATAATAAGATTTTGGAAGGTAACGTATATTAAGTAGGTCACAATACCAATAAAGTTTAGAGTTAGGAATAGAATTTAAAACTATGGAAATTCTGGAATGTGAAAGTTCTGATGGAAGTCCCATGTGGAAAGTGTTAACAATCTTTCCATTTCAGTCACTGGTCCACCTGCACCCTATTTTCCAGATTTCCTTTTGTTTGTAATTTTAAGTCAATCATGTTTGAAATATTATGGCTGCTGACTGCATTTTGCACATCCCATATGAGAAAGAAAATATTACATTATTAGCCAATCTAGAGGATGCCCTTAGAATAATTGAAAAGTAAATGTGCCTCGAAGTCTTATTGGAACAAGACTGAGGAACTCTGAGCAACTTACTATCACATATGGGATATATTAGTACACTAGGCTTAGAAATGTACATGGCCAATATACTGTACATTATTTCCATCAATACAATATGTGACTGGTAGACACTTAGTGAAATATTTTTATTTTCGTGCTATTTTAATGTGAACATTCATGACACTGCAATGATGGAGCCTGTATATCAGTAGATCGAGAAAGAAATCACAGCATTCTGGACATAGAGAAATTAAGGGAATAACTGGATATGTAATGAATGCAAAGTAGATCAAAATAGTTAAAAGCAATTTGCGTATATAGGAGAAATCACAAGAGAAAACAAATTATTCTCAATGATAAAACTCATTGGAATGGTAGAGAAAGAGAGGTTTCAGAGTATAAATACGCAGAGAGACATATTAGACTTCATAATATCCTTCCAAGTGGAAAATGGGAACAAAAATGACCAATTTTGGGCTGAATGTTCCATAGGAACATAAAAGCAAGGAGCAGAAGTAGGCAAATTCAGCCCTTCAAGCCTGCTCCACCATTCAATCAACACATGATTTGCTTGATGATGTCGATCTTTGATGCTGTTGTTATTTTTATGACATCTTCTCTGGAGTCTTCAACACATCATTGATGACAATGAACATCTCGCCAGGGCCATCCCCACATCCCCATTTCTTGCCTTCAAATAACCGCGCAACCTCAAACAGACCGTTGTTCACAGCAAACTACCCAATCTTCAGGAGAATAGTGACCACAATACCACACAACACTGCCCCAGCAACCTCTGCAAGACATGCCGATCATCAACATGGATGACATCATCTCACGTGAGAACACCTCCCACCAGGTACACGGCACATACCCTTGCAACTCAGCCAACGTTGCCTACCTAATACGTTACAAGAAAGGGTGTCCTGAAGCATGGTACATGGGGGAGACCATGCAGACACTACGACAGTGGATGAATGAACATTGCTCGACAATCACCAGGCAAATCTGTTCCCTTCCTGTTGGCGAACACTTCAGCGGTCACAGGCATTCGGCTTCCGACCTTTGGGCAAACGTTTTTCAAGGGGGCCTTCACAACACATGACAGCGCAGAGTCACTGAGCAGAGACTGATAACCAAGTTCCTCACATATGACCATGGCCTCATCCAGGATCCTGGGTTCATGTCGACTGTCTGTATCCCCTATGACTTGCCTGGGCTTGTAAAATCTCACTTACTGTCCTGTCTGGAGAACAATACTCTTTAATCTTTGCTAATACTATCTCCACTCACGTTATCTGCATCCTTAAGACTTGAATAGCAGGTTAGCTGTAAAGACTTGCATTCTAATCAGTATTCTGTAAACTGTGTGTGACTTTATATGCCCTTCTCTGATCAGAACCTTCTACACACCTGACAAAGGAACACCGTTTCTGAAAGCTTGTAAGATTACTATCAAATAAACTGGTTGGACTCTAACCTAGTGCTGTCAGATTTCTTACTGTGTTTACCCTAGTCCAACGCCGGCATCCCTACATTGTTTTTACTTTTGGCAGAGATGTGGGATCTGTGAATATCTAACAGTTGATCTGTATCTTGATCTTTCTCGGCAAATCAGTCTTGGTGCTTCCATTTGATACATCAGAGAACCTTTGGTGCTTGGCTATGTTTGACAAGCCTCCATTTCTCCAAGGAGAGTACCAATGCTTAGACTTGGAGTGCAACCAAACTCTGTTCAGTTCATCAGCTTGTTGGAAGATTATGTTTAAGGTAGTGAGGTCAAATCACCGCATTTAGAAAGAAAAAGCTGGCCATTGGAGTGCACCCTCAGTTGTGGTGCCTCAATGTTCCCCTCCATGTATTACAGTCTACATCAACATAGGCACTGATATCATCAAGGATAATGGGGTGAATTTTCCCATTCTGCCTGCCTTGGGAACTGTAGCGGGTGAGGAAAAAACAGAAAAGGTCTGTTGGACTCGGGTGGAATTTTCCATTTTCAGGGTGATCATGGCCAAAAAGTTGATGAGTTTGTACCAGTCTGATGCTTCTCTGATGATCCTGCTGAGACCAGCTTCTTTGATCTTGTCTGTGGCTTCCTAATACAGATAAACCCAATCCTCCTAAAGAAACCATTGGAGTCACCAACAAAAAAGGATTTTTTTAGGGTACTTTTCCATGGAGCTGAGGAGGTTTAACTGCAGGGAATATGAGTGCTTCAGGAACAGGAATAACTCAGGGGTTTATCCTAGGACATACCATTTTCAGCTGTTTCATCAATAACCCTCCCTCTATTATGAATTCAGACATGGGATGTTCCCTGATGATTGCAACAAGGTTCAGCACCATTTGTGACTCTTCAGATATTGAATCAGTCCATGTCCCTATGCAGCAAGATCTGGGCAATATTGAGACTTTGGCTGATAAGTGGCAAGTAATATTTGAGCCACGCAAGTGATAAGGGATGGCCACCTAAAACAGCAGAGAACCTGACTGTTACGATGGCCATGAAGAGCATTGAGGATCATCAATAGATCTCCCCATGGCCTTTGTGGAGAATGAATTCCCTTATTGAGCGAGTGAAGTCTTGTCCAGGAGCAAGTGAACAGCAGGGGTTAAAACTTGTTGCTTCAACCCAAACCGGAATTTTGTTGGACCCCAGGTATTAACTTGCATGCTGGTGCGACTCCTTCTTGTATTATCATTAAGGAGTTTTGGTGATAGAAGACTGACCTTGGTGGTATTATTACATTGGCGACAAGGAGTTAAAAATAATTATTACATTGGCGATGAAGGATTAAAAACAATTTTTTTTCTCTCCAGTCAGCCTCTGTAGTAAATAACATGTAGCACTTCCCTGATAAGAAAAAGTAATTTTGCCTCTTTTCAGGAAACTTGAACCCATGTGGGGAAGACTGGGCCTAATATTCAGACCAATACTTCACTTCTTCCATGCTAATAACATCAAAGGAGATGAAAAACAAAGAGTAATTTTGTTGATGTTATGCAGGGCCCCAAAATTTAGCATGATAAAAAATCTGACCTACCCAGATGCCCCTGTCTTGAAAATCTTCTAATGAGCTAGTAGACTTGGTGGAAAACCTCTTTCACCCAAAGCCATAAGTTCAACAAATTTATGCTAATGAAGTCTGAGGAGACACTTGGAATAATTGAACCTTGAATCTCTGGCTACTGCCATAGTCACAATATATTAAAATTGCAGGTCCAAAATCAGGCCTTGCATTGCAACTGACTGCAGAATGCATTAAGCATGCAACACTCTGTTACCCTGAACCTAAAGCAGCTCAAACAGTGGTCCATTGAAGGCTACTAGCAAAGAACTAAATTAGTCACAAGCACCTAGGCTTCATCTCAGTGGGTCTTAAGATTAAAGTTGGGCATGTTGACCAACCATGATCCTATGAATAAGATTGAGTATATTTAATACATGCCAAATAGCTTGTAACAATTATAAAAAGTGCTTAATCATTCATATGTAAATTTTTCTGTCATCAATTTTAAATGGTAAAAACAAACTAAACATTTATACTTTGGATGTGGAGGGAGTGCATGGCTCTCACAGTCAATGTTGTGAGCAATCAATGTGTATTTCACTTCACTTGCCCTTGCTTTATTTGCATATCACTTCAGTCATACTGGTAAAAAAAATCTACATGGATGAAAAACAATGGAGTGTAGCAACTCTGTGCATGGGAAACAGACAACAAAATGTCTTGTGGGTGGTTCTCAAAACCCAGAAGGGATGCATGTGGCTTCCAGGCCGCAGGATGCCCATTACTGAGTTAAATTCTTGAATGTGGAATGAGGAGGAGCAGAAGCCTCACTGCTATTCCAATTTCACCCCATCATTAAATAGGTGATCCCTTATTTTATTCAACATAGTCTTGTTGGGAATTTTTCAGTTTTTACAAATAATGCAACAAACAAATACACATTGGAAGAGACAGAGAAGTACCAACGCAGTTGGTTTGGAATATTCATCATACCCTGTGCCTCACATCATACAGATAATGATAGGATATATTGGAGAATGGGGGAAATATCAGGACAGTAGGACAAGGCCATAAGTGGCATAGCAGTGTACACCCAAACTTAGGGGATAACATTGACAGAGTTGCATAACTTATACAAAATCTTGTTGAAGTCTGTCAGACAATGCAGAGCCTAAAACTTTAAGATAAGGGCCCCATACCTTACGGAACGTATCAGATTTAGCTCGAGTAAAACATTTCAAGAATTCCACTGGGATACACTCCATTATAATTTAATACCAATTCTGAATTGAAGGAGGCTATCACTAATCCATGAGCATAGAATATTTTTCTCTGCTGCAAAATGTTAGGATATTGTACAGCCTTTTCCCATTAACATCATTTATCTTTCTATCTGGAAGACCCAGTATTAAATATAAGGGATCAAATTTTAAGGCCATATCAAGAATCCACTCAAGCTCTTTAAGGACATTAAACCAGTAGGATTTAATCTTAACACAAGACACAAAACAATTTGGGTAGTACCTCATGCCTATCTTGTACTTGAGACAGAATGAGAATACAGTGGAATCAAACCTAGGTCTTAAGTTTGGAGCATTATGGTGTATGTCATGAGCTGAATCTCTTTTGTTCAATTACGAACTGAGATTTTATTGGCATATTCCCAAACGTCACCCCATGTCTCATCATCAATATTTACCACAAGGCCTTCTTCCCAGGACCACAGCGTATCCAATGTATTCTCACAAGATTTCAAACATAAAGACTAGGATTATCTGGTTCTTCACACTGGTGGAATTCTCTGGAACCGCCTGCAGCACAATCCCTGCTGCAGGTTTCCCAGCAACATGGGGTGGCTTCAGTGAGAAATCCCATTGACACAGAGGATCCTGTCACGAGCAAATGTTATGCTGCCTCCTGCTATCGAGAAAAACATTGAAGAGAGGCCAGATAGTTTTTGGTGAGATTATCATACAATTTACCAATTAACTACTTAGGCTCCACCAATAGCAGAACTTTTCTACCAGGAAAACCTTAGTGTCATGAAATAGTGTTGTTTTATTAGGGGTAAAGTGCCTGAGTTAGAGTCATAGGGCGCTACTTCACCATTTTGACTTTAAGTACTGGGGCGGACTTGAAACTGGGAATGTTTCAGATTCAACTTTTCGACCCATTCTCAGGCATCCCCATGCACACTCTGTTGCAAAAATATCAGCAATTGCAAATCGTGCTGCACAAGCCTGTGGGCAGGGCTTAACACATTCGAAATGCAGCAACTCCAACTGCACATGCACAGAAAATAGTATAATAGAATGCTGCTGTCTTGCACACGTTCCCCGGACTGAGTAACGCTTCCCTCTAAACCCCCACAGATATTGCCCCACCGCCACAACATTACTGATTCTCTAATCCTCCATACACCCGCCACCCTGACAGATCATGACCCCATTCTCCCTTTCCCACCCCCTGATCTCAGGCAGAGTGGCAGCAAACCCCTTTTCCCACCATCGATCTCAGGCAGAGTGACAGTGGACCCCCTTTCACCCCCACTGATCTCAAGCAGAGTGGCAGTGGGCTCCCCTTCCCCTCCAATGATCTCAGGCAGAGCGACAGAGAGCAGATCCCCCTTACCCACTCCTCCCTCTCCCCTCACTGATCTCAGGCAGAATGGCTGCAGACCCCCTTTCACCCCTTCTGATCTCAGGCAAAGTAGCACGTCCTCTCCCACCACCTGCCCCCTGCTCCCCTGCCAATCTCAAGCAGCGAGTCATCAGACGTCCAGCATTTACTTCCTCACAAACTGGAGTGCCCGAATCGGACTTAAATGGAGCATGTCTGTTTCACACCAATTCTGGATGGACAGACACAGTGGTAAAGGACGCAGTGCCAGTAAAGATGGGCGTGCAGTCCATTAAGTCAACTTAAATGCATTTAAAAAGCCGTTATGCCCAGTCCTGATTTTCAGGCCTTGGTAAAGGAGGAACTGGATAGCACTACTCGCCTCACGCCCGTCTTTATCAAGTTTCCATATCTGAAAACAGAAGCAACGTGATGGGCACAAAGAGTCATACAGGTTTACATCATGGAAACAGGCCCTTCGACCCAACTTGTCTATGCTGCCCAGTTTTTATCACTAAACTATTCCTAAATGCGCACATTTGGCCCATATTTCTCTATACCCATTATACTCGCGTACCCATACCTCTGAGTACTCTGGTTTCTTCTCACAGTCCAAAAATGTGCAATTAGATGGATTGCCCATATGAAATCACCCCTTAGTATCCCAAGATGTATAGGTTAGCGGATTTGTGGGGTATATGCATGGGTTGCAAGTACCTAAAAAAGGAATGTTTCATGATATCAAACTGTTGATATAGTTGCTCAAAAAATAACAGGGTGGTGCCATCATCACATCACAACACATCACCTGCCTACAGAAACCTCAATTTAAGGATAAATGGACAGCCCCAGATTCAAAAGAATAATAGGTGAGATTCACCTCAGTGCTCACTCACAGGATTATCCCTATCAATGAGATAAATCATATTACAGGATCAATAATGAGAAGAGGTTACAAAAGATAAATTCTTGGATTACCCAGGATTACCAAAGAACTACAGAATGTGACTCAAAACAAGATATCAGGCAAAGCTCAGGCACAAGATCTAAAATAAAACAACATTACAGAACATAAAGTAAAACAACATTACAGAAACTATACAAAAATGTAATTATAGAGGCACAGTCCAGGATTAATGATGAGCTGCGGATTACGTGTCTGACCTCTTGCCTTCCACGGAGTCCAAAATAACAAGAGTTTCAACAAGATTGTCAAATGTTTTAACAAATTCTTCAAAAATACCAAAATAGCAGGAAAAAGCCTGCTTCACAACCAGGTCATCATGTTGGGGGGATTTGTGGGTATACGTATGGGTTGCCTGGTTCAGTTCTGGGTGCTTCCGATAGACCCTTTATGAGGATTTTCTTGATATTCCTCGGCATTTTGTCATCAAAATGCCACCAAAAATCTTCCCAGTACAAAGCATCAAGTATTCACTCCAGGATGTGTAGTGCATCAGAATGAATGAAAGGACTAGAACATAAGTAGCACCGGAGCTCATGGAGACACAGTTTGTTTGAATCACCTGACTCCTGGCCTTTCACTTTTAAACAGTGACTCAGTAATTTTAGAATCTCTCACATCCATCCTGTCAAGATCCCTTAGGATCTTATATGTTTCAATCAAGTTGCTCCTTACACATCTAAACTCTACTGGATACAAGCTTAATTTATCCCACATTTTTTCACAAGACAACCTGCCTACTCCTTGTATTAGTCTGATGAACCTTCTCTGAGAGACAAAGAATGTAGAAGATAAGCAAGGAAGTAGAGATGTGGCCACAATCAGATCGGCCATGATCTTATCAAATTTTGAAGGAGCTCAAGGGGCTGAATGGCCTACTTCTCCTTTTAATCTATCTGTTTGCATGCTTAGCACTAGAAATTCTTTTCTGCCTGCTTTTAGCTACACTATAGGCTGTTTGCTGACAATGCACACCAGAGGCTCTGAGTTTCACCTGAAATTGGGTCTCAGACCTCATCGCCACATTGCCATTGAGCTGTAAACATCATTTTGGTATCCAGAATAATTCCCCGGTTTGAAGGTGATTGATTTGGGCTGGCTGCCTCATTGACAGTTGTACTTTGGTAAGTCCTGAGACAGAACAGAGAAGCACATGTGGGAAGTTAATATGGTTCATTAGCACTGCAAAATTGTGTGTAAATTTGTTTGAGCACTCTTACTGTCTCCCGTGTTCCTCCTGAGTGTAAGTTTAAAATAAAATATTTAGTACTTTGGTGGAGCCTCCAGTAGAGTCCTTAAGGACTGCCAGTGAGAGCCATGGAAGATTCATGTTTCAGTTCAGTTGGGAGCACTTTCACCCCCAAGTTGGAAGATTGTATGGTCAAGTCACATTCCAAGAATTGAGCACAAGGGTCAAAGCTGATACTCCAGTTCGAGAAAAATAATACACTGCTGTCTTTCAAGTTGAATACTAAACTGGTACTATAGGTGGAATTTTCCCATCCTTCCACCATAGGAGTTGTAGTGAGTGGGAAAAGACAATGCAAACTTCTGTTAACCTCAGCCCATTAAATCTATGCCAGCTTTCTGTGGGGCAATCCAGTCAGTCTCACTCCCTTGGCTTCACTGAAACACAATATCTGATCACAATGAAGCTTGTGGGAACTTGTGTTCTATTTATACATGGCTGTACTTCAAAAAGCACCTCATTGACCATGGAGCGCATTGGGATGTCCTTAAGTTGCCATATATACAATACATTAAAAAGACAGTGGTGGCAGTCCCTGGTAGGGCACTGTAACCAATAAAGAAAAAGCAATGTGGGTAGTCCCAGGGATGATGATGCAACCAGCCCTCGCAGTGTTTGACATGGTTGGCAGACACTGTGTGCTCACTCTCTAAGGCCACCTGCCATGAACGTAGATGCGGTAGGAAGGACAGATAGTCAGGTCAGATGGCCTCTTGATCGTCCACTGTCTGGACCTGTTAATAGCCAATTTAGCCAGGCCCAGGAGTAGGCCCATGATGAGCTTCTCCCTCCTTAACCCTTTCCACTCCGAGTGACTGAAGTATGGCCCTAAAGTGTAATCAAATGTTGAGGGGCAACCCCTTCAATAACTAAAAAGGGGCTGCAACCTTGGACACTCTACATAAATGTGGAACACAGACTCCCCATAGCCACAGAAAAGGCACATGGCCTGGGAGCCTGTGAATCGCCTTAATCCATGACTGCATGGTACTCCTGTATGTAACTCTTCCCAATGAAGAAAGGGAGACTGCCACGTAAGGAGTTCTTGACTGGGTTCTTGTGACCTGATGGGTATTCATAAAGGCATCAGCAAAGTGGAGGCACTAGCAAAACCTGTTAGCTAAGAGCTGTAGGACCAGGAAAGAAAAGGATGTACGGCCATATGACAAACATGGGAATTGAATGGATATTGGCTATTGCTATGCCTTGAACAGACGATGATTGAATACAGACTCCTGCGTATCATGTTCCTGAGAGATATGACTGTTCATCTTTTGTGACCACAAAGACAATGATTGATGGTGCCTATCCTGTGGTATGTGACTGAAAGCATGATCAATGCTTGCAATATTTGTATAAGAAGGACAGACTCAGAGACATCGGCAGCAATAACCCAGGATCAACCAATGCAGAAGAAGTAGCAAGACCTTGGACTTCGAGATATCAGAGAAAAGCCCACTGGGAGGGAATCTATCAGTTTGACTTGCCGTGGATGGTACCTTTAAGCCCAAGTCGTGAATTTGGATATTTAGTGGAGTGTTAATACCTTTTGAATACTTTGTGCGTAACGAAGTATGTCAGAGATTAAATACTGTGTGTGCATAACCAAGTAAGTCAAGTCAGTTACTTCATGCATAATGAAGCAAAGACAGAGTTGAAAATGAATTTTGATGCCTGATACACTAAAGTTTTGCAGTAGAGTTTGATAATGTTATGATAACTTGGTAGAGCACAATAAAGGAGATTTGTTATGCAATAAGTCAAGAGTTTGAGTGTTTTTGTCCACAGTGTCAGTTTACCCGATTTTGTGGGCAGCAGCTTTCTCCACCACCAGGCAGAATAGAACGCCAAAGCATGTTTTGACATTAAAGGAAGACAAGAAAGTAGTGCCTATGCAGCAGCAAATCATATAGGAAATACCTCCATGCCAAATTCCATCCAAACGAGAGTAAGTTTTGAGGGAGTACACCACATGCTTGTGTGCTGCATGCTTTGCTCTGTCCAAATGAATTACCAGGAGCAGGTCCTGAAGCAGGTGGTAGACACTTCCTTAACATATTTAAGGGGTTCAATTTTAGGTAGCTGGCAAGGAGTCTGAAAATTACATAAAACAAAATGAAATTGGGTGTATTTCAAGTACCTTTGGAGCATGGAAATGATTCCCAGAAAATTGTTGTTTTTTTGACCCTGTTCTGAGTCTGAAAATTGGGTAATCCAATGTCCAGTTCCACACCCATTTATTTTTGGTGTCCTTAGCTATAAGTAACTCTTTGGAGTAGGATTGTATGGCCTTGGGCAAAATCAGCAATTCATGCCCAAGGTCAATGAAGATTTCTGTTGTCAGACCTTCACACACACCTATTCCGTGGCGGGCAAGGTGTCTTTAGTGAAACTAAGACTGCAGGCTCAAGAGCTAACTATTGCAGAAGTATTATGACATTACATCCATGACAAATGTCATACCACTTTAGCAGTAATTTTTTGCTGGATTGAAATATGTTTGATTGTATGGAGTTATAAGTAAATTGTATGGTTTAAATCTGTAGTTATAAAACCACAAACACTTTGAAACCCATATAATTAAATCAACTTGAGTAGCAGATTGCCTTGAAGTGAAGCAGAAAGTTGTTTTACACAAAGGATGGTGTTTCTACATTGAGGATATTGCATAGAGGATTATGTAGCACGATTCACTTCCACAACAGTGGGATGGGGTCAGATGGGTATTTTTGATGCAAATGCAGGAAGGGTAATATCAAATCATGAGAATTGTTCATAATTTCTCCTGAACCAGTGGAGTCATTGGCTGATCTGTTTTACACCAATGCCCATTGTGAAAATTACTTGCCAGAAGTGGCAATGCTTTTTGTAGTCAACTGGGTATCTGACATATATAAAAATGCATTAATTTCCAAACCGAACTACTGAAAAATCAAAATGAGCAGAATCTTTGCTTTCTTGATGTAGAATGCAATTTCCCCCTCTCTATCAGCATAATTCAGTTGGTATAATTCAAATCTTAGCAGCTCCTTTGTGGGGAGGATCCAGCTACAACCATACAAACTCTCAGCACTGATTAACCTCCCTGCTGTTTGTCCAATTACAATCACTCTATGTTTATGAATGGCAGAATTAACTACAGTCAAATGGAATGAATCCCAAACCATGTGCCAGTTCTCACCACTCTAAGTGGTGTTAGCTTTCCAGAATTGATGGTAATCGCAAAAAAACCCTGCGGTAAATTATGCAATTAACAAACATGGATTTCAATCCCCACGAGATATAAAGCAGGAAACATGAACTCTCTCTGATAGAGACATTGACCATGAAGCATGCAAATAAATTGCAATCATCCATCTGACTCCAGATGCCAACACCCTCTCCTAATACCCCCTCCCACACACACATATACATACACACCTATACACATACACACAAACTATAATTCACAGACAATAATTTCATAAGAAAAACCATTACTTGACTCTCTGAAACACAACTAAATTAAACACTAAACCATGAATATAAAATAATGGACAAAATCCTCTGCTCTCCCTGGTGGGAAGTTTGGAAGTGAAAAGAGCATGATAGCAGACAGGATAGTGGCGTACCTGAACTCGGTCACCATCCCCTTACCGCTAAAATTAATTTTGGGTAGGAAAGCCCATGGATCCTGCCACCTATTGAGGCCATTAAGTGGCCAATTAATGATCACTTAACGGCTCCGTTCCACCGTCGCTGATATTAACCCAGCTGCAAGCAGGCTTATGGCCATTCAACATACATGGCAGTTAATACTGCTGTTAACTAAAGATATTCAATGTCTGATTGAGGGACTGGAAATGAGTAAGGAGGGGCCCATTAAGATCCACCACCCGTCTGTCCTTGCACCCCTACATCCCTTTGTCATAATATTGCATTTGTAGCATCCACCACCACTTCTGTTTGGCTTGCCTACCCTTCAAGTGCTTAAGATACACACTTGATCACAACATGAGTTTACCAGCAGCAAAAATAATTGGACCCATAAACAAAAGCAAAAATCAAAGAATTTCTGAGCAAAACCTTCATGAGTGCATTTAGACAATGAGACCTAATAGGCTATTTGATCATGTGGAGAATGCAGAGAGGCAAATTGTTGTTGCCCACAACCAAACAATATACCCCCATGCTATGAAAATACAGGAGTGAGCATACAGGTTCATCTTTCCCTTTCTAGCCCAGAGTTATTGAGATCAATATATAGTATCTCCATTATTATAACCACCTCAGTCAAGTTAGGATAACACATCCGAGATCAAAGCTGCAACTTGTCCAATACATTTGGCTTAGTAGTTCAAATCATGGTTCATTAATTCACTTGGGGAAGCACAGTGTTACATATATAGAGAGGAAATGTGCAAAAAATGTTATTCATGTCAGCAAAAATCATTACTAAATAAGGAAACAGTTTCAGAAATATCACATATCAACTTGTAAGCATGTTATTTGAAGAAATTATCTCATTTGTAAAAGCAGTATTTTTTTGAGAAGTAAGCATAGCCAACTTCTTAAAAAATAAGCTATGAAGAAGATCTCCAACTTGTATATTCCTATTACAAAAAAAAACCCAGAAAATGTCACATGACATACCAATTTCCAATTAATGTTGAGTAAGTCATTGATACAAAGGAGGCAAACAAACATAATGCAAGTGAAGTCCCATTTGTGAGAACAGAAATAATCAAATTGTTCACCAAGTAACAATTGGGTAAATCTTCTGCTAACTTCAGTCCGGTTACTATATGGCAACCCCCTCTTCTAATCCTCTGTTACAAAGATTATAAGGTTGTCAAATGTTTATGTGCTTTCATAGGTAATGAGTTCTGAATGGGAGCAGGGGCAAAGGTGCAAAAGATATGTCATGGCTTTCTGTGAAGTATTATTTCAAATTAGACAAAAGATGGTATGCTGCTGCTGACACAATGGCCTCCTTTTGCACTGTAACACTTCTGTGATTACTCATGAGCAATCATGTTGCAAGGTTGGTCAATATTCAGTTATGATATTAATTATTCATTAAACCTAAAGAGAAAATGCTGGAAAATCTCAGCAAACCTGGCAGCATCTTTAAGGAGAGAAAAAAGCTGATGTTTCAAAGCCAGAAGCTTTGCTAAAGTTTATTGTTCATGTTTTAGCCCTTTGCTAAAGTTTATTGTTCATGAATTTGCCTTATTAACTCATGGTGGAATTAAAACTTTAAAGCTCACAATACTTTATAATTTATACTTAAAAGTTAATACCTGAGGGCTGGATTTTACAGGGCATATTGTCCATGACCCACTCAGCTAAAAGGTTGGTTGCATGCCCGCCCACCATACCGAGAGTGACCACTCGACAATTTAACAACGGAAGTAGCATTAATTCCTTTAAGGTGAAACTTGAGCTCCCATTTCAAGAGGAAGACCCACAGAGAGTTGCCAGGCTCTGTAGTGCCAACAATGCCACTAATTGCCACTGCTAGGATTTCAAGCAGTCCCAACGAAGAAGAGTCAGACTTAAGATATGTCGGGTGTATAATTGGGTGTCTAGCAGACCTCTCCTTTCTCTTTGGATTCCATGCACAATTTTCCACTACTGACCTAATCTTACCCTAGTCATTCTTTATTCCTGACATATCTACATAAAGCTTTAGCGTTTTATTTGATGCTATCTGCCAAAGATGTCTCATGTCCCCTCCTGGCTTTCCTTAGCTCTCTCTTTGTGACTAACTTGTAACACCCTAACTGAGCCTTCACGTCTCGTCTTTACATAAGTCTCCTTCTTCCTCATCACAAGAGATTCAACTTCTTTAGTAAACCACGGTTCCCTCGCTCAACCATTTCCTCTCTGCCGGACAGGTACATACTTATCAAGATACCCAGTAGCTGTTCCTTGAACAAGTTCCACATTTCAATTGTGCCCATTCCCAGCAATTTCCTTCCACATCCTATGCATTCTAAATCTTGCCTAATCACATCATAATCTCCTTTCCTTCGCTATAACTCTTACCCTGCAGTATATACGTCTCCCTTTTCATCGCTAAAGTAAACGAAATTGAATTATGGTCACTGTCACCAAAATGCTCACCTACCTCCAAATCTAATACCTGGCCTGGTTCATTACCTAGTACCAAATCCAATGAGGCCTCACCTCTTGTTGACCTATCTATATACTGTGTCAGGAAACGCTCCTGCACACACTGAACAAAAACTGACCCACCTAAAGTACTTGAACTATAGCGTTTCCAGTCAATATTTGTAAAGTCCACCATAACAACTGTCCTGTTACTTTCATTCCTATCCAGAATCACTTTTGTAATCCTTTCCTCTACATTCTGGAACTTTTCAGAGGTCTAGAGAAAACTCCTAACAGGCTGACTTCTGCTTTCCTGTTTCTAACCTCAGCCCATACTACCTCAATAGATGAGTCCTCATCAAACATCCTTCCTGCCACCCAAATACTGTCCTTAATTAACAATGCCATATCTCCCCCTCTTTTACTACCTTCCCCGATCTTACTGAAACATCTAAACTTCGGAATCTTCAACAACCATTCCTGTCCCTGCTCTATCCGTGACTCCAAAATAGCCACAACATCGAAGTCCCAGGTACGAACCCATGCTGCAAGTTCACTTACCTTATACATCTAAAGGCAATGCGCTGTTTATACGCGTGGAAGTATGAGTTTGAAATTTAGATTGTATCCTTTTTGAACTGATTTTTTATCTTTCCTTCTCCACAGTCACCAAATTAACTTTTCCAACATTTTTGCTCACATATTCTTCCCAATAAAATTAAATCCTATTTATGTATTAGCAGGCTGGGGAAATGATTGTGCTTTAAATTTGGGTAAATTGCAGCAATAGGCAACATTTTGTGGCAGATGTAGCTTTGGACATGGTGCTTTCTGGGTTTGAAATTGAGAGCCGCGAACAATTGGGGTACTAGCAGTAAACATCAATTCTCTACTGAGCTCTCCATGGAGATGTTTTCTGACAGAAACTTACATCAGCTTATGATGGTGGTAGAGCAGTGGTAGCAGTGGGAATAGTAGCAGCTGGTTTGAGTTTGATGCTATTCAGGAAAGGTTGATTGCCATATCACAAAACCATTAAATACAATTTTCAACAAAGTGGGAATTTTACTGATTGCTATATCTTGGAGAGATTAGCAGGTTAGTAATTGCATAAATACTACTATTTGTAACAACATGTTAATCATCATAATATGCAAAGCTTTTTTGAGGCCATCAGGATCTGTAGCTGAGAAGATCCCTTCAAAGACACAAGGCAGGATTTTCCATGCACTACCCGTCACCAGCCTCACTCCCACCTCCCAATTCCCACTACACGATGGGTCGTCAGAGGGCTGCTCTTGGATTTTTTTTGCAAGTATCCTAGTGCTTCACGTCATTAGTGTACGCTTGACCTGGACCATTTGATGGGCAACATGACAGCTCAGTGACTATTGCTGTGCTGTGCAGATACATGGGTTTGTGCCTGTGTCTGTGGGAGTTTGCGCATTCTCCCTGTGCTTGCGTGGGTTTTCTCCGGGTGATCCGGTTTTCTCCCACATCCCAAAAATGTGCTCTTAGGCTAATTGGCAAAGCAAATTCTCCCTAAATTGTCTCGAATTTGGTTTTTAATCCAGGCTAGGAAGGTGTATGTCTGGAGTAAGGGGAAATATGAAAACATTAGGCAGGTAATTGGACACATAAACTGGAAGGAGGTGTTCTTGGGGAAGAGTACAGAAGAAAAGTGGAGGTTTTTCAAGGAATGTTTGTCTGGGGCACTGCAAGACAACGTTCTGAGGAGTCAAGGAGGTTCTGGTAGAACACGGGAACCGTGGTGCACGAAGGTAGTGGTGAACCTAGTTAGGAAGAAAAAAAAGGTATATAAAAGGTTCAGAGAGCTAGGGGATGTTAGGGATCTACAGGAGTATAAGGTGTGCAGAAGGGAACTTAAAAAGGAAATTAGGAGAGCCAGAAGGGGTCATGAGAAGGCCTTGGCAGGTAAGATTAAGGAGAATCCCAAGGCCTTCTCAAATATGTGAAAAGTAAAAGGATGAGAAAAGAAGGGATAGGGCCTATAAAAGGTGAAGGAGGAAAAGTCTGTGCGAATCCGGAAGAAATGGCAGAGGTGCTTAACGAGTACTTTGCCTCGGTATTCATGGTGGAAAGTGAACTGGGAGATTGCACTGCAGGTTTGCGGCATACAGAAAAGATTGAGTATGTGGATGTTAGGAAAGAGGATGTGTTAGACCTGTTAAATTCTATCAAAATAGACAAGTCGCCGGGACCGGATGGGATGTACCTCAGGTTATTGTGGGAGGTGAGGGAAGTGGTTGCAGAGCCCCTGGCGATGATCTTTGCGTCGTCCATGGAAACGGGAGAGGTTCCGGAGGATTGGAGGATTGCAGATGTGGTTCCTATCTTTAAGAAAGGGAACAAGGATAGTCTAGGAAATTACCAACCAGTGAGTCTGACTTCAGTGGTTGGTAAGCTGATGGAAAAGCTTCTGAGGGATAAGATATATGAACATTTGGAGAAGTTTGGACTGATTAGAAGTAGTCAGCATGGTTTTGTCAAGGGCAGGTCATGCCTTACGAGCCTAGTTGAGTTCTTCGAAAATGTGACTGAACACATTGATGAAGGAAGGGCGGTGGACGTAGTGTACATGGACTTTAGCAAGGCGTTTGATAAGGTCCCCCATGCAAGGCTTCTGGAGAAGGTGAGAGGGCATGGGATCCAAGGGGCTTTGGCCTCTTGGATCCAGAACTGGCTTGCCGGCAGAAGGCAGAGAGTGGTTGTGGATGGGTCTTGTTCTGCATGGAGGTCGGTAACCAGTTGAGTGCCCCAGGGATCTGTTCTGGGACCCCTGCTGTTTGTCATTTTCATAAATGACCTGGATGAGGAAGTGGAGGGATGGGTTAGCAAGTTTGCTGACGATACAAAGATCGGTGGTGTTGTGGATGGTCTGGAGGGATGCCAAAAGTTGCAGCGGGACATAGACAAGATGCAAGACTGGGCGGAGAAGTGGCAGATGGACTTCAACGCAGATAAATGTGTAGTGGTCCATTTTGGCAGGAATAATGGATGAAGGAGTACAATATAAGGGGTAGGAGTCTTAGCTGTGTTGTAGAGCAGAAGGATCTCGGGGTCCGAGTCCATAGGACTCTTAAATCGGCCTCGCAGGTGGAGGAAGTGGTCAAGAAGGCGTACGGTGTACTGGCCTTCATTAATCGAGGAATAGATTTTAGGAGTCAGGAGGTAATGATGCAGCTCTATAAGACTCTTGTCAGACCCCAGTTGGAGTATTGTGCGCAGTTCTGGTCGCCTCATTATAGGAATGATGTAGAGGCTATTGAGAGAGTTCAGAGGAGATTTACAAGGATGCTGCCTGGATTGGGAGGCAGGCCTTATGAAGATAGGTTGAGGGAGCTGGGACTCTTCTCACTGCAGAGACGTAGGTTGAGAGGCGACCTGATAGAGGTTTATAAAATGTTGAGAGGAATAGATAGGGTGGACTCTCAGAGACTATTTCCCCGAGCTGAAATGGTCACTACGAGAGGACACAGATTTAAGGTACAGGGAAGCGAATACAAAGGAGATGTCAGGGGTAGGTTTTTCACTCAGAGGGTGGTGAGTGAATGGAACCGACTGCCGTTGGAGGTTGTTGAGGCAAACTCACTGGGGTCTTTTAAAAGACTTCTGGATGAGTATATGGAAAAGAATAGGATAGGGGTTTATAGATAGGTCTGTGGATTGGTAGATGTGATCGGCGCAACTCGTGGGCCGAAGGGCCTGTTTGTGCTGTATTGTTCTATGTTCTTTGTTCTATGTGCTATGTAGATCTATAAACATAGACAGGGATCATGGGTAGAGGTGGGAACATTGGGGTGGAGGCGCGGGCTTGTTGGGCCGAAGGGCCTGTTTCCCGTGCTGTTTTGTTCTTTGTTCTTTGTTCTAATTCCATATCTTGTAGCGGCAGCCTGCCCTGGCCAGTGGCGGGATCTTCTGGTCCTGCTGTTATCATCAGGGTTTCCTGTTGCATAGATCACCCCGCCACCAGGAAACTCATGGCAGGAGTTCACAGTTGGCAAGACCAGGAGATTCCCCGAGTAGGAACAGTCAGAAAGTTCTGGCCATAGTATGATTTTAGACCATATAGAGGGGTTTCTGACATGACTTTTGTTTCCAGACATATCCAACAAAATGTTGAAGACAGCACCAGGAACTCGACATTGCATCTTTGACCTGATCAAAGCATTGAACTCAGTGACTTGTGAGGCTCTGTGGATTGTGCTTCCAAGCCTTAAATGTCCAAGAAACTTCATTGTAACCCTGCTTCATAATGACATCATTGTAATTGTCTTAAGTGGGATGTCATAGGAAGAGTCAAGTCAACTGCTATGTTGTAGGGAGCATCAAGTTAACCCAGTATGGACCAGCCAAAACATGCTTCCATTCTTGTCACTAAGTTTGTGGAGTGCCTGAAACAAATCAAAATCATTTTTCATTTACATCAAACTGAACACCAACTAATTCCCAATTAGATTAAAACAAGTGGCACCTCCTGCCTAACTGCTGGGAAGATTTGCTGATAACTTCCACCCAAATTAATCTGAAGAAGGAGCTTAACTCTGATTGAGACTGAAGTTAGCAGTAAACCAATCGATTAAAATGATCTGAGTTAAAAGGCAGTTGGATAACGGGCACATTAGATAATGAGAATCACAGAAAAAAAGAGCGTGGAAAAGAGAAAGAGGGACGTGGGAACTGTCAAAGAGGGAGAGATGGAGAGAGAGCTATTTCAAGAAAATCCAACTCTGAACTTCATAATATGGAAAATGTGTGTCTCATTTAATCAAGTCATATATCACTACGCCAAGGAACAACTTTAATCGTCAGCAGTTTTTTACAAACACATTCGTCGTGTATTTGAAATGCTGTGGCCATTTACACAATAAGTTCCTACAAACAGCCCTTTGAAAATAACCAGCTTCATTTCATTCAACAATGTGGTGTGAAAGGTTTATCTGGACCAGGAGATCAGACTGTAAGAAGCTGACGCCACTCACAGGCATTATACAGGTGTCCGCTAACAGGGTCCCAGTCAAATAGGCCAGTTCTTTCAGCATTGCCTCTACCCTGAATAAGTTGCAGAGCTGGGCTGAGAGGTGGCAAATGGAGTTTAATGTGGAAAAGTGTGAGGTAATGCACTTTGGCAGGAATAATAAATGTGTAGAGTAGGGGCTAATGGTAGGATTCTTAATAGTGTTGATGAACAGAGGGATCTTGGTGTATTTGTGCATAGATCCCTGAAAGTAGGCAGTCAAGTCGATAAGGTTGTTAAGAAGGCATATGGAGTCTTAGCTTTTATTGGTAGGGGGATTGAATTTCGGAGCCGCAACGTCATGTTGCAACTGTACAAAACTCTAGTGCGGCCGCACTTGGAGTATTGTGTGCAGTTCTGGTCCCCACATTATAAGAAAGATGTGGAGGCATTGGAGAGGGTACAGAGGAGGTTTACCAGGATGTTGCCTGGTATGGAGGGCAGGTCTTATGAGGCGAGGCTGAGGGATTTGAGGTTGTTTTCGTTAGAAAGGAGGAGGCTAAGAGGGGACCTGATCGAAACATATAAGATGATTAGAGGTTTAGATAGGGTGGACAGTGATAGCCTTTTTCCTAGGATGGAGAAAGCTAGCACGAGGGGACACAGCTTTAAATTAAGGGGTGATAGTTATAGGACGGATATCAGAGGTAGGTTCTTTACCCAGAGGGTGGTTAGGGAGTGGAATGCCCTGCCTGCGGCAGTTGTAGATGCGCCAAGTTTGGTGGCGTTTAAGAGGTTAGTTGATAAGTTTATGGAAGAGAAGGGAATGGTTTAGTTTGAAGGGTCATTGCTTTTTTCATAATTGGTCAGCGCAACATCGAAGGCCGAAGGGCCTGTTCTGCGCTGTAATGTTCTATGTTCTATGAATGTTGCCACTAAGTAAACTGACTTTAGTTCCCACAGACAATAGCCAGCATGCTCCCCCCAACCTGCCCAAATTGGTCGGAGCCCTGTGCTTAGGAACGGTATGTTTGTTTGTGTGTCCAACTCTGTTCATGGGATGTGAGCTTTGCTGACAAGGCAAACATTTATTGTCCATCCCTAATTGCACTTGAGGAGGTGTTGGGTAGGCTGCTTCCTTGAATTGCTGCAATCCATACAGTGTAGATATACCCACGGTGCTGTTAGCGAGGGAGATCCAGAAATTTCACCCTGGAAGAACAGTGATACATTTCTAAAAAGGTGCATGATTTGGAGAGGAACTTCCAGGAGGTAGTGCTCCCATGCTCCTTCAGATGGTAGAGGCAGGGTTTTAAGTGCTGGCAGTACCTCCAACTAGGGCCCAGGAGAGCAGGGTGTTGACAGTTCCAAATACAGGGCCTGGGGGGCTAGACTTCAGCAGCCTCCAGATCTGAAATTAAAGCCTTGTCCTTATAGCAGCAAGGTCAGCCAAAGGCACAGAGAACCCTTGGGACGAGAGTGACCCGGCCTCTTCAAAACAGCGAAAAAAAAACATAAGTGGTGGGAAGAAAAAAAATCCTCAGGATCAGGTCAACCACTCATTAATTGTTTTGTAAATCACTAACTGGATTTTCTTTCCTGGGCTGATGCTGACTGTTTATTCTAAACCCACAAAATACCTTTCTGCTGCCTGAGTGCATTTGATTTATTTACAAAATGTATCTGATTTTTGTCTAATGACTTATGTTGTAAAAGTCTCTTTATATGTGGTTGTCTGTAATACTTCCTCAACATTTGTGTGCCTCAGTTGTGAACTGCTGTAAATCCATAAATGGAGATTAAGAGATAATAATAGCTGTGATGCAGGAAATAATATTTCTTTTACAAATATTTCACACACTTGTTGTTTCATTGATCGGATTGAAAACTTTCATTATGTTCACAGCTTCCCTTCAGAAAAAGAAACTGTTTAAACTACCTGCACATTAAAACAATCTTCTTCCATTATTTATTTTATATAATTGTTTAAGAAATCTTTTTGCAAAACATAATGAACAAATTCAATATATTTTGTTCTGAGTATCAGTTATCATCTTGTTATATTGCAACAAATCAACAAGTGACTCAACAATGTTGCTGATTTTTTTATTTGATTTATTATTGTCACATATATTAATCTTTAGTGAAAAGTTTTACTTTTATATATAGACAACCATACCGTACATAGGAAAGGAAAGAAGAGAGTGTAGAATGTAATGTTATAGTCATAGCTAGGGTGTAGAAAAAGATCAACATTATGTGAGATAGGTCGATTCAGAAATCTGAGGCAGCAGGGAAGAAGCAATTTTTGAGTCAGTTGGTACGTAATCTCAGACTTATGTATCTTAATCCTGACAGAAGAAGGTGGAAAAGAGTATGTCCAGGGTGAGTGGGGTCCTTGATTATGCTGGCTGCTTTTCTGTGGCAGTGGGAAGGGTAGACAGAGTCAGTGGATGGGAGGCTGGTTTGAGTGATGGACTAGGTTTCATTCATGATCTTTTTTGCGGCCTTAGACAGAATAGGAGCTATACCAAGCAACGAAGCCAGAAAAATGCTTTCTATGGTGCATCTGTAAAAGCTGATGAGAGTTGTAATGAATATGATTTTTAAAAACTGAGTTCACAAATACTTACAGCATGTGCCTTGCAGTGAAGCAAAGTCCCAGGATGCCATACTAGTAAATAATAAATAAACGATGTCAATTGGGACAGAAGTCAGGGCACCATAATTTGCTCCAATATTCTTTGAGCGAAGTAATTTCCAATTCAACAAAGAGAGTCCTGTAATCTGGTGCCATTCCCTCAGGTGCAGCAGTCACAGAGATTATGATAGGCCACAGTCTGTGTTTGATTCTTCATTATTTTGGGAGGTCCCTATAGATTTGTACAAAGCTCTACAGTACAATGTATTTGAAGAAATTACTCCTACAGCACTATTATGACTTCTGAGGTGTTTTGTTGCACATTCTCAGACAATCTGCATCATGCTGTTCATGTTGGACTCTAAGGTTGAACCTCATACTTTGTACTTTAATGCCTACTCAAATTGGAAGGTAAGCCCAATAAGTATCAATCCCCCCTTCCTACATAAGAAGGAAAGTGTCAGGAAATGCAAAACATAGGGATTGTGAGAATGTTTTTTTTAAAAAAGAGGATGGTTGCTGGGTAGTGATAGCATGCTTCCAAACTCCACTTGTATGGAAGGTTACATTGTCCCAGAAGGTCTCATCACAATGGCTATAAGCAGTTTTCACCTGAAATGAAAAGTTTCAGGGGAACTGATAATCCAAGCAACATTTATAAAACTGTGAGATCTTCTTTCCAGGTTAACATTTTCAAAAAGGAATAGTTCATCTTTGAGTTGAAACAGAACCCAGAAGTACTCAATGAAAAGTGTTGTGGTCCTTCCTCCCTGCATGGGTGCCCTGTCTATTCTATTCTATGCAAGAGTGATGGGCAAAAGGACACGTGTTGTTCTCTTCCTGTGTGCTTGATGGGGAAGTGTAGTACCAAATCCTTCCTGTTCCATTTCCCATGAAGAGGTGGTAAGAAAGGAAAAGCTATTTAATTTCACATTTTGACAGATGTCTGACTACTGCTTCTGCACTTTTCCCAAACGTAAGAGATTTCTCCAACTTCTTTTGTTTTCATTTTCTGTTGGGATTACTGTTCTTATTGCCCATTTGAAGCTGTCCCGAGGAGGTGTTGGATCATTTTGAACAACTACAATCTTTGGGATAATGATATTGCCACCACAATTAGGTAGGAAATTCTTAGATACTGAACTAGAGGTAATGAAGAATATGTCCAAAACAGAACAGTATATGATTTATACAAGAACATAAGAAATGGGAACAGAATTAGGCTGGTCAGATTCTTGAATCTGTTGCATCAGTCAATCAGATCATGGCTGGTCTTCAATTTCAGTTCCATCCTACATTATACCCTTGATCCCATCAGAATTCAAATGTTGGCCAATGTCATACTTGAATATACTCAAAGACTAAGAATCCACATCGCTTTGGAATAGAGATTGCAAGGATCCACAAGAGTTCAAACAAATAAATTAATTTCATCTTAGTCTTAAATTGCTGATTTCCTTATTCTGAGATTGTGTTCCTTAATTCAAGACTCCCATCCCCACAGCACTTACCCTTGTTAAGCCCCATAAAAGTACTGTATATTTCAAGAGGTCACATCTCTTGCTTCCAAACCCCAGGGAATATGGGTTTACTCTATGCTCTCCTCACGGGATATTCAACCAGTCAAATGAACCTGTTTTGCATTTCCTCTAAAGCAAGTTGAATTTGTTGTGGATCTTAGAGGTGTTGACCTTTCCATGATATTGCTGTGCTCCTCCTGCTGAGTGGTAGAATTGAAGGGAAGTGAGTCCTGTTAATGTAATCCTGGTGAGTTTCAGTGGTGAATCTTGTAGGGATAGCTTGCTGAAGCCACAATATGCTCAAAATGGAGGGATTGATTGTTACGGCCAAGATGGGAGAAGTGCACTGTATGCTTCTGGTTCCACTACTCCATGGGTCACCACATAAGTTTAAGTAATTTTCCAGCTGTTTATACAGCCAAATACCTATGAATCTTGGAATGTTCACCCAATGCCTATGTTTCTTCAATAAACAACACAATTATTAGTTAATTATAAACCAGTTTTGTCAAGTAGAAAGGCAAATCTGAATAACATGCAGTATGAAAATATATTAATTACTCTTTCTAAATATCCTCCTCATACATACATACACAAAAACTAATTAAAATGGGTGAAGGGAAAATGCTAGATAATTGACTCCTTAAAAATGTGTTTAGGTTATACGATTGGTCTCTCAGCTGTGGTCTGCAAAGGACTTTTGCACTTTCAGGCAGGGAAAACTTGCAGTCAGTCTATTTCAGAACGTAGAGCGATTTTGCTCCTTTACTTCCATTCACTCTCTGTTCTGGGACTAGGTCTCGAGCTTCAGGAGTTGGTGTTTTCTTTACCCAGGCAGTTGATCTTCTTTTTCACCACCAAAACAAAACCAAAACTAGCTTTTCAACACAAGGTGGAATTTTTCAAAAAAATGGCAGTGTCAGTTTCTGCTGAAAACCGGTATGTTTCTCTCCAGGGCAGGAGTTTCCATCCGTGCTTGCTCCGAAATCAGAAAATCCCACCTGAGGTCAATGGACCTTCCCATGTTCTGCCCCTCGCCTGCTCTGATTCCTGTGGCGGGCTGAACGGGAAAATTTGCCTCACAGCCAAGTATTTCGTCCAGAACTTTCAACACTCAAAAAAGGGGCTGTGGCCTCTGCTGTCATTCTGATGGGCCAAGACCTAAAGTCTCTGGCAACATCGGCTCCACAGAGATCAGATTGATCAGATAATAGGCAGAATTTTATGGCCTTGCTCAAGCGAGACCGGAAATCCCAGCCCAAAGTCAATGGAGACTTCTGTTGTCGGAAACTCAGCTGCTCCAATTCCATGGCAAGCAAGGTAGTAGAGTTCTGGCATATGAGACAGGTCTTCCCCATCCATAATGAACATCGGGATCACCAATCTACGAATACTGGCAATCTCCCTATCTCCCCTATCCATTATTGCCGGCAATCTCTCCCTGATGCTGATCCACCCCTTTTCCCTACCCCTTGGCAGTGCCAATCTGCCATACTCTGATTACCAGTAGGGGGAGTGGGGGAACTACACTGACTTCCATGCTCCTGGTATGGTCACCTCAACTGCTGCAGAGCAGTAGTGATACCTGCTGACGTTACACCACACTGGATAGGAGCAGAACATCTGATGTCCAAGAAAGGTACAGCATTATTAAATTGATATAAATCATGCTCACATCCTTGCTTGGCATGAACCTGATTATATCGCAAATGGGAGATGGAGAAGATCTCATTCTGAGATCTCCCTGGCCAAATCCCGTTGTAGTTCTCTTGTGAGAGTTAGCTGCCGTAACAGGATTTCCAATTGTGTCGAGTTGCTCCGGAAAATCTTAACCACAGTTTTCTGGACATTGTTTTTCTTCAAAGCCATAAACTACCCTGTGACCATTTTGGAAATACTCTACCAGAGTCAAGAGGTTTCCAGCTACTTTGAAACTGCTTAATTACCTTTTCTTGTAAAATACTGTCTTTCCAAGAACAGCAGCAATTAGAGTCCTTTAAAAAACACACAATTCTTCCAAAATGTTTAGTTTTTGAAGATGAACCATTTTCAATGATTAAAGTGTTTATGATAGGGGGATTTCATATCCGATGGCATTGATCAAGTTGATTTGTCGTGAATCAATTGAGCTTTTTGTATGCCGTGTTAATCAAGTCAAATATTCATTATTCCACCATATTCCTGATTGAGCCTTGTGGATGGCAGAAAGCTGAATAAGTTAATAATACTCGAAATAGAAACTTTCATCACATGCAACTTTCAGGCTCATGAGATGACAGAGCCCATGTTTGAAGAACCTGTGACTCAGGAAAATTTGTCACAGAATATCTAGCCATTGTACTGTGTTGCCATTATGGTATTAATCAGGTGGTCAAATTCAGCATCTGATCATTGGTGGACTAACAACATACTATTAATGTGGGCCACCCCATGATGATGGCTGAGATGTTTATGAACTGCAACTTTGCGAGACCACTTAATTCTGTGCAGAGAATCCATAGAATAAAATGATGGAATATCTATGCTGCAGAAGGAGGCCATTTGGCCCATTGAGTCTGCACCAACAGCATTCCCACCTAGTCAATCTGACCCACATGTCTTTGGACTGTGGGAAGAAATCAGAGCACCTGGAGAAAACTCATGCAGACATGGGTAGAATGTGCTGATTCCACACAAACAGTGACACAAGCCGGGAATTGAACCAAGTCCCTGGCACTGTGAGGCGGTAGTGCTAACCACTGTGCCACCATGCTGTATTTGGTATTTAGCTTCCAAGATAACACCATGTGCACAGTTCGTCTTTATGATAGTCAAAATAGTTCAATAAAGAGAATTGCAGGTACAAGCACACTGAGTGGAAACTGAGTTGACGCGCTAACACTATCCACTATATGCACTGAAAAATTAATGACTTATAAGCCTTTATAAATGGGATGAAAATAACAATGGCATTCAGGGCAGTGTGACGCATAACTAAGTAATTTGCAGAGTATGGTACTGACATAAATGTAACCACAAGAACTCAAGGTTGTCACGGTGCCAGTTAACCAGTATCTTTGCATGAGATTCTTCATTTGTGGTGCAGCAAAAAAGATAGATAAAAAAAAGTAAAGAAATATTTGCAAGGTGCATTTCAGGCTTTGATCGCTGCTGGAGGAAGTGTCTTATTCCTCACATGACGAATGATTTTAACTAAAGAGACTGAGGTCTGTGAGCATCCTCTACTGGATGGGAGTGAGATTAACCTTTAGAGAGGGAGAGGCTTTCTGAAGGGAAGGATTAGATAAAGAAGTATTTCAAATATCAACTTCTGAGAGAGAAAAAAAGCAAATCCTTCATTGCTTAAAATTCCACAGCTAAAAAAAAGCTTAACATATATCTGCTGACAACAAAATGATACAGGAGAGAAATACATGGCTGATGCGGGGGGGGGGGGGAGGGATGGAGAAAGCAGCAGCAAGAAGAGAAAATGAGGGTGTAGAAAGAAGTACAGAGAGGTTAGGAAGACGGAAAGGGGAATAGAGAAGGAGAAGGGAGCAGTGCAAAACAGGGGAAGCGGCACAGGAATGCAGCGATATAACTATTTTACAGAACGAGTAATCAGGAGAGGGTGAGTTACATTCCGTGGCAGTTTAAGAACTGGAGTTCAGTTTTAAAAACCTGGAGATAAAAAGCTAGTGTTAGTCAAAGTAACCATTAAGTTGTCAGATTGATACAAAAACCTATCAGATTCATCACTGCTGTTTAGGAGAAGGTAGCTGATCGCATTCCCAGTTTGCTTAAATATAAATTGAAACTCGTAACAACGTGAGACCTCCCTCCAAAATGGCTTAGCCTACCTGTCAATTAATCAAACCCAGAAGTTACTATCCTCTCAGAAGTAACTTTTACACTCACAAGGTGGTTAAAATGTGGAATTGGCTGCCAGAAGGAGGAGTTGAGGTGAATAGTATTGATACACGTAAGGGAAAACTGGATAACCACATGAGGGAGAAAGGAACAAAAGGTTATGTTGTTAACGATGCATAGAAGTAGTTGGATGAGACTTGTGTAGAGCATAAATAATGGCCTGAACTGGATGTTCTGTGTCTGTGCTTCAAATAATACGTAGGCAATAAATGTTTACCATGTCAGGAATAAATAAAAGTGAGACAGGGAAGGAGCAAGAAAGAGCAAGTAAGCTGAGAAGAAGAAATGGACATGGGAAAGAAAGAGAAGGAAAGAGAGAGTGGAAGGTGATGTCCAGGAGAAATTTAAAATAGGAGAAAGAAGACACACTTCAAAATTCAGGGAAGTAGTGTGAGGAAACAGCTTTTATTACTTTTGAATTTGTTGTAATAATAAAACTGGAATGTGGTAGGTCCTCAATAAACTCCAAACAAATACATTTCAAGGGCTTGTTGCCAGAGTGGAAGTTGGATAGATTCCTTGTTGGGTGTGGAATTTGGTGTGGAACATGAGTCCAGAAGACCAGGAAATTTTGGTGAGTGGGAATTTGGACAAGTCTTCCAGCTAGTCCCTCATCATGTCTATTGTTGAATTATTAGAGTTTTCCAAGAGTACACACAGAATTTGTGACTGGCAGCATGGTGGCATGGTGGGTTAGTGCTGCTGCCTCACAGCATCAGGGACCCAGGTTCAATTTTTGGTTTGGGTCACTGTCTGTGTAGAGTCTGCATGTTCTCCCCATGTCTGAGTGGGTTTCCTCTGGGTGCTCTGGTTTCCTTTCTCAGTCTGAAAGACGTGCTGGTTAGATATATTGACCATGCTAAATTCTTCCTCAGTGTACCTGACCAGGGCGCGGGAGTGTGGCAACTAGGGGATTTTTACAGTAACTTCATTACAGTGTTAACGTAAGCCTGCTTGTAACACTAATAAATATATTATACTTATGTCCTATTAGGATCAGTACTTTCACCAGCTAAAATCTGACAAGAGTATTCAGAATATAATAAAGGCCGTATGACATCATTAGGATATGATCCAAAGGTTGCAATTTGCTCACTTAAGAACATTTTGAAACTTTAATTATGATTCCTTCTTAGCCTTCCCAGGTCATACTTGGAGTGAGTACATTTGATACACATTTGTAGGTAGAGGCCATCCACATTGGGTATTTAAATGATTGTTGGCATCATATTCCAGGTAGGTTAATGAAAGTTAAAAATTCTAGAATCATTCATGGGGTAATTTAACATCACAGAAGAGGATGGAGGATTCATGAGTAAGGATGAATTCTACTTACTCAATGGTTTATCTTATTTACACTGAACTGTCAGAGAGAAGAAGGGCACAATTGTTGCATCTATTTAACAAGCTCTGATAAGTTAAATCAAAGATGAGAGAAACAGGTTTTGTATTTCTTATGATTAACTCAAAAGTGTGAAATTATGGTGCAAAAAGCCACTCTATCGGTAAAACAGAGAGACCTTGCACTACAAACCCTCCCTACATTCTGTGGCTTGTGGACAATACAGGAAATATAGCATCTAAACTGATAAGTTTCCTTCCTCTATTGGTTAGATTTGGCTATTAAGTTACAAGACTATTTATTCTTAACTGAGTAACTGGGTTACACAGCCTGACAGTTATCCACAGCACCAGGGATCGCTCAGCTCCTGAGAGAGCCACATGCCCAGGTTCCAGCTGCCAATCATTAGTCTTTTACCATACTATTGGCTTCATTACTCAGATATTTTGGCTCAAGACTATTTTGTCTTCAATTAAATTTCACAGGAAAATTGCCATCATGGAACCATTAGGGGATTAGATGGAAGCAATTGGACCCATCTCCCCAGCCCTCCCCCACTCCTCCACTTACTTCACTCCTCCCTCCATCTCACCCATTTCCCTCTCTCCTCCCAACCTTCTTTCCCACTCTGACCCTTTCCTCTCTCTTCTCTTTCCTTCCCTCCAAATTTATCATGATGATAGAAAAGTGAAAGGGTTTAAGGTAATTTGCAAAAGAAGCAAAAGAGACATGAGGAAAATATTTGATTTGATTTATTATTGTCACATGTACTGATAATATTATGTACTGTATAAGCAAAACATACTGGACATAGAGTACATAGATGGAGGAAGGAAAGGAGAGGGTGCAGAATATAGTGTTACAGTTGTCGCTAGGGTGTAGAGAAAGATCAGCTTAATATAAATCTGTTCAAAAGTCTGATGGCAGCAGGGAAGAAGCTGTTCTTAACTCAGTTGTTACATGATCTCAGACTTTTGCATCTTTTTCCTGAAGGAAGAAGGTGGAAAAGAATATATCTGGGATGCATGACATCCTTGATTATTCTGATTGATTTTTCAAGGCAGCAGGAAGTGTAGTTGGAATCAACAGATGGGAGACTGGTTTGTGCAATAGACTGGACTACGTTCATAACCCTTTGTAGTTTCTTGCGGTCTTGGTCAGAGCAAAAGCCATGATACATCCAGAAAGGATGCTTTCTATGATGCTTCTGTAAACATTAGTGAGATCGTAGCAGATATGCTGATTTTCCTTAGCCTCCTGAGAAAGTAGAGGCACTGGTGGGCTTTCTTAACTACAGCATCAACGTGGAGGAATGAGGACAGGTTGTTGGTGATCTGCACACCTAAAAATGTGAAGCTCTCGACCATTTTTACTTCATCCCTGTTGATGTAAACAGGAGCATGTCCTCCACAACGCTTCTTGAAGTCCCAGCAGGTGGTTAAGGTCTGGAATGTACTGACTGAGAGTGTGGAGGTGACAGGTTCAATCGAGGCTTTCAATTGGAAATTAAATTGTTATCTGATAAGGAAAAATATGCATGGTTACGGAAGGCAGGAGAATGATATTAAGGGAATTACTCATTTGGAAAGCTGGTGCAGGCAAGATGGGTTGAATGATTTTTTCTGTGCTGTGAGTCAACAAGCAGTGGAGAATGAGTTACAAAATATATTTCAGGAAGAGTTAGACAAATTTTTTATTGACAAAGATGTTGAGGTTTACTGGCGGGGCGGTGGGGGGGCGCATGTGTGAGGAGTTAGAATTGACAAGAAAAAGGATTTAAATCCACAATCAGATCAGCCATTTTCTAAAGGGAGGGTGGTCAACTGTGATTAAATATATTGCTGGAGGTTTTATCACATGATTTGTTCCCTATTCCAGCTATTAGTCAAGCAACACATTCACCCTTATGACACTGTTTTTCTACACCAATTGGAAAGCAAAATGTCTTGTTACCCAGCTGAATAATGCTTGACTGTCAGACAAACATCCCTTTTCCTCCCATTTTCAATCTTTATATATCTGGTAGAAAATGATTTTAAAAATCCTTTTTAGGAATATTGGAACAGGATTACAACCTTCAGTCTCTCAAACCTGCATCACAACTCAATTAGATCATGATAGATCATCTACTGCAATGCCATTTTCCTGCATTATCTCCATATCTCTTGATGCCATTGGTCTCCTGAGGTCTGTCAATTTCTTTCTTGAATATGCTCAATGATTGAGCTTCCATCGCTTTGGGCATAGAGAATTCCAAAGATCCATCACACTCCGAGTGAAGAAATTCCTCCTCAACTCAGTCTTAAATGGCCCACCCCTTATCTAAATTATGCCTCCTGGTTCTAGAGTCATCATAATGTGGAGGTACTGGCGTTGGATTGGTAAGCACAGTAAGAAGTCTCATAACATCAGGTTAAAGTCCAACAGGTTTATTTGGCAGCATTTGAAGATCCTCTCCACTTGGAGCCAGCAGTTTGTGGTGTCGATGGTAGCCATGGTGTGTGGAGATCCTCTCACTTGTCATCAACCAAGGAAAATATCCTGGGGGGATTCTCCAGGTCCACTAGCACCAATTGCAAATCAGGATGTCTGGATAAATCAGGATGAGCTTCAAACCTGTTATGACCATTCCAAGCCATGCTGCCAGCCCTGATTCAGTTCCTGCCCATAACTGGTGGGAACCCAATGAATATTCTAATGAAAAACTTTAAATAAGATTGAATGAGTTTGCAGCCTGATTCAAATACTTCTCGCTATTCACCTGCCTACTCAGTGAGATCTGCAGCAGGTAGGCTTTCTTACAGGTCCTCACAAGCAAGAACCTAGCGTGTTGGACCCTGAGGGTCAACTTCTCAGCAATAAGAGGCACCCCCAACCCACCCCTCCTGCCCCCATCATGCAGGCATTGAGGTTTATTTAACCCAGCTACCCATTTCAGACTCCTATACATGCCCCTTCCTTCACAGATCCCCCCATTCATCTCACTTTCCCTCTCAGAGCCCCACTCTGCCTCCCTTTAGGACATGCATCTTGGCAGTGCCAACAGTGTAGTGCTCCCTGGCACTGATATCCTGGCCTGTTGCCTTGGGTCCCAAAAAGACTTGAGGAGATTGGTCCAGAGCCCATCTGCCTTCTGCTGCTGCCTCGATGCAAGGATTGGCTCCCTCAAGAGTCCTGGGGTGGGGAGGTTCACTTGGGCTGGGGACAGGGGATTGATCTTGTCACTCTCCACCAGGATGGGAGTGTCATGGCTGAATTGCTTGTTCTAGGCCTGCAGTCCTGAAGATGACACCTGGCATGGTGATTTTAGTAAGAAGTCTGACAACACCAGTTTTAAATCCAACCGATTTATTTGATAGTAAGCTCGCAAGCTTTCAACTCTATGGCCTTCGTCAGGCGAATGAGGTGTTCTGACCTCCAACAGCACACATATCAGCACAGACTGTTCACAGATTACTGATTAGAATCGAAAGCTTGCGAGTTTACTATCAAATAAATCGGTTGGATTTAAAACTGGTGTTGTCAGACTTCTTACTGTGTTTACCCCAGTCCAACGCCAGCATCTCTACATCATGGTGATTTTAGGCAGCCTTGTGGTCAACATCTGCATTCCTGCCTGACAGTTATGAAAATTCTGAAGTGGCCAGGTAATTTTGATCTCCCTGCTCCTCTCGGTCATCTTTTAGGATTTTAAATCATTGCAGCACTTCATTCTGTAACAAGGATTTTCTTTTTTTTCTGCAGTACCCACATTACATATATCTCTAATTTCTTGATTAATACTGTGCCCAATATTAGCACTTCTTTGGTGGCCTATAAACAACTTACATCAATGTTTGCTGTCTCTTGCATTTCTTAGCTGAATCCAAACATATTCTACAACTCTGCAAACTCAAAATGTTGGCTGTCTCCACAGATGCTGTCAGACCTGCTGAAGTTTTCCAGCTTTTTCTGTTTTTGTTTCCGATTCCAGCATCTGCAGTATTTTGCCTTTATCTACACCCTTGGATCTAACATGTTCCTATGAATTTCTTTTCCTCTGAGGCTGTTCAGGGCTGCGTCTTGGAGTTTAATCTTCAATTCCAGGCAACTTTGGCAATGTAGCTCAATCCATCATGCCTTCCATCCATTGACTCCGTCTACACTTCCCACGGCCTTGGCAAAGCAGCCAGCATAATTAACGATCCCACGCATCATGGACATTCTCTCTTCTATCTTATTCCATCGTGAAAAGGATACAAAAGTCTGATGTAAGGTACCAACCGGCTCAAGAACAACTTCTTCCCTGCTGCCATGAGTTCTGAATGGACTTACCTCATATTAAATTGATCTTTCTCTACAACCTAGCTATGACTGTAACAATACATTCTGCATTTTCTCCCTTCCTTCTCCCCATGTACCCTTAGAGGGAAACTGTGACTGATACATTGCTCCCCTTTAGGGGAGGAGATGACCTAGTGATATTATTGCTAGACTATTAATCCAGAAACTCAGTTAATGTTCTCGTGACCTGGGTTCAATTCCCATCACTATAGCAAATGATGGAATTTGAATTCGATAAAAATATCTGGAATTAAGAATCTACTGATGACCATGAAACCATTATCAAATGTCGGAAAAACCCATCTGGTTTATTAATGTCCTTTAGGAAGGGAAATCTGCTGTACTTCCTCAGTCGGCCCTACAAGTGAGTCCAGATTCCCAAAAAACTCTCAACTGCCCTCCAAGGGCAACCAGGGATGGGCAAAGAAATGCTGGCCAGCCAGTGAAGCCCATGTCCCACAAATGTATTTTAAAAAAAGGTACGTTTTATCTGTATATTGCGCAACAAACAATACCTTTCACTGAATACCAATACAATATACATGACAATAATAAATCAAATCAAACCCTAGCTATGACTGTAACACTTCATTCTCCTTTCCTTCTCCCTGTGTACTCTATTTTATCGGAACATCGCGCAAGAAACAACACTTTTCACTATATCCCAATACATGTGTCAACAATGAATCAAATCTGTCTTGAGGGGTTAGTAATGCTTCGATGGACCCAACGGCGTCGTCCTGTCCCTCGCGCCTGCGCACTCGCAGGGGGTCATGTGTCGTGTCGTCACATCCGCTCTCCCTCTGGCCGCCATTTTACTGGTTGCCTCGTGTTAATAATCCCGGAGCTTGGTAACCGGCCAGGCAGGTAGGGCTCGGACCCTTCGACACATATACTCAAGGTAAATCCACCAAGAATAGGAGGTAGAGCGGCGATATGAGCCCGTCAGCCCGCTCGCTCAGTGGCGCGGCTCAGGGAAGCTGCAGGTCCACCACCCCGGGGGTTTCAGGCCTCGGTCTCGGCGTCTCGCCGCTGGAGGATCCAGGCTGGAGGTGGAATCCGCACTCCCTGCCTCTCGGTGGAGAGGAGGGCCTCGACAACGGGCGGCTTCTTTTCGGCCGAAGGAAATTCTGTTTTTCAAAATTTTAGTTTAGCCGCGGGATGAATCTCGTATTTTTACGTTGCGTTTTCCCATTGGACTTAATTCTGCCGAAGTTGTTTCCCCTTCTCAAACTGGATATTACACTTCTGTATTTTGCATGATTTAATTTCAGTTGTGTTAAATTTTCTTTCCCCATCGTGGGGACGTCGTCAGATGGCGTTTGGGACAATTGTATTTACTCGTTTTTCTGATTAGAGTTATGGATTAAATCCTATCCTGTCAGGAATAAATTGAATTCGTGTCGAAGTTCTAGTTGGATGTTTGTGTATGTTTTTCTGTGATTTGTGTCTTTGGGTAAGTTAATTGTATGCAGTGCTAAGTTGAAAATGCATTAACTTGATATCTGAAATTTTATTGAATAAAATTTGTGTTTAATCATTTAATGTGGAGTATTTTAGTGTAATAGTTATGTAATATTTATCTTCAGTTTAATTCACTTGTAATTGTATTTACATTTTAAACCTAATGTTTCAAGTTGATTCGTATTTTGAATTTATGGGTAGAAGCAGATGCTATCAAACCTTCTGAGATTTTTCAGTGTTTTGTTTTTCAGTGTTTGGTTTAAATGGGGTAATGAGAAGTGTGCTTAAATTTATTTATTAACTTAGTCATGTTCATTTGAATATTCAGGCATTCTGGTTGAGCAAGTAAGATATCAAATGGCTGCCAAGTTATGACTGTTCTCTCAACTGTGTATATGCTATTTCTAAAGTCACAGCTGGAGTGACAGTGATCAATGCCACCCTTAGTGCTTTTGTCCCAGGAACAGTATTGTATGCATTTGTTTTAGGGTATGCTGCTTGTTCTGGGTTTGGTTCTGAATCTGAAAACTTAATTCTTGTCTGAGCATGAAGTGAAATTTTATAGCAGTAAGGACAATGTGAATTTTTTTGAATGTTCAGTCTCTTTAAACTACATAATTTTCATTCCAGATGAAAGAAATAATAATGAATCAAGAAAAGCTTGCCAAGCTGCAAGCTCAAGTTCGCATTGGTGGAAAGGTAAGCAATTTTGAAATAAGATTTTCATTTCAGCCTAACTTGGATTTTTTTTTTGAATGACTAAGAAACCTGTGCAAGGATGAGGGATCTTAGTAATGAGTCAGGAGGAGAAACTGAGTTTGAGAAGTTCTGTCTTGGAGAAGAGATGATCAAGAGAAGATTTAATGAAAGCATTCATTATGATCCTGTGGGTCTGGATAAAGTAGCTTGAGGACCAAAGGACAGGTTCAAAGTAATTGCATTGATGAGATGAAAGAGAAAAAGTAGAATACACTCTGGTGGCTGCAAGGCCAGTATGTTCTTCAAATGGAGGTGGATTGAACCTGGAGAGGGAATTCGCAAGGCTACAGGAGAAGGGCTGGTACATTGGAATAAGATGAGTTGCTCTTGGAGAACTGGCACAGATATGATAAGCCAAATGGCCTTTGCTGCAATTGTTCTGATGATGATTGACTTGCATTTACATAGTGCCTTTTAACATCAGACAAAAACTGGCACCAGGGTCACAATTGGTGATATGTGCTGAAACCAGTGCTAACAAGTAGGTCAAAGATAAGTGTTGAGGAATATGTTAAAGGAGGATAGCAAAATCTAGCCAGGGAATCCCAGAACCTGGAGCTAAGATAGTTGAAAACTGTCAATAGTTGATAAATCAATGATGCAAATGAGGTAAGAAGTTGAAGAGCATAAAGATCTCATAGGGGTGGATTATATATACAGTGATTTTACAGGGAATTTGAATAAAGATGTTTTAAAAATAGATGTTGCCGGAATGGAAGTCAGCTCCACTTAGCTACTTGCTCACAATAACCCTTAATTCCTTTACTGGTCAAAAACCTATCTATCTTTGCCATAAAAACATTCAACGAGGTAGCCTCATCTGCTTCACTGAACAAGAAATTCCATAAATTCATAACTGCATGGGTGAAGAAGTTTCTCCTCAGCTCGGTCCTAAATCTGCTCCACCTTACTTTGAGGCTATGTTTCCTAGTCCAAGTTTCTCACACCAGTAGAAACACCCCTCTTCTGTCTCATTTATGCACTTGATGATTTTATATGTTTGTATAAGGTTCCCCCCTCCATTCTTCTAAATTCCAATGTGTAGAGTCCTGGCCTACTTAGTCTCCTCATAAGCCAACCCTCTCAACTTCGAAATCAAGCTAGTGAATTTTCTCTGTATCCTAGTGCCAATATATCCTTTCTCAAATGGGAGACCAAAACTTTACACTACTCAAGGTGTGGCTTCCTTATGCAGCTGCAGCATAACCACCTGTGTTTTTAAACTCCATCCCTCTAGCAATGAAGGACAAAAATTCCTTAATTATCTGCAAACCAACTTTTTTA
This sequence comes from Sphyrna mokarran, assembly GCA_024679065.1. Lineage (NCBI taxonomy): Eukaryota > Metazoa > Chordata > Chondrichthyes > Carcharhiniformes > Carcharhinidae > Sphyrna > Sphyrna mokarran. Next base: position 35,906,371 of record JAGIQG010000006.1, on the reverse strand, counting down.
AGAATCATGCTCAAGGTCCCTCTTCACAGCGGTGTGCTGCAATTTTTTATCATTCAAATTATTGTCCATTTTGCTGTTGTTCCTGCCAAAATGAATGACCTCGCATTTACCAAAAATGCACTCCATGTGCCAAACCCTTGTCACTCACTTAAACTATCTATCTCTTTTCAGACTTTGTATTCTTTGCTCTACCATTCATCTTATTATCACCTGTGAATTTTGACACACTGCACTTGGTCCCCAACTCCAAATTATCTATGTAGATTGTAAACAATTGTGGTCCCAATACTGATCTTTGAGGCTGAGTGCTAGCTATTGATCGCCAGCCAGAAAAACATTACTTAGCCCCCACTCATTGCTTCGTTTTAGTTTACTGATCCTCTATCCATGCTAATACATTACTCATAATGCCATACACTGTTACCTTTTGCAGCGGCCTCTTGTGCAGCACCTTGTCGAATGCCTTCTGGAAATCCAGATACACTATATCCACCGATTCACTATCAGTCCTTGAGTTCCAGTAATTTAATTAAACATGACTTGTCTTTCATGAACCATGCTGCATCTTCCCAATGGGACAATTTCTACCCAAATGTTTTATTATTTCTTCCTTGAATATGCTGGAAATATATAGCATATGTTAACATCTATTATGAAAACAGGTTAGTGTTCTGTTTTCCTCAAGCAAAAGATTTGTTTATGTTCACTCTGTTACAAAATTTCAAGAAGCTTTGTGGTTAGGAAGCACAATGGATTTATTTAGACAGCGGTAATTGATGTATTTTGGGAAGAGATCATTTCTGATGTGATCTGAAATACTGCTTATCCAATGCATTTATTTGGGAGATTAGTGATTGATTTAAGTCAGCCTGATTTGGAAATAATTTCTAGCAGTTGAAGTATTTTAATGTAGCTGATGAGTTTGTACAGAATTGTTATTCTAATTCCCAGGGTGGAAGAGTTAATCACTAGGGGGCATAAATTTAAGGTGTGAGGGGCAAGGTTTAAAGATGTACGAGGCAGATTTTTTTAGTGTGTCTGAAACTTGTTGCCAGGGAAGATAGTGGAAGTGGATACAGTAGTGACTTTTAAGAGGTATCTTGACAAGCATGTGAATAGGTTGGGAATAGAGGGATATGGTCCTTGGAAGAGTAGGGGGTTTTAGTTAAGTTGGGTAGCATGATTAGTGCAGACTTGGAGAGCTGAAGGGCCTATTCCTATGCTGTAATTTTCTTCATTATTTGTAATGATTCACATAGCTGAGATTGTATATTCTACTGCTGTTCTCAATTTTCTGGACTAGGAAATTAGAAACAGTTGAATTTGAAGATATATTTGCCTCTTTAAAAAGAAAGGCAAATACTGTATTCACTGCTTTGCAATTATTTTGTTGGCAATTTAGTCAGAATCTAAATCTTCAATTTAGTAGCTTTAAAAAAAAGCATACCATGCAGCTTTGTGCTATTGTTGCTACTTTGCCTTGAGTCTGTGTGCCAAGTTGTCTGTCTTCAATGCAACAGAAGAATTGGGTTGGGAGATTTGGTGCTTTTGGTAGGGAGACCAAGAAAGGAAGAGCATTATCCATGAGTAGAATTCTTGTCTTGACTTTTTTGTCATTTTTTTGTCTCAGTTTAAAGTGATTAGTAATCACCTTATTGCCAAAAGTTTTGTTAATGTTTAGAATGCTGCTGCAATTGTATGTTTATTTTGTCAGAAGAACAACTGTTGATATCCATACATGATTTATGTGGTCTCACAGAAGTAACGTAACTGTGAAAGATAACATTTAAGCAGAAGCTATATTACATTAGTATATGAAAGATTCTGGTTTGTCCTCTTTGCTAATAGTATACCTTGCAAATTGAGCATTCTATACAATAAGTCTGCAGTTGCTTTGTTAGAAACAAAGCTGAAATATCCATTGCTAAATGTTACAAAAGACTAGTTTGGGCACTAGTTTTTTGATCCGGTATCCTCTAGTTTTGAGATATTTGGAACGCTGGTGCCCTAGATAAAAGAGAAGGTTTCTGTTCAGTCTTCTGAAGTTTGAGGGTTGAATCGTTCCACTTCTTACAGTAATTGAGTTTCCAGGTGATCCCATGGAAATTTAGTCAAACTGACCAGGAGAGGATGTACAAATCCTTATAGTTTATTCTAATACCCAGAACTGACAACCTGAAGGATAGCAGCATATGTATGCAAGTAATAAATTAATAAGTAATAAACAATCTAATATTGTTTGGAATTTCTGGACAACAGTACTAAGATATTTAACTGTGTGGTTACATATTTCACTGCATGCATTAGTCTAAGTGCCTATCAAAGTACAAATAAATGTACTTCATGTATATATGTTTGTAACTACAACTATTTTAGTAATCAAATAAAACTTTCCTTTACCAACACAAATGTACAATGTACAAGCATGCAACATGAGAATGTACATATTGACATTATACACCTAACAATAGTGTCTATTATTCATTCTGAATTTAACACTTATTTACTAACTGGACTGCATAACCACATTTTGATTTTCAATTAATCGTTAGTGGCCAGTAGTTTGGTAAACGCTGTTCTAGTGGATAGTTAAAACTAGATCGGGCTTGTCCATATCTGGCCCGTGGAGCTTCTCTGGGCAGTTTTCAAAATTCCTGTCAGCCAGCTGAGTTTCAATGCAAAATTCTGTTTGGAGTTGCTCCTCCAATCAGAATGTTTTGGTTTTTGTGCATCAGCAACAACTGAGGAAGAAAAAACAGTTGCTGATTCGTGCAGCAGCAAACTATGCTGAATGTTAGTCTGTTGATGAGGAAGGGTGTTTCTGTAGTATAGCTACCTAAAAGTTAATAGCTTTAACTCTTCCATAGGAAGCTTGAAATTTCCAAGCAATTGCCATGCAGTTCTTGAGGGCATGTGGGGTGCCCTGCACACCTTCTGGGGTTGCCCTCCAAGAGTAGTGAAGAACCAGTACCTTCTCTGGGTAAACAGACTGTATACCCCAAATAACACATTAATTTTGCTTAGACATCCTTCATTGAACACTGAACAAGTTGAGAATCTTATCATTGTAGCTTTATTTGGAAATGAAATTGAGATGTTTATGGACTTACAGTTGCTGAAACTCAATGCACCCAAAATCATGTCCTCTTAGAATGGAACCAGCATTGGATATCTTGTCCTCAACTCTTGGTATGATCTTTGTGTAATGATGTACTTGGGTCCACCTTGGGTGTAAGAGTCAGACTTTCTCTGTAATTTATCTTGCTCTGGGTGCGGAGGTAAAACTTTAAAGCAAGCATGTGTGCCTCGCCAATCTAATTTGGTGTATGTCAGGCTTGTTCAAAGTGGGTGTTGTGAACCATAGGTGGCTTGTGGGATTTTGAAAACCTTGACTCTATAAACTGATCTAGGTTTAAAAGAAACTGTTCTGGTTTTAGTGCTTCTTTTGTAGAAGGCAGTATGACAATGTGGACCTCAGGTGATGACAACATAACTAGCATAAGTTTTGATGTAGAGGATAAGTTTAGTATTTATTACTGGATATAATTCAAGTTGCATGCACTTTATGAAAGGTAAGAATTAGGAGGAAAGTGTATTTTTAAATGTACAATAAATCTAGTTTACAGTTAAAAGCAGTAAATATTTAACTGTTGCAGCAGTGGCCTGATTAGTGGATTCTGTTGCCTATGAGGCAGGCTATAAAGTGTACCAAGTATAGTAGTAATATCTCAAATTAATTTTCCTGTGTGCATAAAATATATTTTGCTGTTAATTTCAAATTGAGATGATATCAGGAAAACAATTTTTAAATTGCGGCTGTATGTGAGGAAGAATAATTGGCATATTACACTCGCAACAAAATGTAGTTACTGATGTGATATCCCAGCTACTAGGGAGGTTTATTGATGCAATGGTAACATAGAACACTACAGTGCAATACAGGCCCTTGATGTTGCGCCGACTAATGGAGCCAATTTTATGACCCTCTAAACTATTCCAGTGCTATCCATATGCCTATCCACTGACCATTTGAATGCCCTTAAACTTGGCGAGTCCACAACTGCTGCAGGCAGGGCATTCCACGCCCTTACTACCCTCTGAGTAAAGAACCCACTTCTGACATCTGTCCTATAACTACCACCCCTTAATTTAAAGCTACGTCCCCTCGTGTTAGCCATCTCCATCTGAGGAAAAAGGCTCTCACTGTCCACCCTATCTAACCCTCTGATCATCTTCTGTCTCAAATAGGTCACCTCTTAGCCACCTTCTCTCTAATGAAAATAACCTCAAGTCCCTTAGTCTTTCCTTTATAAGACCTATCCATCATACCAGGCAACATCCTGGTAAACCTCCTCTGCACCCTCTCCAATCTTTCTTTATAATGTGGCAACCAAAACTGTACACAATACTCAAGTGGGCTGCACCAGAGTTTTGTACAGTTGCAATATGATGTCTCAGCTCAAATTCAATTCCTCTACCAATAAATGCTAATACACTATATGCTTCTTAACAACCTTATCAACTTGAGTACCAACTTTCAGGGATCTATGCACCTGTACACTGAGATCTCTCTGCTCATCTACACTATTAAGAGTGCTACCATTAGCCCTATATTCTGCACACATATTACTCTTACCAAAGTGAATCAACTCACACTTTTCCACATTAAACTCCATTTCCACCTCTCAGCCCTGCTCTGCAACTTATCTATGTTCCTCTGCAAACTGTAACATACACCCTCACTGTCTACGACTCCTCTGACTTTGTCAGGAAATTTACTAACCCATCCCTTTACACCCTTATCCAGGTCACTTATAAAAATAACAAACAGTGGTCCCAAAACAGATCCATGAGGTACACCACTTGAAACTAAACTCCAGGTTGAATATATCCTATCAACCGCCACCCTCTGTCTCCTATCAGCTAGCCAATTCCTAATTCAAATTGCTAAATCACCTTCAATCCCATGCATCTGCATTTTCTGCAGTAGTCTTCCATGGGCAACCTTAGCAAATGCTTTGCTAAAATCCATATACACCACGTCAACTGCCTTATCCTTATCCACCTCTTTAGTCACCTTTTCAAAAAACTAAGGTTTGTAAGGCACTACCTTCCCTTCACAAATCCATGTTGACTATCCCTTATCAATTCATTTCTTTCTAAATAACTATAAATCCTATCCCTTTATAATTCTTTGCGGAACTTTCTCCGTAACAGATGAAAGGCTCACTGGTCTGTAATTTGCAGGATGGTCTCTACTCCCTTAAACAAGGGGACAACATTTGCCATCCTCTAGTCTTCCGGCACTATACCTATAGCCAACGACGACATGAAGATCAAGGCCAAAGGCTCTGCAATCTCCTCTCTAGCTTCGAGTAACCTGGGATAAATCCCATCCGGCCTTGGGGACTTATGTATTTTCATACACAAGAAAAGCTAACACCTCCTTATGTACCTATATCCTGTCTAGTCTACAGCCCTGTACCCCAGTATTCTCCTCAACTCCATTGACGTTTTCCCATGTGAAGACTGATGAAAAATACTCATTTGGTGCCTCTCCAATCTCTACAGGCTCCATGCACAACTTCCCATTACTCTCTGACTGGCCCTAATCTTGCCCTAACCAAACTTTTATTAGCATATATATAAAAAGCTTTAGGGTTCTCCTTAATCCTATCCGCCAAAGTCTTCTCATTTGACAACTAAGTTTCCACCTAGAAGTAGCACGTTGATCTCGTGAGCCCTGCACTCCAAAGATGTATCTTAAATGTGAAATAAACAAGTTGATTCTCTGTGGATGGGTATGCACAGTAAGCAAATAATTATCTGATTTCAGACATTTGTTTGAATATATGTTGTCAAGGGAAGTTTGCAAAATACTGATGCCAAATTCCTTTGTGCTGGAAAATGCCTGAATAAAATTTGAAAATGGGTCTGAATTGGATCCTCTAATTTTAATATAATGTAATGTAAGTAGAAAAATCGTATTTCATTACACATCCTCTGATGTGGGTCACAAGTGACAGACATTTGATAAAAGTGGGAAAAAATTGAAAAATGCAGATGTAAAAATTGAGTTCACTTTCAACAAAAGATGCAGTTTTTCAATAACTATGGTTTGAATTTAGCATATTTAAATTTTAAGTTAAGCATCATGTAATTCTTTGTTTTTGTACTCAGGGTACAGCTCGTAGAAAGAAGAAGGTTGTCCACAGAACAGCAACAGCAGATGACAAAAAACTGCAATTCTCTTTAAAGAAGCTTGGTGTGAATAATATTTCTGGTATTGAAGAGGTATTCACAAATATTTGCATATCAAGTAATCATAGAATCCCCACAATGCATAAGAGGGCCATTCAGCCCATCTCGTCTGCACCAGATCTTTCAACAGAGCATTGCACTCATGCCCTATCTCCATAGCCCCATAACCTGAGACACCACTAAGGGATTAAATTGCATGGCCAATTCATGTACCTGCACGTCTTTGGAGCAAACAAGAGCATCGGAGAAAACCAGAGACAGTGGGAGAACATGCAAATTCTACACAGTCAACCAAGGTTGGAATTGAAGTCAGGTCCCTCGTGCTGTGACGCAACAGTATTAACCACTGTGCCACAATCTTCAGTTGATTGGACAATTTGCCACATGTTGAAACTTTGTTTTCCCTCATCAAATCAGATTGTTTCACTGCCCTCTAAAAATTAATGATGTAAAAATTGTGTGAATTCTGAAAATGAAATGGTGCCAGTTTTGTCACTTCTCTTTATCACCATTTCTCTGGTTTCTGAACACTATTCGGTGATATTATGGGGACTAGATTGATTTTAATATGCATGCAATTGTGATAGCTTGATTTATGTCAGCACAGTTTAATGATTCAAGGTCCCATGTGTTAACAAGGAAATAGCCTCAGATTGTATTTGAGGGAGAAAAGAGTAGTAGGGTGGATGAAATGAGGTCAGAGGAGGCACCGTACTGATACAGATGAGTTGGATGAATTTCCTGTTCATTCAAGGATTCATGATTAACTCACTTTGAGTTAGGATCAGTTGAAATTTTCAGTACTTAAATTGTGTTTTTTAATGAGGAAGAATCCATATACACTACTTTTAAGCAGTTAAATGCTTAAATGTGCTTTGAAAAAACTTGCTAATGAGAATGTATATAGCAATTAGTGACCATATTTTGTAGCCATTGTTCCTATTGTAGTTATAATCTACTTAGCATCACTTCTGATTTGTGAACAGTTAAAAAGGAGATTTCATTAGAAACTGCTAACAATTGAGAATATGAAAGTACAGTTGAAATTGAGTTGGTGAGGAATTGTCTGAAATTAAAACAATTTTGAATCAAGATCTTTCTATAGCCATTGATAACAATTCTTTGGCCTTCATACAAAGTCTGAAATTTTGGGCCAGATCTTGTGGTCCCACCTGTAGCAAATGCAAGATATTTGCTACTAATGGGGGTCATAGCACACCATAGGTTCCAAGGAGCTCTTTGTGTTCAGATTGGGATGTTGTAGTGCACTTGAGTGCACACTGTTCTGCTAGGAACATATTAGCATGTTGTTAGCATGAAAATTTCAATTATTGCCCTAGTTTTTACTGACTTTTCTAGGTTTGCTGGGTGGGATGGTTGGTGAGCAAAAACCCAGGTAGATGTTGTAAAATTGGAAATGATTATCAAGGCAAAAACACTTGCCTGTCATTAGACTGAAGGCAGATGATAAAGAAGTGTGTTAAGTGTGTCATGGTGTTAAGGGAGTGTGAGGGTTGCTCTTGGCTTTCGTATTCGTGCTGCTGTTGGATCCATACGGCACCATATTTTACTTACAAGCAAGTAAGAATATTAAATGCAATCAGCAGCATAAACCACAGCTTCTGCCATTTTTGTATTGTATACTTTTTTGGTGTGATGTTCCTGTAATTAAGTGAATGTTTTAAATCTCTTGCAGGTGAACATGTTCACAAACCAGGGAACAGTCATTCATTTCAATAATCCTAAAGTTCAGGCTTCGCTTGCTGCAAATACATTTACGATCACAGGGCATGCAGAGACTAAACAGCTGACTGAAATGTTGCCCAGTATCCTGAATCAGCTTGGAGCTGATAGTCTGACCAGCTTGAGGCGGCTGGCAGAGTCGCTGCCTAAACAACGTTAGTATAAATGATCTTGTTCTGTTTGTAACTCAAATGTTTTTAGAATGGTACATTTTGTTTAAAATTTGATCAGTACATTTTAGTCATTTTACTATCACAGATCCAGTCACCGTGAAATCTGATTGAAATGTATTATTGTTATGGCTCAGTTGATTCAACAGTCTTGTCTCGAGTCGCTATGAACTTGGGTACACTAAACTGACTCTTCTGTGGGTTATGAAAGGAATGCTGCATTGCTGGAAGTTGGAGATGCCAAACTGGAGCCCTACTTTCTTGTTGGCAGTTAAACATAAGTTCGTTAGTCCTCTTAAACAAGGAGGAAAAACTGTCATACAAACTGATCATCTAAGCATTCATCTACTTCCTTTTGTTGGACTTTACCAACTTCATGATGTATCTGGTTTCTGTATAGAAAGTTTCTGAAATTCTTTGGTGTTTTGCTGTTAAACAATATCACCAGGAATTCTCAACTGTGGGGAGAATATTGGTGCTGAGATTGTTCTCCTTGGAGCAGAAGTGTCCAAGGAGAGATTTACTGGGGATTCAAAATTCTGAAGAATTTTGGTGGAATAAATTAAGGGAAACTCCACTGGCAGGCAGGTCAGTAATTAATCAGGACACAGGTTTAAGATAATTGGCAAAAGAACCAGAGGAGAGATGAGAATTTGTTTTAAAGCAGTACTATGCAGTCTGGATTGAGTCAAGCAGATTCATTCCAACCTTCCATAGAAAGTTGGATGTGTGCTTAAAATGAGAGAGCAGGAGAGTAATGCTGATTAGAGGCAGCACAGGCATAAAGGAGCTAATAGTTTTACAATTTTGGGTATATCCTCTTTGGTATCTAGCAAATTTAGGTTGCACTTTAGTGGTTACCTATTTGGTAAGAGAGATTATCTGAATAAATTGTGATTTACTCAATTGTTTTTCACTAATTATTTTCTTCACAGCTGTGGACAGCAAAGCACCGCTTGCTTCTGGTGAAGATGATGATGATGAAGTTCCAGGTAATTGAAAATGAGACAGTGCCCATGACAACTGTACCATGAAACGTAATCTTTAATAGTATTCATTGATGAAAAAGAGAAGAACTTCTGCCTCCTGCAGCCTAATATGGTTCTGCAGATTGCATTTGCTGCCCAAATGCATTTGAATTCTACCACACCACTGCATAATATCCTAAATTATACAATTAAAATGTTAAACATTGAAAAACTGCTGAAAGACTGCATCTGCGTAAAGTTGGACATGAAAAATTTAGTGTGTACTTGCATATGGTATGTAGATTAGTGTTTACTTCTAAAGGTGATTGTGAGGGTGAAGAGTCCATTTGATTGTGTAGAACAGTGGTGAGAAGTCTGTGGCTTATTGTTCTAATTACAGCTTATGAGACATTTTGACTTGTGAAGAGTTACCACATTCCACTGATTCCTGTATTTTTTTCTATTAGTATGACTGAAGTGATGTGCAGAAAGCAAGGGCAAGTGAAGTGTTGATTGCACACATTGAGAGTTGTGTGCCCTTCTGCTTTCAAAGTGTATATGTTTCTTTTGCTTTTATCTTCTGAAGTTGGCAGTTCTTTTAATATATGAATGAATGAGTTACAGAAATTTTCATTCTGAAGTATTTGTCATGTATTCAAATGTATAGGGTCAAAATACCCAATTTCATTCTCAATCATTGAAGTGAAGGAGAGCTACTTATGCTTCCTACTCATTAACTTAGATTGCTTATCACTGGCATAGAAGTTCTGTACATGTTTCAATGACCTAACTTGATTTTTATTTCTTACAGATCTTGTTGAAAATTTTGATGAGGCTTCAAAGAATGAAGCAAGTTGAACAGAAGCTGACATCTAAAGACGCAAACTTGAAATGGCTTTGGGGAGCTGCCCTTTTGTATTAGTTTTTCTTTTGTAATCTTGCATTTTTGTACTGTTATGGTATGTCATGGTTTTGCAATCATTTGGTGGCAGAATTATCCTTTTGTTTCACCATGGCAGCTCTTCTAATGCTGGAATGTTTACTAACTTTGCAGCCTGGCTAAAGTGAAACAAGTTTGAACTGAATCTAGCACTGGATTGGAAATAAAGGCGAGAAGTGTCTATTTAATTACGGATTGTAGAAATGTATGGGTAAAATGTAACAAGTCATAAATTGGCATTTTTCCACTTATTGGCAATACTTAAGTATTTCATCTTTGATTTGGTTCACATTTCTGAGATGTTTACAAAATGATCAGTCACCTGTTTGAAATATCTGGTGCCAGATATCCAGGTTTGGGTAGCTGATGGACTTTATACTAGCATTCCTGTTCACAAATTCCTTTGTGGGCCTAATTGGATCAAGTATTACTAGAGTGTGAACTATACCAGATTCATGGCCCAAGATTAGGGTCTAATAAACTGAGGTAGATATACAACAAGTGTTTTTAATTTGTAATATGCTTTGAAAATTATAGATCCAGCATGAATATTCCAAATTTAAGCTATCTTCATGTTTTAAATATAGCTCAGCTCTAGCCAGATACAGAAACAGTATTTCTGCGTGCCAGTTTAAAAGTCAGAAGCCAAAGAGGGGTCAGATTGAGTGTTATTACACTATTAGAGCAGCTTAAGAAATATGGAACAGGCAGGTAGTAAAATTCAGTGTTCTCTATTTTCCTAACTTTGCATGAATTATAATGCAGATTAAGCTTTTGAAGCTGTTGTTCTGTTTGTCTCTTCTATCTAAAACCTGATTCATTTTGTTTTGGAATGTCAATCTGTTAAGAGGTGGAATTTCAATTTCCTGAAATCCTGAACTTCAGATGTGGAATAAAAAATTTTCCTGAAAAGATTGAAATACAGCACACCAGTTTTTCACTGCATTTTTTAAAATCTTTTCAGGAGGGTAATTGCAAACCACATAAGGCATTTTGACCATGTTCAGATGGATAAAAGCAAGCAAATTTTGCTAAAGTTGTGACAGAACCTTCTCAATCAGCCTACATTTCTGTGCTTTGTGCATCAACTGTAAACAATCTCTTGGCAACCTTATACGCAAGTCCTTTTTAATTCACAACACACTAATGTTCCAGTGACCAAAAAGAATGGTTAACTGGCTAGTGAGCATACAAATGTGATACTTGGGTGAAATAAAATGATGTCCGCTTGTGGCATTAAAAGGGAGTTCTTTACAAATGATTTGTTTCAAAAGATTCCAATACTTATTTGTTCCTGTTTGACTTGATAAGGGCTGACTAGGAGCTGCCAACTTTTATATATTGTTGCCCTTTAAAGTTATAGAATATTTGACAATTAGTGGCTGCTTTGTGTAAATAATGTTCATGTTTTCGCAAAACACATGAAAATCTAGTGTTTACTTTGTATGTGACACCTAAAGGGTTTTCTGTACAACTTGGCATTCAGTTTAAACAGTGTAAACTTAATATTTACCATTCTCTGACTACAGCCTTTTCTCTTTACAGAGTAAATATGGTCAGTTCACTGCAATAAAAACATATTGGACATCTGTTTGCAACTCAATGTAATCATTTAACAGATGAATGAGAAATATGCATGTTAGTTTTTATAATACAGCTATAAACATTCTACATCCTACACATTTACAGTCTTTTTAAATGCAAAGTTTGACTTAATATGGTGCTTGAAAGTATTAAATGTACAAAACAGGAATTTTGTTCATCTCTTTAAAAAAAAAAGCTTGTATAATATCTTTTCCAGATTTCTGATCTCTTGATATTTATGATGTTGTGTACTGAGTGCATGTAAATAATTGTTACTTGGTGAAATTTAGAAATCAAATTTTGGTTACACTTTGCCTCACAACAGGCAACAGCTTGCAATCAGATCTGGAATAGATGTAGATGAATCGAGCAGTAGGCATATGACTGGCTGCTTAAGTCATTACTGGTTTGAATAATCTCTTCCAATACACTTGTAAGTGAATAATTTAGGTAACTTTAAACTTTACTGATTTTTTTTTTTAAAAAAATCTAAATTTATGTTGTGGATGGCTGCTGCTGTCCTGTAATGTAATTTTAAAAATAAAATCTAATCAAGCAATATACACCAATAGGGGAACCATACAAAGACAGTTTTCTCTAGGCCTACAGATTTTAAAGAAGAAAATATCAGCATACAAGGAGTGTGATGTGGTTATCTTGAAAGTAAAATGTTCCAGGAATGTATTGAGCATTCAGCTGGACTTTGAAAGCATTGTTGATTCAATAGAATTGTTCATTGGAGCACTGTTTAATTTTGAAGGTATACAATGACTTTTTTGAGTCCTAATGCAGTGTCTGTATTCCAAGCATCAGGTTTTTCAGCTGGAATCCAAAGTATTTTAGGAAATGTCTGCATTAATATACAGTGAAAATTACAGACAAAGCATACCAGAGACTGTAATGTTACAGAAAGATGAACTTCATGTAAGCTAGGTCCATTCAAAAGTCTGGCAGCAGGGAAGGTGTTCTTGAGTCAGTTGGTATGTGATCTGACTTCATCCTTTTCTCAATGGAAGCAAGCGAAAGAGTACGTCCAGGATGCTTGAGGTCCTTAATCATGCTGGCTGTTTTTGAGGTAGCAGGAAGAGTAGATGGTCAGTGAATGGGAGGCTGGTTTGCATGATGGATTGGGTATTGTTCATGATGTTTTGTAATTTTTTTTGCTATCTTGGACTGAGCAGGATCTGTACTCAATTGTGATACAGCCAAAAAGAATGGTTTCTGTAGTGCACCTAAAAATTAGGAAGTTCTAGCAGATGTCAAATTTCCTTGCCTTTTGAGAGAGGCATTGGTAGAATTTCTTAACAATAGCACTTGTGTAGAGTTGTTCAGAGTGCTGGGTCCACTTTAACTTAATGACTTGCATGAGAATTTAGGTGTGGTTAGTAAGTTTGCAGGTGATACAAAGATTGGTGGATAGTGAAGGTTGTCTAGAACTGCAACGGGATTTTCATCAGTTGGGCTAATGAATAGCAGATGGAATTTAGAGAAATGTGAGGTGATGCATTTGGTAGATTGAACCAGAAGAGGACTTAGTTAATGGTAGGGTGTTTGGGAGAGTTATAGAACAAAGATCTGGGGTACATATTCATAGCTCCTTAAGTGGAGTGACAGGTGGACAGTTAATAGTCAACACTTAGTGTTGAAGAACAGAGGGATCTTGGTGTATATGTGCATAGATCCCTGAAAGTTGGCAATCAAGTCGATAAGGTTGTTAAGAAGGCATATGGAGTCTTAGCTTTTATTGGTAGGGGGATTGAATTTTGGAGCCGCAATGTCATGTTGCAACTGTACAAAACTCTAGTGCGGCCGCACTTGGAGTATTGTGTGCAGTTCTGGTCCCCACATTATAAGAAAGATGTGGAGGCATTGGAGAGGGTACAGAGGAGGTTTACCAGGATGTTGCCTGGTATGGAGGGCAGGTCTTATGAAGAGAGGCTGAGGGATTTGAGGTTGTTTTCGTTAGAAAGAAGGCGGCTAAGAGGAGACCTTATTGAAACATATAAGATGATTAGAGGTTTAGATAGGGTGGACAGTGATAGCCTTTTTCCTAGGATGGAGAAAGCTAGCACGAGGGGACATAGCTTTAAATTAAGGGGTGGTAGTTATAGGACGGATGTCAGAGGTAGGTTCTTTAACCAGAGGGTGGTAAGGGTATGGAATGCCCTGCCTGCTGCAGTTGTAGATGTGCCAAGTTTGGTGGCATTTAAGAGGTTAATAAGTTCATGGACGAAAAGGGAATGATTTAGGTTAGAGGGTCGTTGCTTTTTCTTAATTGGTCAGCACAACATCAAAGGCTGCAGGGCCTGTTCTGCACTGTAATCTTCTAGTGGTGAAGGAGGCATTTGGCATGCTTGGTTTCATTGGTCAGAACATTGAATGTAGGAATTGGGATGGTTTGTTGCAATTGTACAAGACATTGGTAAGGCCACATTTGGAATACTGTGTACAGTTCTGGTCACCCTACCTTAAGAAAGGATATAAACAAATTAGGGTGCAGAAGAGATTTACTAGGATGATACCGGGACTTGATACTTGAATTCTGAGAAACTGGGTCATTTTTCTCTGGAGCAAAGGAGGCTTGGTGTGATCTTTTAGAGGTCTATAAAACAATGAGACATAAGGTAGATAATCAATATCTTTGCAAAGATAGGGGAGGGTTTTGGATGAAGGGGGAAGAATACAAAAGTATCCAGAGAGGACATCTTTTCACACACATGGAGTGCCAGAATCAAGGTTCTGGAGGTAGTAGTAGAGACAAAAGTTACATGGCTCAGATGGCTATTGAGGGATATGGGGAAATAGGGACTAGCTTAGTCTTTTTCAAAAAAAGTGGCATGGACAAGTTGGGCAAAGAGCTGTTTGCATATTGTAAAGTTCTACGATTATGACCAAGCTGCAAAGAGGACATAGAGGCTGCAAAGGAATCATGTTTAATGAGTGGACAATAAGGTGACAAATGGAGTATGTGGGGAAATGTGTGGCAGGAAATACAGAAAACTGGAATTTGTTTTAAATGGTCAGAGATGGATGTCCTCATGCAAAGTTAGTTTGCAGGAAGTTAACAACTGGGAAAACATTTTAGCATTTGTTGCAATGGAGCAACAAGAGTGAGGAAGTCTTGCTCTGATTTTAGAGTTTTGAGAGAGTATATCTGAGGTATAGCTTTGATATCTAAGAAAGGATACACTTGCCTTGGAGATGGTACAATAAACATGCACTGGATTGATTTCTGGGAGAAATGGGTTATCCTATAATGAGATTGAACAGAGTAAAGCTATGCAGCTCTAGAACTTAGATGAGAATGAAATCCATAAGTTTCAAAATAGTTTATGTAGTTTGTTTTGCCTGGCTGCATTTGGGTGGTATTCTATTAGATTAAGGGATCAATGACTTAAGACTGATGTGGAGGAATTTCTTCACTCCAGTTGAGAGACTCTTTGAGCTGTAAGATAATCAGTGTATGGAGATTTGGCAGTAAAGTGGACTTGAAGTCCAAATTCAGCCATGATCTCATTGAATGGTGGATTGTATGTATAATGTACATGTTCTGCTTCTGCTCCTAGCATAAGCAGTTTTCTTAAACATTCCCAGTATGAATTCCTAATTCAATATTTAAGATTGCGTGGAGTAGAAGCACAGAAACACCATTCAATGTAACCAGCTATTGTGCTCCATTTGTGCCTCCCATCTTTTTGCATCTAAATCTATCATAGCTCACTCTTCTCTAGCTTCTCTTACAATGCATCTTTACTATTCACTTTAACCACTATTGTAACCATTTTTTGGGTAAGCAAGTTTCTTCTGAATTCTCTATTGGAATGTGGTGCAGAAACTGCAAACAAATGTATGATTTGCAATGCAGATATCTGGCAAAATTGCTCAATTAAAGCAAGTTGAATCATCATTTGCTGCATTTAGTTGCACTAATTTTTAGTGTTAGAAACTGGACTATTTTCCAATAAGATAGTGTCTAACAACACAATCCAGTATGTATGTTTACCCTTTATTCTTAGTAGCATAATGTTTAGAAATTGTTATATATCCTTCATGCAGCATTGTAAAAATATACAAAGGTTAATGTAAGAAATCCAGTGTCATATTGTACAGTTTTTCTCATCACTCATATCACTGCAGTCCTGAATGTTGTCTCTGCAGCGATTCTTAGGTATACAGTCACAGTCACTGAAGAAGACAGTAACACATTTCCATCCAGAACAAGCAGGACACTGCAATTCTTTAAAACAAAAAAAACACAGCTTTAAAATCCATTGTTCTATGATGCTGCTTTGTTTAAAACTAGCCATGTATTATTAAAAAATCTAATGACTATTTCCTGTTTAGTGTTAGTTGGAAGAAATTATATGTTTTAAGTGAATTTTATCATCCTGCCTGCCACAGGAATTGGAGTAGGTAAGGGAAGGATCAGTGGAAAGGCCTGTTCTAGGGTGGGATTTTCTGGTTTCAGGCCAAAAGCAGTCAGAAAATCCTGCCTTATAGCTACAACAGGTCATAGGCTGGGCAATCTGCAGAAATGATCTCCTAATTCCCCAAAGGCACAATTCTACATTCTAAATTCTACAAGGCACAAATCTGGAGTGTGATTAGACCAATCCAAGTTTGTCTGGATGGATGAAGTAGCTTCAATAACATTCTAGAAGCTCAATGTCACATGACAAAGGCTACTTGATTGGTACCCTATCTACCACCTTCAATATTCACTCCATGCAGCTTGAACTCATGGCCTCTCTCTATAATTGTGACCTTGGTCTAGTGTGTAGCGATTCACAATGCGCTTCACTGAATTCAAACTGCAATCACTTAAATGACCAAGCTTACATGCTCCTCACAGCATAAGCAACTGGTGTAGGTTAGTCATACATTATGATCCTCACACTCTTACTCAGAAGCTAATCAATTTACTATGCACTAACACTCAGCACACAGTATGCTGCATTTACTAGCATGTTCCTTTTTGAAATAGTGGCATTTATGTTCTATTCAATCATTTAGTAATTTAGAAGCTGTGATAGATTGCAGTAGATGTTCCTATCACAAAGATAAGTACAAATGAGATTTATTATTTACATTTATTAAATGTATTCAAAGTGCTTAATCATGCAAATACTAATAGAACTATCAACTTAAAATTGTAAAAAAAAGTGTACAGTTTAGACACAAGGTGAGCACACAGGCTCACTGTCAGTGTGTGCAATTAGCATGCACCTCACTTGCCCTTGCCTTGAGTATAATCACTTCAGTCATTCCAGTAGTAAAAGAGTGAAATGGACAGAAAGTGACAACCTTGCATCTGGGCAATGGGCTACGAAATGTCTCATGGGCCACACTCAGGACCCAAATGTGCTGTGTGTGGTTCTTGACTGACAATTACTAGCATAGGCACTGCTCCCATGAGAAGTTGAGGGATGAGCACTGGGTTCAATGCACTGTTTGTATGTTGTGTTAGAATAAAGTAATGGCAAAGAACGTTCCACACAACAGCAAGGAAGAAACACTTTAGGCCACTCCTGCTTTTGCACTTATTTCAGTCAGACATTGGCAAAAGCTTGGAGAAAAGTGCCTGTCCACTTGGAGTAAACAGCAAAAAGATTTATTGAAGGAAAGGATGGAAAACAATACACATGGAGAGTTTTCTTATCACGACATGGATTATCATCGTAAGCATAGATGAGTGTCATATTCTGTAGTAATAAATCTGTCATAAAATTATATACAGAAAATTGAAAAGATTAGATTACCTGATTCATCAGAGCAGTCGCCACAATTATTTTTTCCATCACATTTTTCATCTATATACGTCCAGGATCTCTGGTTGCCGCACATAAAAACTAAATATTTGGGGAGGCTATAGGGTAGGTCTCCTGTTCAGAAAAGGTAAAGGGGATAAGATGATGTGTAATGGTCAAAGCTCCTTCTATACATTTTTCAAAGAATTACAGAGAATTGGTGTAAAATTGGCATTTTGGGAATTAAGCCAATGGTGGTGGTTTGGGGTTGGGGTGGACTGGGATTGTGGGGTGGGGAGACTGGGACTGGGTGGGGCGGTGGTTCACAGGGACTTGGGGGGCAGGGGGGTTGCAGTGGCTGGGGGGGGGGGGGGCAGAAACAGGGTGGGAGATCCAGAGGTCACCAGGCTTTCAAAAAAAGGAGGGTGAACCCATTCAGAATGAGAGCTTCTGATAGAGGCTTCCCCACCTTCCCATCTGAGACCAGGCTTTTTTTTCCCCCCCAGATTTTCTCCTGAGCAGCCATCCATCCACCAGCCTAAAAATTGAAGCTGGATAGGAAACTGCCCTTAAATAGTCATTAATCAGCCACTTACAGACCTTAACAGGGGCAAGAACAGATTTCCCATCTTAGGCCTTGCCTGCCTCAGTGTGAAATCACTATGAAGTAGGGGTGGATGGGAACCTGGAGGGAATCCTGTCCATAAAATTTCCGAGTTTCCATCAAACTGAATCCCTTGGTGTAGTGATGTGGTGAATATAGTAGTATTTATGACCCATCCCTAGTTGATCTGTGATCACTACGAGTTGGTCACATAGTGTGGAACTGTAGCCACATGTAAATCAGGGCTGGGTACATTGGCTGTCTTCATTATAGGGCATTGATGAATCAGTTATTTTTTCCAGCTTGCCTACCAGTTAAGAAAGGGTGCAAAGAAATTTACGAAGATGTTGCCTAGGCGGGAGAGTTTTAGTTATGAAGAAAGACTGAGGTTATTTTCCCTGGAGCAGAGAGGACGAAGGTGGATATGACTAAAATGTATAAAATTAAGAAAGGGGATAAATAGAGTAGATGGGAAGAAAGTTCCCCCTTAGAGGAAGAATCAATAATCATAGAATCTCTACAGAGCAGGAAAAGGCCATTCAGCCTGCACCAAAAACAATCCCACCCAGGTCCTATCCTCAGGATCCCATTATTTAGCCTGATATCCATGTATTTACCCTACAGTCAATTTAGTGTGCCTAAAAAAATCCTCTTAACCTCCTTAATCTTTAGACTGTGGGAAGAATTAGACCCCTGGAGGAAGCCCACACAGACATGGGGAGAATGTGCAGACTTCATGCAGACAGTGACCAAAGCCAGAATTGAATCCAGGTCCCTGGCACTGTGAGGCAGTACTGCTAAGCACTATGCCACCATGCCCCCAAGTACACAAATGATGAGGAGACATAGACTTAAGGTAAGGATCAGGAGGTTCAGAGGGGATGTGAGGAAAGACTTCTTTGCCCAAAGAGAGATTAAAGTTCAGACAGAGGGAAAGAGAGAAATCAGATACACAAGCCAAATCCACCATGAAGAAAACAGAACATTAGACAAGTGTTCAGTGCCACACAATACTACAGAATAATTTAGCAGTAAAATACTACTACTAAACATTATCTTCTGTTGTTAATCAGGAAGTATATTCACCATAAAGGCTACCAAACTACAGCTGAAAGCAGCAAGTGATATGAAGCAACATAAACTAAATAAATAAAATATTGACAATGAGAATCTGAAACATTGGTAACTGACATTGTAATGGTGCTATGTAATCTGTTTATTTTTCAGCATATTATAGAAGGCAGATATATATATATACATTATACATATATCTGCCTTCTATAATATGCTGAAAAATAAACAATGAATACATTTTTTAGATAAACTCTTCAGAATTTCCAGTGTGTATATATATAAAATTTATTTACTGTCATGAGGAAAATGTAATTACATATTTGCAATTTTTAAGCATCAGCACCATTACAATGTCAGTTACCAATGTTTCAGATTCTCATTGTCAATATTTTATTTATTTAGTTTATGTTGCTTCATATCACTTGCTGCTTTCAGCTGTAGTTTGGCAGCCTTTATGGTGAATATACTTCCTGATTATCTTCTGTTGTTAATGTTTAGCAGTAGTATTTTACTGCTAAATTATTCTGTAGTATTAACCTTTAGATGAATCCAATTTATCTTTCAAGATCCTTACAGAGGAGAAGCCTAAGAGGAAATTTATAAAATGGCCAAAATCATGAGGAGGCGTGAAAGAGTAAATAGGAAGCAACCCATCCTGCTTGTAGAAAGATCAAGAATAAGAGGACTTAGATTTGAAGTGATTTGCAAAATAAACAAAGATGACAAGAAGATTTTTTTTTTTGCACAGCTCGGGATGGAATACACTACTTGGAAGTGAGGGCAGGTTCAATTGAGGCATTCAAGAGGGCACTGAATGATTGTTTTTATTCAAACAATGTGTAAGGGTATGGGGACAAGACAGGAGAGTGGCACCAAGTCAGTTAGAGAGCTGATGTAGACTTGACAATTCAAATGGCCTCCTTCTCTGTCGTAATGATTCTGTGATAGTGTGAAGAAGTGGATTGAGAGTATTCGAGTGAAATGCATACCACAGTACAAGTTTGATTCATCCTCCCCACTGCTGCAGTCTACTTTGCCATTGCACACGCGTGTAGAAGTGAGACAGTTTTTGCGATCATCGCACAGAAAGCCACTCGTGCCTGAGGTGGTCTTACACAACCGGGTTGCTAAAGCAAAGAGATATGAGAAAAAAAAACACATTTCAGCTCTCATTAACAAGAATCATTACATCACCTGGAGGAACAGTTGGTTTCCTTATTTTAGTTCCATGGTATTGAACAACTAATATTTTGATTTTGCTGTTAAAGCTCAATAGCATACTGGGGTCAATTTTCCCTGGATGTTCTGGACACTAAGCAGTCTGTAAGGTAACCAGGATGGGGTATTAAAAGCTGCAGTGCTGGTTTCACAACACCAGGTTAAATTCCAACATGGCAGCACAGCCTCAGGCTTGTATTGATCATTTAGGACTGAGATTAGGTGAAATGCCTTCACTCTGATATTTGTGAATACTTGGAATTGGCTACCTGAGAGGGTTGTGGGTGCTCCATTGTTGGATATATCCAATGTTAGAATATAACCAATGATAACATTGGATCTTTTATAATGGGACCAATGGTAACATGCTGTGATGATCAGCTGGTCTTCAATCCCTTTGCCAAGATTGCATTTTGAGCTAACAGTGGGTGAAACCAGCACTGATGTGGATATGTCGGTGTTGGACTGGAGTAAGCATAGTAAGAAGTCTCACAATACCAGGTTAACAGGTTTATTTGGCAGCTTTAGCTTTCAGAGCCTCAAGCTCCCTCATCAGCTGACCTAATAGATTATGTAACCAATGACAAGATAAAGCGGTGATCAGTTGATTCAGTATAAGAAAGAACAACTGGGAATTATGGGGAGCTTGGAATGGCCTGGGGTATGGCCTTAAGTGTTGGAGTATTGAAGTTCTTTTATTAATCTTTTTCTTTGATTTATTTGTTGGAGTAAGTTTTGTTTTATTTTATTGATTGCTACCGAAGAAGTCCTTTCTGCTGGATGAATATCCAATGTTGAGATCAAAAGATTTTTTTTCTGTTCACCCAGGGAATCAAGGTATATGGGGAGCAGGCAGGAAATAGAATTGATGTTGAACATCAGACATGATTGTCTTTGTGATAGGTCTGTGGAGGCAAAAGTCCCTTCACCAACATCCCTTTATTTACAACTCTAATACCAATAGACAGAGTGTTAGCAATTAGCAGTTTACCTCCAGGGGTGTCAGAGGAACTGACACTCCCAGTTAAGTACAATGGCCTGATTGAAGTCATTACGATCTTGAGTGGGAAGCTAAAGGGTGGAGCAACTTCTTCCTGCTCCTATTTCTTGTGTTCTTAAATTGATTTGGTTACAGAGAGACCCTGCTTAGTAGGAATTGCCATCCCACCCCCACAAAGGAAGACCTTCAAATTTGTTGCGTCATGCCAATTTGGTTTTGAAAAGCAGAGTGCAAGTTGTCATGAAAATTATAATTCATTGCAACTTACAGAAATGGGCAATAAGTGGAATAAATTGTATAGCAGGTGTACAGAAAAGTAATTTATCAAGTCCAGTCATCACAATGCATCAAAACTGCTATGAAACAACAATAAAATACTTTCAGATGTTCACACTAGTAAGTGTAAGAGACACAAGCGATCAATGAAGATTTGCCTGTTAAGTGGAAGAACACGTATAAAACACCATGATATGTGGCACATTATAACTCATTACTGTCAGCCCAGCTACATCCAATACCTCACCATAGGCTAGATACTGAACTTAGGAGTTTACCACTCATTTATGGCAGATAACTTCCCAACAATGATTTTCAATAGTTATTAATTATGTGTTCATGTTTCCATACTTCCAACACATACTGTCAATGAGATTGTCCAGTGTTGGACCAGGAATAGAACAGCACGAAACTACAAAGTAAGTACCACATAGTACAGGAAAGAAATTGCTTTCAAAGCTGTATCTAATCTCTGTGGAGGAGGGGAAATAAGCTGCTCAAGTTTCACTCCCATGATTAATATCATCTGAGCCTTCTATGTTGTAATCATTACCAGGTGATCATTCTTAATGTAACAATATTTATTTTAAACAAGCTGAACACATTTGTATTATGGTTACATACGTGGCTGTTTGGGTGGTATTCCAAATATAATCGCACAGGCTAAAACAGCTGCCAATGCCCCAAGAATCAGCAAGATTACACATGTGATTAAGAGGCATCTCCTGGGACAGCAATTCCTGCAGTCTAAAAAAAAAGTGGGTTATATGATAGGTCAGCTTTCAAACGTTGGAATTTATGCATCGTAAATATGTAGGGGTCAACATACCCCCACCCCATTTCAAAGTAATTGCAAAAAAATTATGTTAGTTAACAGTCATTCTATAATTGGCAAATTAAAATGTTAGTTGCACAAAGTATTTCCATTAATTTAACTTCTTGAAATTAATACTGAAAGAGGGAATCTTACCATTAGGACCTCTTTTAAAAATGAATTGAAAAGAGCTCAAATTAATTGCAACAACACATTTTCATTCAGATATACTCCAGTTTGTTCCCAGTATGTTGGGTTTTGATGGAGAATAGGTTCCATGGACATCAGTCCTCTTCTGGTCACACATCTTCACAATCATGAGTTTTCACAGTAAGGTTTACTTTCAGAGAAGGTGTCGGCATATTTGGTTGCACAATATAAACTGGAACTGCTAATAATACTTGTTGCACTAGATTCTCTTAGTCATACATGCGGAAGGATTGAAAATGCTTCCTGGGGTTTGGAGAATGGTGATTTTGATGTTTGAAATACAATAGCATAAGACAGGTTACACATCATTGATGGTGTGTCAAATTAATCAGCTTCACAGATCCCACCCTAAAGCTGGCTATGATGATGCTTCATGCCCATTTCCACTGGTTTCAGCTTCAGTCTCACCTTCTTTCTCAGCAAGTTGCTGAACAGATTTTTGGATACAGAACTGAATATTCTCATCTGCACAATGTGCTGGAAGAATTCTGTAAAGAAAACATCTTGACCCATTTAAGCATCTCAAGTGTCCTTTCACCATACCATTAATTTGCTTCATGAGTCTAGTTTGAATCTGAACTTCATCACAACATTTCCTTTCTGCAAGAATGGTCTGACAGTGGCTCATGAGAAAACATAATAGTGTGAAACTTTAGTGGCCAAGGAGCAGTTTTGGACATTCCTTGTAAAAGAGACATTAAACACCCTCAAGGTAAAAAGAGTTAAGGCAGCCACCTGCAAATTTGGCATTACTATCCCTGTCATCGTAGAATTAAGGATTGAAATCTCCTATAGTTAATGAAGTGGTGAGGATTAATACTTAGGTCATAAATTGCATGCAGTTTTTTTTTAAATTTCTATTTGGTCATTTACAGAATGTGAGCTTTGCTTGCAAGGCCAGCCTCCATTACGCTTGAGAATGTGGGGCTACCTTCTTGAACTGAGACATTCTGTGTGGGAAGGTACACCCACAGTGCTGTTGGGTACAGAGTTCTAGGTTTTTGATTAAGCAGCAATGAGGCAGCAAGTCAGGACAGTATGTAACTTGGAGGGGAACTTGCAGGTGATACTGTTCGCATGCATATGCTGCCTTTGCTGGTAGAGATCATAGGTTTGTAAGATGTTGCCTAAGGAGCATTGGTGAGGTGCTGCTGTGTATATTGTAGATATTACACACTGCTGCCAGTGTATCTGAGATGGAGTGAATGAATGTTTCAGCTGATAGATGGTTTGCCAAACAGGTTGACTTTGTCCTATATGGTGTCAAGTTCTTGAGTGTTGTTAGAGCTGCACTTACACAGGGAAATAGAAAATATTGCTCAAGACTTGTTCCTTGTAGATGAAGGAAAGACCTTGGGAGTCAGGAATGGAGTCACTCACTATGGAATACCCAGGGTCTGATCTGCCAGACCCACAGTACTTACACGACTAGTCCAGCTATGTTTCCAATCAAAAGGGTTTTCAACAATGATAATCCAACTGGATGGCAATGTGATTGGTTACATTCTCTTATGCTGAAACTGGAGATTGTATGGTACTTCTGCAGCACAGATGTTACTTTCCACTAATCAACCTAGTCCAGTCTTGCTGCATGCAAGCACAGATTGTTTCAGCATCTGTGGAATCACAGGTAATAGAGAGCACTGTGCAACCACCAGTGAGCATCCTATTTCTGACCTTATGATGGAGAGAAAGCCTTTGATGATATAGCTGAAGGTGGTTGGGTCTAAGGCACTATCCTTAGAACACCTACAGTGAAGTTAGGGTTTGGGATCAATGGTCTCCAATAGTCACAACCGTTTTTTTTTTGCCAGAGATATCTCTAATGAGTGGAATGGCTTTCCCATTGACTTTAATTTTATAAACACTCCTTGATGTCATACATAGTCAAATGCTATCATGATATCAAGGGCACTCACTTTCTTCTCATCTTTCAAATTCAGCTCTTCTGTCCATGTTGGAACCAAGGATGTAATGAGGCCAGGAACTGAGTGATTCTGGCAGAAAATAGCTTGAGTACTGGTGAAAAAAAGAGACAGATTTGCATTTATGTACTATCTTTCATGGCCAAAGAACTTCACAACCAATATAGTAATTGAGTAATGTAGTCACTTTTGTAATGTAGGAAAAACAGCAACCAATTAGTGCACAGCAAGCTCCCAGAAGCAGCAATGTGAGAATGACCAGATAATCAGTTTTCAGGATTAAGGGATAGGTATTGACTAGGGAATAAGTCTCCTTCTCTTCTTCAAAATAGTTCCATCGGTTCTTTTACTTCTACCCGAGAGGATAGATGTTGTTTTGGTTGAAAATGTTTTATCTAAAAGATGATTATTGGTGGGTAATTGAGAGTAGACTGATGGGCCAAAATTGACCCAAGTGGATGATAATAGTTCTGCTTTTGTGAACAGAATGTACCTGGGAAATTTTCCACATCGTCTGGTAGATGCCAATGTTGTAGCTTGACTGGAACAGCCTGATTTGTCACATGAATAGTTATGGAGCACACACTTCAGCATTATATCCATGGTGTTCTCAGCACTTATAGCTTTTGTATTAATAAAGTACTTAGTCATTTCTTAATAACACAGGAGATAAGTCAAAAGTGGTTGAAGGTTGGTGCTTCAACCAGATGCTGGAGACCTCAGGAGGAGGCTAAGATGGATCATCAACTTGACAATTCTGGCTGAAGATATTGCAAACTTTGACCTTGTCTTGTGCATTCATCTGCTTGGCTCCGCACCATTGCGGATGGGAATGTTCTTCAAGCCTTCTCTTCGTTTTAGTAATACAATTGGGCTGCAAAGCCTTGATTTGATCCATTGATTTAGGGATTGTTAGCTCAGATTATAGCATGCTGCTTTTGCTGTTCAGCATGCTTGCAGAATTATGTGTTGTTACTTTGCATCTCATTATCTAGTACAGCTCTTCCAAAGTCCGTGTTGAACCAGGATTGTTCACCTGGCTTGAAGTTGGTGATGAGGACAAAGATGTCTTCATCTCCAAAAAAGAAATTGAATACAATTCTGCTGCTGCTGATTCAATTTTGAACCATTAGATCTGTTCTGAATTTATGACATTTGGAATGTTATGGTGAGGTTGTGTATAGCATTGGTGAGGCCGAATTTAGAGTATTGTGCTCAGTTTTGGTCACTTAATTACAGGAAGGATATTAATAATGTTGAAAGAGTGCAGAGAAGGTTTACAAGGATGTTGCCGGGAGTTGAGAAATTGAGTTACAGAGAAAGGTTGACTAGGTTAGCACTTTATTCCCTGGAACATAGAAGCATGAGGAGAGATTTGATAGAGGTGTATACAATTATGATGGGTATAGATAGAGCAAATGCAAGCACTTTTTACACTGAGGCTAGGCGAGAAAAAAAAAACTAGAGGACATGTGTTAAGGGTGAAAAGTGGGAATATTGGAGGGGCTTCTTTACACAGAGAGTGGTGGGAGTGTGGAATGAGCTGCCAGATGAAGTGGTAAATCTGGGCTTACTTTTAACATTTAAGAAAAACTTGGACAGGTACATGGATAAGAGGGGTGTGGAGGGATATGGTCCAGATGCAGGTCAGTGGGAATAGGCAGAAAAATGGTTCAGCACAGACATGAAGGGCCAAAAAGTCTGTTTTGTACTGTAGTGTTCTATGGTTTATGGTTCTATTTAGCTCAGTGGAGCCACAAAGCTCAATGGAGGATGTTTTCAATGGATAGACATAACTCCACAAAGCCCGCAAAGGCCATCCTAGATAGGGTATTATGTAATGAGAAAAGAATAATCGGCAATCTAATTGAGAGAGGCCTCTTGGAGCTGAACGACCATAACATGATAGAATTCTTCATCAAGATGGAGAATGGTACAGTTGATTCTGAGACTAGAGTCCTGAGTCTAAATAAAGGAATAAAGTAATGGGGTGGCATAGTGGTACAGTGGCTGGCACTGTTGCTTCACAATCCCAGGGATTCAGGTTCAAATCTCAGCTTGGGTCACTGTCTGTGCAGAGTCTGCATGTTCTCCCCTTACCTGTGTGGGTTTCCTCCAGGTACCCCAGTTTCCTATCACAGTTTGGAGAAACAGGATTTACTGAAAAGAAAGAACTGAATCAAATTGGTATGATCAGGGAAATGCTGTTGGGGAAATTTATGAGACTGAAGGTCAATAAATTCCCAGGGCCTGATAACCTACATCCCAAGAAATGGCTCTAGAAATAATGAAAGCATTGGTGATCATCTTCCAAGATTTTATAGACTCTGGATAGTTCCTATGGATTGGAGGATAACTAATATAATCCCAATATTTTAAAAGGGAGTTAGAGAGCAAACAAGGAACTATATGTTAACGTCAGGCTGACACCAATAGTGGGGAAATACTAGAGTCCAACACAAAAGAATTAATAGCTGAGCACTTGGAAAGCAGTGGCAGATCAGAGTCAGCATGGATCTACACAAAGGGAAATCATGCTTAACAAATCTACTGGAATTCTTCGAGCATGTAACCAGTAGTGCTGATGAGGGGGAACCAATGGATGTGGTTTATTTGGAAAACTTTTGACATCTCACATAAGATATTAGGGGTATAAAATTAAAGCACATAGGATTAAAGGAAGAGAACTGAGATGGATAGAAAACCGGTTGGTAGACAAGAAACAAAGTGTCAAAATAAATGGGTTTTTTCCAAGTTGCAGGCAGTGACTAGTGGTGTACTGCAGGATGAGTACTAGGATCCTTGGTATTCACAATATATATTAATAATTTAGACGAGGAACCAAAATACAATATCTCCATATTTGGAAACTCCTCATTTTTAAACTATATTGCTTCCTTCAGGTAATTCGGAAAGCTTTGGAATACTTGTCAGTGACCATCATTTTCAGAGCCTTTGCTCTTAGAGTCATAGAAACCCTACAGTGCAGAAGGAGGTCATTTGGCCCATTGAGCCTGCACCGACAACAATCCCACCCAGGGCTTATCCCTGTAACCCCACATATTTACCCTACTAGCCCCCCTAACACTAAGGGGCAATTTATCATGGCCAATCAACCTAACCCGCACATTTTTTCTGCCTTGCTGGATTAGGTGAGACAAATGGATATGTTCTTTGGTGCTATGGTTTTAGGGACATTACATATATTGAAATCTCAGTGTATGTCACAGCACTGCATGAAACATGGGATGAAAAATGCGTTAAATAGATTCTGTAAAAATTCCTCAGCTGTTTCATTTGTATGAAAATTACCAACATGATTCTTCCATCAGCCCTGTTACTAGTTTCTGGAGTTACTGATGGAATAAATGCCCTTATCCCTCTGGGATCTATATTGAAATTGAGGCCATCTAGAATCCCTCACTGTAGAGCTCTTGTTAAAATGAGTTCAAGCAATCTTAATGTAGTTCCCAATGTGCAGGAGTTCACCACACAAGTCTGCTCATAATTCAGTTCCTGACATTTAAGCGACTGCCACACTCAAAGGCCATAAATATGCCTAGCATCAGAAATTCAAAGGCTTCAATAGTTCAGTAAGCAGTTAGAGCATATTGAAGAGAGGTTTGGGGAGGTTTACTTTGCTGTTCACACTTGCCACAGGGGAGTTACCACTGGTCTCAGCATTCCCGAAAAACTGACTCAGATTTCCCACTCTCAATCACAATTCAGTTGATATCCCAGACCTATAAAGGATGTAATCTATCTGATGATCTCTGCTGGAAGATGTTCACATGTTGGATGAGGGAAGATCAAGGTTGTCTATGACTCCCATAGGGAGCTAATATTCAGTGTTGAAGAATAACAATGCAGTGCAGTTGAAGCCAGGCATTGACATCTTCAGGAGGGTAATGAGAGACAGGTTGAGGAAGGATAGAACTTTTTTTTAAAATTGCATTTTTCAGATTTTCAGGTTATGAAAATGCACTTCAATTAAAATTAATTCCACAATCCTTATTTGGAATACATTAAAATAAATTACAATGTACCTTCATGCTTATCGCGATTTAAAAACATTTGGGATCCAAACTGAGAATATCCATCAGATGAGACTGAAGTCATATCTCCGTCCTATACAGAAAACAGCACAACATAATTCAGTGATTAGAATAGGCTTTCTGTAATTTGATTCAACTGTTAATTTGCATAAATCAGGACAAAATGTCTCTGTACTCAAGTTGGTGCCAGTAATGTCCAGCAGCATTTGTTAGATAAATAAAAAGAAAGGCATGCATTTATATAGGGTTTTTCACATGCACCATACCAGAAGTCTCAAAGTGTTATACAGCAAATGAAATGTAATGTAGGAAACAAGGCAGCCAAAATGCACATAGTAAAGTCCCACAAACAGCAAATGAACAGATCATCTGTTGCATTTTTGACTTATGATTAAGGGATAAATATTGGGGATGACACTGCAAATAATTCTCATACCCTGCTTCAAATACTGCTTGGGATCTTTTACATTCACCTGAGAAATTCCAAATAAAAACAATGTACCAAAAAAGTGTGATATTGGACTTGAAAGCTTAACTTTGTTTCATAGAACACTACAGCACAAGTTGCGCCGATCACATCTATACCTACCAAGCCATAGACCTAGTTTCCTTCTTCACAGATGCTGCTAAATGTGCTGAGTTTTCCAGGACTTTCTGTCTGTGGTTTATTTTTTGTTACATTTATTTCCTCATTCTCTATTCTTTTCCTCTCTTTAACACAATTGTCTGTCTGATGTGGTCTGATCCTAAAGACATCTGGTATTTATGGCTACATCCAAGTGACAATTACCATAAAACCATAAGACATAGGAGCACAATGAGGCCACCCGGCCCAACAAATCCATTCTGCCATTCAATCACAGCAGTCATATTTTTCTCATCCCCATTCTCTTGCCTTTCCCCTTTAACCCCTAATCCTCCTATTAATCTATCAAGAATGTTGAATTAGTTTATCAAGAATCTGTCTGTGTCTTAAAGACATTCAATGACCTGGCACCACAGCTTTCTGCAGCAAAGAGTTCCACAGATTAACCATACTCTGGCTGAAGAAATTTTTCCTCATCTCTGTTTTAAAGGATCATCCTTTTAGCCTGATATTATCCTCTTTGGTTCTAGTTTTTCCCTACTGGTGGAAACATCCTCTCCATGTCCACTTTATCCAGGCCTTCCAGTATCCTGTGACTTTCAATAAGAATCACCCTCATCCTTCCAAACTCCAAAGAGTACAAACCAAGAGTCCACAGCCATTTACACAGAATGAAGTGGCTGTAGATAGTGGGGTCAAGGACAATTGCCCTGAGGATCTCCTACATTAATATCCTAGGGCTGAAGTGATTGGTCTCCAACAGCTACATCCATCTGCCATACCGGCTGAGGTTATTCATGAAGGCCCTGCCTTCTCAATCTTGCCCCTCACCTATGATGTGGTGATCCTCAGGTTAAATCATCACCAATCAGCTCTCCTCCTCAAAGGGGATAATAGCTGATGGTTTTCTGGGACTACAGCCACTTTATCTTTCAGAAATTATTTCATTTCACAATTCCCCAAGTGCCACTGACTTCAACTTTACTCAGGCTACTTGCTGCCAGTCAAATGAGTTTAATGTCTTGTCTACAAGATAGTGGGCAAAATTTTATGGCTTCCCTCATCCTGAAACCATAACATCCTGCCCAAGGTCAACAGACCTTCCCATGATCCGCTCCTCGCAAGCTGATTTCCAAGGCGGGCAGGACATTAAAATTCCAGCCAGATTCTCTGACAGTGCAGCACTCCCTCAGTACAAGACACTGGAATGTCAGCCTTGACTTTTGTACTCAAACCCTGGAATGGACTTAAGAGTTTAGTAGTCAAAGCCTATGCATTATGTTCCAGCTGGTTCCTGTGACCCTAACACACCTCTCACTAGGTACTCTATTTCTACAATGCTTAAAGAGGTTACAATATTATAACTGTTCTCTTCCTGCTATGAAGAAACACAATTAGTACAAATCTTTGCACAAACAGAGAAACCTACTCAGCTGAAGGTGATTGGATTTGAAATGCAACAATAGTGTTCAACAGGTTATTGACATTTGACTCTGCCATGAGGCAAATATTGTAGGCTACCATTTCTGATGATTTCAATAAAGCCTATCACTGAGACAGACACTGAAGGAAGCCTTATACATGGTGTCCAGATGTGATGATACTGCAGATAGGACACTGATAACCAGGCACACAGGTTCATATCTACAAAAAAAAAAAGTCTGCTGAAATGAGGTGAAAGAAAAAGCACACAGTTGCTGCAAATTAAATACTAACTACAGAGAAGACACAGCTAAGAAAGTATACAGAAATGTTAAAATCTACAGAATACTATAGCAAAAGGACAAAAGAACAACAAACATGAATGAACATAAGAACACAAGGAGTAGGCCATCAGGCCCTTCAATCTTTCCCTACTTTCAACACAATCATGGTTGATCTATAAAGGACCAAATGAAAGCAGACAAAGGTTGCAAAATACTAAGTGAGCAAAATGGCTGCAGAATTTTTTTTTCAATCTCATCTCCAGTGATATTGGGCTATGGCAATGTGGCAGAACTGGTAATTGTCCACTTAAAATGGCAAAACTATGAGAACGCAACAGACTTAATTTAAAAAGCCAGGATAGATAGGAGTAGCTGGACACCTGATACAGCTTGGGAGTAACTGCTACAAATTGTACACTAAATCTAACTGACAAGCAAAGAAAACCGACAGAAGAGATTTTGAAAACTTACACAAACACTTTGAATCCTGAGTGAATATTGTTTATGAATGCTATGTCTTCAATATCAAAGCTCAAGGTAAAAAGGTGACCATTAATAGTACAGGATGGCAGTAACACAGCTTGCAGAATCATGTCAATTTGGATAGTTAAAAGATGACCTGATTAAAGATAGATTAGGCTTAGGTGCGTGAGACCCCTCACTGAGACCAAAGTCTACTGAAAGATGAGAAACATATGCTTAAAATAATAGCTGTGTGTTGAAATGCATAAATTATAAAACATTATTTGGAGCATGTATATGGCAGAGCAAACCAGGAGTTACATTATGCCGAGAGATAGTCCAGAGGAGATTGCAAAGGGAAGGGTATAGATACTGCAGAAGGCAGCATACAAAGGAAAAGAAGGATTGCCTATTGTAGGGGAAACAATGTTTTAACTGCAAGGAGCAGAATCATTTTGTACGCAAGTGCATGGTGACAAAAACAAGGTAAGCCTATGCAGATGGTCTTTGGAGAGATATCAGTAGGAGAGTCTAATCAAGAATGAAACACAATCCAACTGGTTGGTTGTGTCAAGTCAAAAGGGGATGAATGGTTTGTGAATAGTGTGATCATGACCACAGTGGGTGAGTATCAAGTGAAAAAGATATGTCAGCCAGGCACTGATAGACATGGAACATCATATCCTTCACAAACCTGTGAGAAATGGCACAACATAGCAAAAATGAAATCCCAAAAAGTGAAATTAAGTTTACATGATGGTATGATATTCATACCAAGAGGAAAATTAGTCTGAGAGCCCAATGCAATGACAAGAAGGAAGATCTAGAATTCAAGATCATAGATGGAAAGCAACAACCACTTATCTCAGTGGAAGCAAGGTTAAAGCTTGGGCTTCTAAACTTGAATGTGCCAACAGGCAAAAGATACAGAGAGAGGGTAGCAGAAAAAAAAACAACCAGTGGGAAACAGAAGGCTCCAGACTGAGGGAAAAACCTAGAGAGAGGAAGGCAATAGGACTGTTGCCAACCAGGTTAGTACAATGCAATGCTCAAGTCAAAGAAGTTCTACTGGAAAATGTTCACATCAGACCTGAACTGGAAATTGTGAAGCTCAGGATTCAAGTTGAGCTTAGGCCTATGAAAACACATGGTAAACTGAAGCCAGAGTACAAACCTTCAATGCTCTCAACAAGAGTCAGCCCAAATGGAAACCTGGGAGACGTT
The DNA here is from genome assembly GCA_024679065.1 of Sphyrna mokarran. Lineage (NCBI taxonomy): Eukaryota > Metazoa > Chordata > Chondrichthyes > Carcharhiniformes > Carcharhinidae > Sphyrna > Sphyrna mokarran. The sequence goes on along the minus strand of JAGIQG010000006.1, from coordinate 35,873,804 downwards.
TAGGGAAATTGTGACCCCAATCTTATGCAGTGGAAGTGAACATTTAGACATCCAGCACAACTGAAGGCATACCCAAACAACTGGTGAAGCTTTCCTTCACAGAAATTGACCGATCAGGAAGAAAGTGCAACTGGTGCGATTCTGATGAGTGACGAGATTCTCTATCAATCGCTGATTTGATTTATCATTATCACATGTATTAGTATACAGTGAAAAGTATTGTTTCTTGCATACGATACAGAAAAAACATACCTTTCATAGAGAAGGAAACGAGAAAGTGCAGAATGCAGTGTTACAAACATAGCTAGGGTATAGAGAAAGATCAATTTAATGCAAGGTAGGTCCATTCAAAAGTTTGAAGGCAACAGTTGAGTTGATTGGTACATGATTTCAGACTTTTGTATATTTTTCCTAGTGGAAGAGAGTAAGTCCAGGATGTGTGGGGTCCTTAATTATGCTGACTGTTTTGCTGAGTCAATGGATGGGAAGCTGGTTTGCGCTATATTCATGACCTTACGTAGTTTCTTGCACAGAGCAGGAGCCATGCCAAGCTGTGATACAAACAGGAAGAGGTCCATGGATCACCTACAACAGCAATGGGACAACTATAATTACCATAACACCAAGTGCCATTGGAATGGCATTCTGAAATGAGAAACAGCACCCAGGTGAACTATCGATATCAATAAGTGTGCATACCTGCACCATTTAAAAACTGTGCGCAATGCATTTGCAGAGACTGACTAGTAAAACAAACAGCTGTTACTGCATCAGAATTGTGGTGTGTAGTGGTTAACCTGGGTAACTCAGTCACACAGGATCATACATGCAATGTGTCTTATATTCAGTAGAAAAGACATGAAAAAGGGGACGTTTAGGTTTTGAAATACAACAGTGTCACATGTCCAATCTGGCTTGCTGTAATCATGTAGCCTACAGTGCTTGCTACACTGTAAGCTACCATTTCTGATCAAATCAATAAAGCTTTTCATTGAGATAGATACTGAAGACTTATGTACATTTATATGAAACAGATGGGATCTTGCATAAGCAAGCAATATTCAGGAAGCAACTTAAGTGCAATGGTAAAGGAGGCATCTTTGGGTCAAATTGGAACGCTCAAACCAGAGGTCGTGATGCTGCTGGTCAGATGCAAGGAAATGATTCTAAAGAAGCTCTGGGGAAGACCCAACACATTGTGGGTCCACAAAACCTCAAGACATAAAACTGCTAAAGAGTGTGGAGATACTGAGGTTAATTCTCAAGGTGACACAAGCATGTGTACCATTTGTTAAAGGACTTGTCATTATCAGCACAGTAAATCAGATGCCAGCACTCAGTGTCTTTCAGCAGAATAATTAAAATTCAATATCAAGAGAAAAAAAAACACTCTGGCTGAGTTTGATCATTTTAAAAAATATCAGAAGTAAAAGCAATTCTTGTTGCCCTCTGCTGGCCAACTTGATAAAAAATATATATGTAAAAATTAGTGGGTTGAATAGTCCTGTTATTGAGACTGAAATGGGCAACATGTGCCCCAACCAGATTGCCCAAAAGTGGCCTGAAAATGGCATTGGGCCTCATTACCATTAATAGAGGGAGCACTTAGCATCCGGAAAGGCTGATCAGCTGTGGGCTGCTTGGCTTGCTGGCAGTAAGTTATTCAAAGTTCTACCCTAAGGTTTAAATTCATCATTTCCATTTCTCAATTAAATTCAAATCCAACAGACTTAGTATCATGTAGGAATATCCTGAGATAATTTAACAAAAACATCTACATTCATTCTGCCTTCCCCCGAGGACACCCATTCTTATATTTTGATTAATATTGAAATGTTCAGTTAAGAAATATTACACATTACAATAGGATATATTATGCCTTGTATTAAATACTATATTGGACAAGAAAGTTGAACCCACAGGTGTGGTAAGAGTGACAGCAAGAGAGCATTAGGCCGAGCGTGGTATTAAGCAGCCTCAGTAAAGCTGAAGTCAGTGGCATTTGGGGGAACCCCCCTTTCCAACCATTGCGGAGGAGGTGGTGGGATCATTTCTGCCATAAAGATAGGTGGATGTAGCTTCTGGATACCATCACAGGATTTCCTCAGAGTAATGTCCTTAACCCAGCTGTCTTTCACTCTTCATCAACGGCCATACTTCCCATATGTAGAATTGTGATATGGTGTAGTCTTAAGTATCAGGCACATTTGGAATCAAAGGGATCATACTGCAACAAACAACAACTGCACTAAAGACAGGGGGTGGGTTGAACAGTCATATTTAAAAAGATGACGGAGGAGAAAATAAAAACACAAAAAAGGAACTAAAAACAGAAAATGATTGACAAATCTAACAGGTCTGGCAGCATCTGTGAGGCAGAAACAGAATGGACGTTTTGAGTCCAGTATGATTCTCCTTCAGAACATTGATCTTTATTTGAAACTCACTACTATTGGGTAAAATATTCTTTATGGACTCCAAATAATAATGTATTTTAATAGTTGTGCACTAAAATCAAATATCTCCATGCGTAAAAAAACACTAACTTCAATTTGAGACCTAAGGGCCACTCTTCTAGGGATTTGTGCCTGGAGATGCTAATAGATGTAAAATCTGGTGATGTTATATATCTTCACCTCCTATGCATTGCATAGGATTTCCAATGCTTCTGAAGGACAGATGGTACACAGCTTGCACCTGCAGTAGGGTATTGGATAAAAGCAGGCAAGAAAATGATGCAGGACAAGATTTTTTTCAGTTCGCCAAATAAATATTTCACAATTTCACTGGAAGACTAGGGACTCTAGTAAAAACTTTCAGACCTCATTTTGATGAGAGCAAGCTCATGAAAATGGGTAGCAAGGCAAGAGAGGCTGAAAAAAATACCACTCTCCCTATCCAGCCTCTTTGTGGCTTGCATTTTCCAACTGCAGCCAGAAGACCCAAAGTTCACACCCAGGCCTGTCAGTCCATGTTTATCCTTGGTCACATGCTATTTCCATGTTGAAAGCAGGAAGTCTCACAATACCAGGTTAAAGTCCAACCTGGAGAGCTGCCCCTTCATCGAATGAGTGATAGGCAGTGCTCCAAAAGCTCATGCTACCGCATAAACCTGTTGGACTTTTATCTGGTGTTGAGAGATTTCTTACTGTGCCTACCCCAGTCCAACGCTGGTATCTTCACATCATGTTGAGAGTGAGGACGAGTTGATGATCTGCTTCTGGGCCTTCACTTTGAGAACTGCAAGGAACTGCCAAGAAGCCTACGTATTCTGGGAAATGTGCAGTCCAACTGTATAAAAGTTTAGCCATACCTGGACAGAACCAGTGCCCAGGCAAAGCAGGGGAGAAGAACTGATCCCAATATTACAAGGAAATTAATCATTTTGAACATTGTTACTGAAATTAAATGATGTAGATACCTAACTGAGGCTCAATCAACATTGACATATTATTGCAGCAAAATCATTATTCCAGACATGTGCCCTAGCAACATATTCTTATTGTTAAATGATTTAACGATATTTCATGATGTGACGTGAAAATGCAATTTGTATGAATAATTCAGGATGTGTGGAGCAGTTAAGTATCTCATGATTGCCAAGAAAAAAAAAGTCTTGATGCATTGGAACCATGAACTAGTTCCCAGCTGTTGATCTCTAGTGGAAACTTTATGCTGCACATTCCAAAAGTTGGATGGAATATCTACAATACATTGAGCTGGACAACATCTGACAGAATTCGGGCTCATTCAATAACACAACAGGAAATAAGTACATTTCTGTTATTTGCTTGATGCCAAGTACTGATTAACATTACATTTCTCTTCTTCCCAGTGAATTAAATGGAAATATTTAGACTGTGTGTCTAAATTAGTTATTGTATAACTGAGATAACTGAGCTACTGTATATTTTCTGCATTGATTTTGAACATCATTTGTCTTCTTATTGCTTCTCATTGCTACAACTGCTTCAAAATTTCTTGAGTTCCACATGCTATTTTCTTGCTAAGAATGAAGAGAGATGACTGACTTATAAACATCCATTTATGAGGCTTCATAAACAGTCCAAGAGAGGTTCTTTGGTTACATGGGTGTACCTCACCAACAATGAAACAATGACTTTACTGAAGTGCTGTGACCAATACTTAGTCCTCAAATGACATTGCCAAAAAGAAAAACTCTTTTGTTTGTGTTTGCCTGAACTTGCAGTGTGAAAGTTGCCTAGTGCATTGCCTCCAATACAACAGTAAATACATTTTAAATAATAGTTATTTGGAAGTCAAATGTTTTGGGACCCCCTGAGCTTGTGAAAAGTGTTATATAAATGATTTTTTTTTGTTTAAATGCAGCTCTGGATTGCTTTAGACAAGATGCTGGCCTCTTGACAATGGATATCTGCCAGTTTGGGACAGTTTATGCACTTGACAATCAATCCAAGGCACTCGGCCACAAGAAGGATATGGCCAACCACAGGCCCTCTGGGATCAAATCTGAATAGTGGCCAAAGGGTGAATTCAACAACAGAGAATGCCTTCTTATAAAAAAATCTAAAGCTGGAGGCACCAACTGCCCATCTACTGAGAACAAACCTGTTGAACAAGCTACTGAAAAAGGCAAAGGCAGCTGTTTGTGATATCAGACAACATCTGAACTGATAACGGAGGGCTTTTTGAATGCTAAATGTCAATGTTGGCTCAACAACACTACATTCAACTGAGATTGTGGGTTTAAGCTCCTTAGTGTCTGCTAGTTTCCTTCAAGTCTTATCGGGTGGGCGCAACAAGATGTGCTGGTCAATGATGAAGTGACAGAGCTTGCTGCCAACATCAAAGGAATCTCTTCAAAAAGACCCAGCAATCCCTATGGTAGGGATTTTTCCTTCCCAGGTAAGTGTGAAACTTGAGCCACCTCCAGGAGACCTTCAGATATTCATTAACAGTGATGCCATAAGGCAGTGTCAGCAGTCAATCACATTCAAATAATTTCAGCCACCAGGATTCTCTGGCCTCTGTGCCCTGTTTCTCTTGGCATGAAAAGGCAATGCGCTGTTGGATGGTGGCAAAATCATCCAGTCCTGCTACTGTCAATATGAATTCCTATTGACTTCATCCCATGTTGCTAGGAACATGCAGCGGGGATGTGCCATTAGTGAGACCAGAAAATCCCGCTGGAGCGTAGAACTGGAAGATCACACCCAGCAACTCAGCTAGTAAAACAAATCAAATTGTTCACTTTCCATTAAGATTTAAACATAATTAATTGAAATAAATAGTTGATACATATGCGTGAGATTAAGGTAGGTGAGATAACAAACATGAAAACAATATTTTAAAAAAGATCATTTTTATCATTATAAAAAGGATTAACACTCCACAAACATTAAATTAGGTTTTCAGAGTCAGTGAGACTGTTCAGCAGTAATTATGAACTTAGTATACTTTTAAATGATTGATTCAGCAAGGTGCAACTTTTTCAATGCCTTTTATATAGAAAGATTAATTGCATATACAGCCACTTTTCATCAGTGTAGTGATCTCTACTCGGTTACAGACTGTGGAGATGTCAGTGGCATACCCTATGATGGAGAATAGAATCACTGACAACAACTTCTGGATTTCCATGTTTAGCTCTCCATGTACAGACTAATGAAGTTGCTGTCAGTTTCAGAGGAGCATTAGTGACAAAATCCAACTGTCACTGGTGATGTAAAATCTGTACTATTGTGTATATTAAGTTACTTTTTGTGATTTCAGTTCATTTGTTCTAGCTATTTTGGTGGTGCTGCTAAAAAATGAAACTGAAAAGGAGACATTTATTGAGAACTACTGCTTTGTAACATTGGAGATTCATGCCATTCTACTGGTTTGGACAAAACAGAAGGGAGAAACCCTTTGCTCTCCCACGTAGATATAGAAAAACATGACACATTTTTAACAAAAGGATAGTTCTCCTAATGCACTGGCCAATATTTATCCCTCAACCAACACCATAAACAAATTGTATAGCAATTTAACTAATTAATTGCATGGTATTTTACTGTCATGCTTTCCTACTTTACAACAGTGACACTTAGACAGTAAAATACATTCTATGAATTGCATTGAAACATTCTGGGTTTATAAAAGACTACTATATAAGCACAAATTCTTGCAGTTAGGGAACAGTCAAAAGCTTCTGTGAAGGTGGATTAAAGTGCATTAGGATGGAAAGTTATCGGCTCACATGTATTGGTTCTGTCAGCGGTGAAGAAACAGTATTTGATTTATTATTGTCACATGTATTAACATAGTGAAAAGCATTGTTTCTTGCGTGCTGTAAAAGCATACCATTCATAGAGAAGGAAACAAAAAAGTGTGCAGAATGTAGTACTACAATAGGGTGTAGAGAAAGATGAATTTAATGCAAGGCAAGTCCATTCAAAAGTCTGACAGCAGTAAGAAAGAAGTTGTTCTTCAGCTGGTTGGTACACGACCTCAGACTTTTGCATCTTTTTTCTGATGGAAGAGAGAATGTTTGGGGTGTGTGGGGTCCAACCTGTGATATAACCAGAAAGAATGTTTTTTATGGTGCATCTGTAAAAGTTGATGAGAGTTGTAGCTGACATGCCAAACTTCCTTCTGGAAAAGTAGATTGTTAGTCTATAACACTATAATTTCTTAATTATAGTGTTGGTATGGATGATCAGGACAGGGTGTTGGTGATCTGGACACCTAAAAACTTGAAACCCTCAATCCTTTCTGCTTTATCCCCATTAATGTAGACAGGGGTATGTTCTCCACTATGCTTCCTGAAGTTGATGACAATCTCCTTCATTTTGTTGACATTGAGTGAGAGATTATTGTTGCAGCACTAGTTCACCAAATTCTCCATCTTATTCCAGTACTCTGTCTCGTCATTGTTTGACATCTGACTCACTACAGTGGTGTCGTCAGCAAACTTGAAAATCAAATTGGAGGGGAATTTAGCCACATAGTCATAGGTGTATAAGGAGTATTTAAGGGGCTGAGAACACAGCCTTGTGCAGCACCAGTGTTGTGAATGATCGTGGAGGAGATGTTGTTGCCTATCCTTACTGATTGTGATCTGTGAGTTAGGAAGTTCAGGATCCAGTCACAGAGGGAGGTGCCAAGTCCCAAGCCATGGGGTTTGGAGATAAGTTTTGTGGGAATAATGGTGTTGAAGGCTGAGCTGTAGTCAATAAATAGGAGTCTGACATAGGTGTCCTTGTTATCTAGGTGTTCCAGGGTTGAATGCAGAGCCTGGAAGATGGCATCTGCTATGGACCTGTTGTGGCAATAGACAAACTGTAGTAGATCCAGATAATTCAGGAGGTTGGAATTGATTTGTGCATGACTAGCCTTTCGAAGTACTTCATAATGATGGATATCAGAGCCACCGGATAATTATGATTAAGGCACGCTACTGGGTTTTTCTTAGGTACTGGAAGTAAGAAACAATGCTCACCATATACCTTGAAAGAAGCTGCACACTAAGTGTTGGCCAGATCTAGAGTGCAGACTTTTTCTTTTCCAAGTGTAATATTGAATTTTAGTTTATAAGTTTTAAGTTTAAATTTATTCTGTTAGTGTCACAAGTAGGCTTACATTGGCACCGCAATGAAAATCCCCTAGTCACCACTTTCCAGCGCATGTTCAAGTACACTGTGGGAGATGCATTAGTCATGCTAAATTCTAACGAGCACACCTTTTGGACTGTGGGAGAAAACCGGAGCGCCCGGAGGAAACCCAAGCAGACATGGGAAGAACGTGCAGACTCTGCACAGTGACCCAAACCTGGGTCTCTGATGCTGTAAAGCAGCAGTGCTAACCACTGTGCCACCATGTCATCAATGTGTTACTTTTGGAAATTGGGAGAGATATTCCACAGTCCAATCAAGAAATGTCTGTGAATAGTTCAAGTAGCAGGAAGGCAAATTAATCAGATTAAAGAAACCACATTGACAATAAAGCAGGAAGCAAAAAATTGCACTTAAATCATTGTAGAGAAAACAAAATAAAGAATAGGATGCATAAGGGATCACTGAAGAATATTAGAATGAAGAAAAACATAGTGGTGCTGTCCCTGGACTGGTAATCCAGCAGCCTAATCGAATATTTTTGACAGACAGATTCAAATCTCACCATGGCAGTTGGTGGAATTAAATTCAATTAATTAGTAAATATGGAATTAAAAGCTGGTCCCAACAATGGTGACCATGAAACCATCACTATTAATTACTATCCTTTAGGAAGGAAATCTGCCATTCATATCTGATTTGCCCTACATGTGTCTCCAAACCCGTAGCAAAGTGGTTGACTCTTAAATGTCCCCTCAAATGGCCGAGAAAACCATTCATTTATGCTATACCATGATAAAATCAAACCGCAACGAGACCAGACTGATCACTCAGCCATGTTGATCCTGCAAGATTCTGCTTACTAACAGATGGGGCATTCTGCTGAAATTGGGAGAGATATTCCACAGTCCAATCAAGAAACGGTCTGATACAGTAAGTAGCACTTGCTTACTCTGACCAACCTGGCCAATTCCTGAAGGAACGTAATTGATCATCAGATTCAATATCCTGAGCCCACCCCCGCTTCCACCCATATTCCTTGATCCCTTTAGCCCCAAGAATTTTATCATAACTGTGGACTGGGTCTGTGGCAGAGAGAGGTAGAATCAACATGGAGGGAAAAACCTACTTGACCTGGTATTCACCAGTCTACCCATAGCAGATTCAACCATCCTTGACAGTATTAGTAGGAGCCAACCGGAACAGTTTTTAAAGGTGTAAAATAAAATTTGGCGAATGTTTTTGAAATAAAAGCGTATTACCTTGAGTGACGAGGGGTAGATTCTGCTCGAAGTCATTTCGAGTGCTGATACTTGCTGTTAAAAGTGTGACACTAAGGAGAAGTATATAAAGTTAAAGTTCTTGATAAAGTTGCTGTGGCACGATTGCGGGCTTTGAATTAACAACCGGTTGACAACTCCACCCAAGTTCTTCGACAGGAAACCTACTTTAATTTGTCGCTGAGCAACGCACAAACTTTTCCACAATATCACTTTCCTGCTCTGGGTCGTTAAAGATACGGTAAACACTGGAGAGAAAGAGGTGCTGGAAAGAGCAAACATCTCTCACCGAGGCTTGTGAAATAGCTGAAGTGACATCTACAAACTTTGTCATTCGGAGCTTGAAATCCAGGTGAAAATAATAGGACTGTAAATAAACAGGACGGTAAATCGAATCTACAGAGAAGAGCTGCCCAGGAGAGCTGGCCCTGGATTTTATCGCGACCCTCTTTGACCTATTGATAATCCAGAGTTGGCAGTTAGTAATGCTTAGAGTCAACAGTAGAAATATTGATCATATTCAGGGTTAGACTTGATAATTTAAATGGATCTTGTTGCAAAATCCAATCCCAGCAAGACTGGTATCATTTCCAGCAATCTATGCATCGATAATAAAATACCTTTTCCGACTGCACCTGCAGGTGGAAGATAGACACCTCCAGATTTTCCAATTAGGTTTTTCATTTAAAGTCTCTTTATTAGTTAATGACATTCTTCCAGCAGCTGTAAAATAGTATTCAATGTCAGAGAGACAAATGTAATTGCATCAAATCTGTGCTAGTGCTTTCCTCCATGAATTATCCAATCGAGTCCCATCTTCTGCCCTTAATTCTCCCATAGTTAAGTTTCAAAATACAAAGTGCATTTTGCGGAAATTGAATAACTAGCAAAGGAGTGGATTTTTCCAGGTTTGAGTTTGAGTTAAATAGATTTAATTATCACATAGTAATAACAAGAAATGGACGATTTATTCAGATAAATGGAATCTAAATTTAGCTCTAGTCGATTATGAGATTGAGAATAACAGCAAGCACAGCTCCAGCTAATGGAGACTCCCTTTCGCGAGTCAGACCTTCCGCGCCTGTTGGGCACCGCAGGGGCTGGAGTGTTTCATAGGCCCCCGATAATCACATTATGATTTGATGTTTTAAGTTTCCTTTGACTTCTGTTTTACTTTTGCTTTATCCCCAAGTTAATTTGAGTTGATTTATTTGGTTTGCCCTAAAAGAGGCGTTTCATGAATCACATCGATAATTTTGCCAATGAAATGTGAAATATAAAAGCAAAATACTGCCCATGTAGGAATCTGGAAAAAAAAACAGAAAATGCTGGAAAATCTCTGGGAGCCTGACAGTATCTGTAAGGTGAGAAAAGAACTGACCGTTTGAGTCCAGATGATTCCCTAAAGGGATCTTAACTGTTTTTAAAATATATTTCTCCTTAGTACTACACTTTTGGTTTTCCTGCATTTTCTCTTTTGGTTTCAGATTCCAGCATCTGCAGTAATCTGCTTCTATTTTGAATCTCGATGACCCATTGTCAGTGCTGGCCTTCACTGCAGTCCTTGTAATGTAAGTACACCAACAATGCTCCTAGGGAAGGAATTCCAGGATTTTGACCCAGCGATGGTGACGTATTTCCAAGTAAGGGGTCTCACAACACCAGGTTAAAGTCCAACAGATTTATTTGGTAGCACAAGCCATAAACTTTCAGAGCGCTACTCCTTCATCAGGTAAGTGGGAGTTCTGTTCACAAACAGGGCATTTAAAATCACAAATCTGATTTACAAAATAATGTTTGGAATGCAAGTCTTACAGGTAATCAAGTATTAAAGGTATAGATAATGTGAGTGGAAAGAGGGTTAAGCACAAGTTAAAAGAGATGTGTATTGTCTCCAGCCAGGACAGTTAGTGAGATTTTGCAAGCTCAAGCAAGTTGTGGAGGTTACAGATAGTGTGACGTGAACCCAAGATCCCTGTTAAGGCCATCCTCGTGTATGCGGAACTTGGCTATCAGTCTCTGCTCAGTGACTCTGCACAGTTGTGTGTTGTGAAGGCCACTTTGGAGAACGTTTACCTGAAGATCAGAGACCAAATAACTGTGACTGTTGAAGTGTTCCCCAACAGGGAGAGAACACTGTTGCTGATGATTGTCCAGCAGTGTTCATTCATCTGTTGTCATAGCATCTGCATGGTTTCCCCAATGTACCATGTCTTGGGACATCCTTTCCCGCAGCGTATCAGATAGACAATATTAGCCGAGTTGCAAATGTATGTATATCTGGTGGATGTGCTCTCACGTGAGATGATGGCATTCATATCAATGATCTAGCACGTCTTGCAGAGATTGCTGTGCAGGGTTGTGTGGTGTTGTGGTCACTGTTCTCCTAAAGGCTGGGTAGTTTGCTGCGGACAATGGTCTGTTTGAGGTTGTGCGATTGTTTGAAGGCAAGAAGTAGGGGTGTGGGGATGGCCTTGGCAAGATGTTCATTTTCATTAATGATATGTTGAAGGCTCTGGAGAGGATGTCGTAGCTTCTTCATTCCAGAGAAGTACTGGACAATGAAGGATATTCCATCCACCGAGTCCTCTGTTGCCTCCTGAAGAGGTCAGTGCAGTTTTTTGCTGTGGTGTGTCAGAACTGTCAACCGATGAGTTGAGAACCATATCCTGTTCTTATGAGGGCATCTTTCAGTGTCTGGAGTTTTGTTGTGATCCTCCTCATCTGAGCAGATCCAGAGAATCTTGCATACAGAGAACTTGCCCATAAGGGATGGATTCTCTAATGTGTTTAGGGTGGAAGCCGGAGAAGTGAAGCATCACGAGGTTATCCATGGGCTTGCAGTACGGTAAAGTGCTGAGGGTGACCGTCCTTGGTGGAGATGTGGGTCCAAGAATGCAACTGATTCTGGAGAGTAGTCCATGGTGAGTCTGAAAGTGGGATGGAAATTGTTGATGTCATCATATAGTTGTTTCAGTGATTGTTCACCATAAGTCCGACGGAAGAAAATATCATCGATATATCTAATGTACAGCATTGGTTGAAGATTCTTGATTGTAGGGAATTAAGTGTTATGGGGAGAAAGCAGGAAAGTGGAACTGATCCACTTCAGATCAGCCATGATCTTATTGAATGGTGGGACAGGCTCGATGGCTTACTCCTGCTCCTATTTCTTATGTTCTGTGCAGTGCAGTGAACAGGTCTTGTTCACTACCTGTGCATGAAGATGTTGGCATATTGAGGTGTGAATTTAATCCCCATGGCTATTTTGTGTCTGGATGAAGAAATGGTTGTTGAAGGTGAAGACATTGTGGTCCAGGATGAAATGGCTGAGTTGTAAAATTGCATCTGGAGATTGGCAGTTGTCGGCATTAAGTATTGAGGCAGTTGCAGCAATGTCATCATCATGGGGGATCTATTGTGATGAGGAGTGCTCCTGGTTCACTACGTCACAGAGTCGAGACTGATAGCCAAGTTCCACACGTGAGGATGGCATCAACTGAGATTTTGGGTTCATTCACACTATCTGTAACCCCATGACTAGCCTGTGCTTGCAAAATCTCATAACTGTCCTGGCTGGAGATAATACACATCCCTTTTATCCTGTGTTTAACTCTCTCTCCACTCACATTGTCTGTACCTTTATGACTTGATTACCTATAAAGACTCGCATTCCAACCATTATTTTATAAATCAGATTTGTGTCTTTATATGCCCTGTTTGTGAACAGAACTCCCACTTAACTGATGAAGGAGCAGTGCTCTGAAAGCTAATGGATTGTGCTACCAAATAAACCTGCTGGACTTTAGCCTGGTGTTGTGAAACTTCTTACTGTGTTTACCCCAATCTAATGCTGGCATCTCCACAACATATTTCCAAGTCAGGGTGGTGAATGACTTGGAGGGGAACTTCGAGATGGTGGTGCTTCCAGAACAGATGGTTAGTAATAATGGTTCACACTTTGCTTCACAAGAGTTTGAGGATTTTTTTTTATTTATTCATGGGACATGGGTGTTGTTGGCTGGCCCACATTTACTGCCCATCCTTAGTTGCCCTTGAGAAGGTGGTGGTGAGCTGCCTTCTTAAATCACGTGTAGTCCATGTTCTATGGGTTGACCCACAATGCCATTAGGGAGGGAATTCCAGGATTTTGGCCTAGCGACTGTGAAGGAATGGCAATATATTCCAAGTCAGGATGATTAGTGGCTTGGAGGGGAGTATGCAGGTGGTGGTGTCCCATTTACCCTTGTCCTCCTAGGTGAAAGTGATTGTGGGTTTGAATGGTCTTTCTAAGCATCTTTGGTGAATTGCTGCAGTGCATCTTGTAGATAGTACACACTGCTGCTACTAGTGTCAGTGGTGGAGGAATGGAATGTTTGTAGATGTGGTGCAAATCAAGCAGGCTGCTTTGTTCTGGATGGTGTCAAGCTTCTTGAGTATTGTTGGCACTGCACCCATCCAGGCAAGTGGGGAGTATTCCATCACATCCTGATTTGTCTTGTTGATGGTGGATTGGCTCTTGGGAGTCAGGAGTTGAGTTACTTGGAATGTTTTTCCAAGTTGGTTCCATCACTACTTGCCACAATCGCAATTAGCAGCTGCATCCCTTAGGACCCGACCAGCTCAGTCTATAGTGGTACTACCAAACCATTCTTGGCAATAGACATTGAAGTCCTCCACCCAGAGCACATCCAGAGTCCCTACCAACCTCAATGCTTTCTCCAAACAATATTCAACATGCAGCACTGATTCATCAGCTGAGAGGGAACAGAATTAGCTTCTGTGTTAATAAGCAGGAGGTTTCCTTGCCCATGCTTGACCTGGTGCAAAGAGACTTCATGGAGTCCAGAGTTGATGTTGACAGCCTCACCTTCTATCTTCAAAAGTCACCTAATGTATGACCCAAGATTTCATCCTTAATTATGCTCTCTTCTGCATCAGCCTCATTATCTTTATCAATGACTCTTGTCACACTTAACTCTCTTATTGTGTTACTTCTGTGGCATCAGTGAGTCTGACTTCAGCAGTCTCACTGTGATGGGGGCACTTAAGAAATTTGAACAGCAGTCAATTGTATCAATAGGAATAAACAAGAATTACATGTGCATGTCAAGCTGTGTCTCAGTTGGTTTCACTCTCAACTCTTAGAGTGAAACTTGAACTCAACTTTGACTCAAGACTTAAGCACAGTAATCTGATCTGACACTTGGAGAATGCTACCCTGTCTGATATGCCATTTTTCAGATGAGACATTATGAAGCCCCTTCTGCCCAAAGTGGATGTAAAATATTCCATGGCATTATTTCAAAAAACAGCAGAGGAATTATCTCCAGTATACTGACCAATATTAACCCATCAATCAACATTATAAGAATAGATTTTCAGGTCATTATCACCATGCTGTTTTTGAGAGCTTGCCATGCATAAATTGGCTACAGGGCTTCCTACATTACAACAGTGATTACATTTCAAAAGCATTCAATTGAAGCAAAACACTTCGTGATGTCTGGTTGTTATGACAGACATCGTAAGCTTTTATATCTGGAAACCTAAGGATGGAAGGAAGATTGAAGATAGAATGAAAATCAGGAGATATGAAGGAATCAAAAATAACCATGTGAGGTAGGATGATGATAGCAGTTTTGATGAGCAAAGGAAAGATCAAAAACAGAAGGTGCCATTAACAACAGCAACAAGCATACCCCAATCATCAAGTTGTGTGGTGTTTGTGGATTGAAAGATATTACAGTATATAGTTCTATTTTAAACAATGATCTTGATTATATGAATATTCCTTATTGTATAACATCTTGGTTTTGAAAGTCCAAGACTACGATGTTCTTCATTTCAATTTTAAAAAATCTTTAGAAGTTTAATACAGATAACAATACTAATAAGAGTCCTTTAAATACATATTATGAAACAAGATGTATACAAAATGCCAACTCCAAACACACTTTTTATGTCACTATCAAAGACAGTTTGAGTCAATTACAGAATGGAACAAACCTACAACCCCAATAGTAATGCACAAAAGGCATCAGAATAGTTTGGCATGAAATATTTACTGGACCTAATGTGAGAGATGATATCACTCTAATCTAAGAAGGCCCCACAGTTTGAACAATGAGTGCAACTTCCATGTATATTTCATCTTAGAATTCTCCCAGTTGAACAATATAGCTGTTATATCTCATCTTAACTCCAGTGTGAATGATTAAATAAATCAACTTATTCTGCAAACCAGGCAAGCAAGCAGGACTGCTTTCAAGTCAAATATACACAGCCCACTTTGAAAACACTCGATTCTTAAAATAACTCTCAGTAATGTGACTGGGAACTGACTGTTTCCAATTTTAGATGATTACATAATCCTTAAGAGAATAATGAGAAGTTACAATGACAATTTTGAAATAGGAACAAAATTCCAAATCCTGCTATTTTTGGAGGCCAGTCAGACAGCTAAAATTATCAGAACCTCCATGTTTAAAAATTTCTAAGCCAAGTATAGTTTCTGCTTGGCCCAAACTGGAATCATCTTTATAGGGATACACCTTTTTCAAATCCATTTGACATTGATTGGAGGCGTGAAGGTTTTGAGTTGCGCATAATATCTCTGGCAAGTATTACTGATCGACCAGTCAACCAAACTTCCTAATGGAATTTGGACAAATAGGCCTGCAGCTGGGAAATAGAATTATTCTATGGAGTCTACCAGCATGATAAATTCATAACTATCTCACAGCTTGACCAGCCAGGACCATCCTATAATTAGGGTACTGGCTTACAGAGTTCTCTGAAGATGTGTTTGAGAATGCCAGCTTATACCCTCTCCAAATGTTATAGGTCTATATCCAATGATCAAAACTGACCGGTTTAATATTGTATACGTGCTTGGTAGAAGTATCAGATTATTAGTCTGACACTGCTGGATGAATTTCTATTCCCAGGCTTATCAGTTTGAAACCATCTCAAACGTTAAAAAATCCTATTTATGGACTCCCACCACAGCTCACGCTCAACCTGAAAGGAAATGCAGGGATAGTCATTCCAAATGCTGTTTTTACCTGAAAGTTAGTTCAAAGACCTTTCAAGCTTCACGCATCCACAGTGGATTTATAAAATAATTTGATCTTCAATAAAGTTCCTACTCAATAATAAATGAGAGGGTGAAGAAAATTCCTTCTGTTGAAAGTATGTATTTTTTTCCACACAAGTAATCTTGGTATGTACCTGATCCCTCTGTGCCTCAAATAGGTTTCTTTATGGCATTTGGGTAAAATGGTGCTCCTTTTTCTAATCCGATGATGTTGGCATATTAAATAAACATACTGTAAAGCCAGTCTTTAACCATGTTCACCAGCAGCAAGTCTATCAAAATCACAAGCAAACCTGGCTCAGGAATAACCTTTTCTTTCTTACACCTTGTATAAATTACAAAAATGTGTTGATTGATAAATTGTCAAAGATAAAGGGCTTGAAGCACTCCCTCAAAGAAGTGTGCACTGGTTCAAGTAATTTATTCTTCTGTGACTGTCATAGTGTCAAACCATCATTCCCTAATCTTCAAGAGCAACTTCAGCATATGAGCCTCAATAACCTGTTGAACTGAGAGAAAAATTCTTGGATTAGAAAGTGTGGTGATTCACATTTCATAGATAAAAGTGCAACACTGCTTTCATGAACAAGAATAAATGGACAAGCAGAAATTCACAACTTATTGTTGAATTAACAATATTTCCCAGTAAGAAAGGAACGTCCCAAAACATTTTAAAGTAGTAATCAGGTAGCTAAAGCTCCTTTCATGTTACTAGCAAGACTGTTACTCCAAGCAGCAAAATTGTCCATCAACTTTTCTGCTGAAAGCATTATTGAAAGATTAATTTTACGCCCTGTACTTTAGAAATTAACCAAATGGCTCAAACAAATTCCCAGATTAAACAATTTAGTTCAGGTTATTTTTATGCTGAAGTTTCTAAATACTATTCAAAACAAACCCAAAATTCTTGGCAGACTGCTAGACTTTTGGAATGTAGTAGTGCAGGATTTTACCCACCATCCATTAGTTTAGTTTCATATTTGACTGCACCCCAAATTCTGGAGATGGATTAATTAATGTAAAGCAGGTGGATACACATGATATTGTGGTGCCCTTGGAATGAGCACCTCCTCAGGACCAAAACTTTGAGACATTTTGTCACTGCATTGGGGGGAGTGTAGTTTTTATATAATCCAAATTGGAGTTGCTGCTTATCCAGCTCTGCAATTCAGTGCCACATAAAAGTGGATTTTTAGATAAATGCTGGGCCCAGGATTGGCCTTACTGATGGATAATGCAGTTCAATCCACAGAATGCTGTGGTTGGAGGTCTAATATTAACAGCACTGACCTTTGGCAAAGAATTAGCTATCGCCAAAGTTTGTTTCAACATATTGTAGAGCTGCTCAAGAAAAACTAAATTTTGAAAGAAAGGTCCCAAACATGGACAGCACTCTGGAATCTGTAAAACGTGCATATATTAGTAGCAGTAGTGAACAGTGCTTCTCAAAGTTGAAGTTCATAAAAACATATTTGTGGTCGACCATGAGGGGGGCTACCATCTTAGCCAACCTGTTTATTACAAATGCAATCACTTAAAATATCTTGGTGAACAAAGTAGTTTGTTGTAAATTATTTTAATGTTTGTTACTCAGTTCCCATTTTTATTGTTTGTATCAAATTCTATTTAAATGGTTAAAACTTTTGAGATTGCAGCCTTATTTCTAAAATTTTCCCCAATATTACTACATACTTAAATTTAAAGGGTGACAAAGTAGAAGGCTGGTCCTGATTGGCCCCATCTCCATTGTGATTTAGCACTCAAGTGGACTCCATGCTTGCTTTATACAGGCATGGAATTATTCAGGGGCAACTGTGGAATTTAGAAGGCTTTAAATCACTCTAGCACAGTTGCTTCTTCTAGTTTGTGACCATCATGGGACACGTCAGAGATGTGCAAAAATTTAGTAGAATTGGAATCTGTAGTACTAAATCATTCTGCCAAATGGAAGCAATTTTAGGGCTAGCATTTTTAATTTTGTCCATATTTTCTAATTAACTGTACCATTAAGTAGTTTAAAAAAAGACTACGTATCTAGGTTTGATTGAAAAACTCAACAGATCACCTAGTTGTTTATTCCATTGTCATACAGAAGTCTGTTTACTAATGACAGAAGCAAAGGGCAGTATTTCTTGTAGTCTATTGTACAAAAATAGCCCCATTAAATGATGAAATGTGTAATGTAAACTAAAAATGTTTCAACTAATGTTGCATTGAGTACTAACTGACTAACATTTAGAAAGGTGAAAGGCAGATTCAAATCCTATTTAAATTAATTCCTAAGTTGAGTCATACCACATTAGGAGGTGTCAAATAAAGCTTGTGGCATCTCTGACATGGGAGAAAAATTGTGGCAAATAAAATCATCTCCCTAATCTTTTCTTGATGTTACCTGCAGCTGACCACAAATAGGTTTTGTAGTTGTCCTGTTAGGTAGAGTTGTAAAGATATACAGAAGAAGAGAAAAAAATATTGTACAAAGCTTAAGCCATGAATTTTTTTTTAAAACAAAGAATTTAACCTTTATTTTAAATAAATTGCACTTGAATAAAATGCATTGATAAAAATCAAACTTGGTCATTACCATTCTTAAAACCTAACCCTACAGCCATATCCATAGCATTGAATCCTGAATCCGTTTCAACAGTTGGATCAGCGCCATATTCTGCAAAGAGAATAAGAACTTATGAGATCAAACAATAATTTCATTCACGAAATATTGCATTTTACACCTTTAACTCCAATATTTGGATAGTTTTTCTTAATATGATGCATTATGTATCAGCAGATAAATATCATCAAGAATAAAATTCTAATGCTTTTCTCATCAACCGAAAATGAAATCTGAACCACTACCCCGTTGCTCGCTGAAAAATATCCAGCATTTTTGCATTAGATATACTAATGATAGTCTAGTTGGAGATGTGGTGAGACATTGGATAGGGAAACTTGAGATTAGGCATTGTTTGAATACAGTAAATCCATGGCACTGATGGACAATGATTTTCCAATGCACATGGTGTTGCCTTTCCTCAAAACTAATTACTAATATAAAGTGTTAAATACACCTGATTGATTCAGCTCAGTGTACTTTCCTTGCCTGCTCTGAATATTTGAAAAAAAGGGTGATGCAGTGAAACATCACCTGTAAACCTCAAACTTAGGGAAAACTTGACAAGTCACGGACCTGAGCTTTCATGATAAGCATTTCATACATTAAGCAAAAGCGGCAGTATTCATAATAGACTACTACATTTCATATAGCGTTTAAATGCTTTGGTAGATATTCATGCAGACATGACAATCTCACTGCGGAAGCACTTTGCTTTGATGCAGTCAAATGTATGATGTGGATCAGAAATTAAAAAGGAACACTGTACTGCCAAGACTGCTTGTTCTGGAGCACATTTCCAATGTCAAATAGTTATCCATCCTTGGCAGTTTCAATGCACGTGTTCTGTTGGATGGAGATTTATGGCCAACAAATCTTGGTCATCATAGCGTGAGCCACACATCCTGTTTTAGTGGCCACTATGGAACCTGAGATGGTGGCTAATGGGTCTATTAAATGTTTCTCTCCACAGACGCTAGCAGATCTGCTAAGTTGATCCAGTATGTTCTGTTTTTATTTCAGATTTCTTGCATCCGGAGTATTTTATTTTTAACTGAATGGCTTCATGAACTCTGTGTCCATAATGAACTCTGCATCTGGTTGTCTCTGCTGAATCAGTTACAATGTCAGTGAAGCAAAAAGCAAAGCCTGACGTACAATAAAAATCCAGAATGTTGCATGACTTTATAATAGCCAAAACAATTATGCAGAAGAAAGATGGGTGGAATTTTAGTCCCAAAGCTGGAAGATCCTGCCTGAGGTCAAGGGACCTTAACATGGTCCATGTCCCATCTGCTACAAGAAAATTATGTCTAGGTAAATGCTGCATATATAAAGTGGGCAATGTTACCAAAAATGTTTTAAGTGCCAAACAAGTTTTAAAATGGGAAAACTTCGCACATTTTTTGGGTGACTTAAAAGTCGAATCTTACCACACTCTGGCAAAAAAAAACTCAACAAACTTAAAATTCACCAATAGAGGAACAGACAGGGCCTAAATATGCCCAAAAGCTGGCTGATAGCAGCAAAGGGCACCATTGTGCACATGCAGACTTGTCTCTGCTATCAGTGGCTTTCATGGAACAGCATCCGCACCCCCACCACCCAATTATCATTTCTCTCCCTCTTGGACCGACCCTTCCCAACTACAATTGCCAATCTCCACCCTCCACTCCCTCACTGACCACTGTACAGAGTGTTCAGCAGGTCCTCCTCCATCGAATAGTCCACTTCCAGTCTGGCCCTACTCCGTCCTTGGCACTGCCCAGTGTTAGGCTTGGCATTGGCCAGAAGCACCCCTCCACCTTGACCTCCCAGACAGCACTCAGTGACCTCTGGTTCTACTGGAAAGGCCATCCCATTTGGACTTTATTGATGGAAGACCATGTGTTATCCTCACCAGACAGGATTTTCCTCAGCTAGACCAAAGAGACAACTCAGCCCGCATGATTCTGTCCTGGGCTCACTAATTAAAATTAGAATTTAAATAGATTGAAATAATTTTCAGGCACGAAGCTGAATATGCTGGATATCTTGTGCCTGATTAAGAGAGGTGAGAAATCAGGCATAAACCTAATTTCTCAGCTCTCTTGCAATCTTACTAGAGCACCCCAACCATCAGGATGCATCAGTAAAATCATCCCCAAAAACTACAACAATTTGCATCAAGAAATCCAAACTGTCTGTGACAATTGAAATCTATATGGCAAATGGTGAAGCGCTCATCAAGACAAGAAAACAAATATCCTGCTGAACTGAACATTACTGAATCAACCAATTCCCAGTCTGCACTTGACAATTTCCTACAGCTTTCTGAAATGATTGAAGAACCCCCATCAACTGAGATTGAAAAAACCATTGATTCCTGAGCAAACTGAAAGGCATCCAGCAGGAATGGAATTCTGGCCAAACTGTTTAAGCACAGCAAGTTCCACCCATTGACGCACAATCAAGACTTTATCCTTGTCTTTTGAGGATTGGAAACTTTTCCACAGGACATGCCTGACCCAAATATCATCAAGCTACACAAAAATAAATGTAATAATAGAGACTGCAACATCTCATTTCATTCCTCTACATCATTGGGAAGCCCTTTACTAGAGTCAGGCTGAAAACACTCCATCTACCTCAAGACCAAATATATCCAAAAGTGTGGTTTCCATGCGAGAAAATATATAGTGTACATGACTTTCTCCATTCATCATCTATAACAGAACAAAGAGAACAGGATATACTTCACTACCTTGCTTTTGTAGGTCCCATAAAAGCATTTGATACTATCAGCAGAGCAGCAAGCTAGAAGATTTTGAAAAAAAACACCAAAGCTTATTAAAGTCTTATCTGCTCCTTCTTTCATTACAATATGCACATTACTATACATTTTGACAGCATCACTTCCAAAAGTTTGTGAAGAATGGAGCAAATTCTACTATCTTGGGTCCTCTTTGACAGACAATCCAACTCTTGAGACAGGATTCAATATGCATAAGGAAAGCAGCTATCATCTTTGGCAACTCTCAAAACGGGCATTGAAAGTAACAAACTAAGACCAACGTGCTGGCTCATTTAAGCCTGTATTCTCAGCAATTTATATGATTGCAAAGCATCAAGACAGTTATAAGAAATAAACAATTTTCATCTGATATCTCCAGTACACTATTGACATTTTATGGAAGGACAAAAAGCACAAATTACTTGAGGGATATAATTCCTTTAGAAGTAGCTCACCCAACTAATTCCTGGGATAGAAGGCTTTATCTTATAAGGAAAGGTTGAGTTGGTTGGGCTTCCATCCATTACAGTTTGGAAGGAGAAGTCATCTTATTGAAATATATTTCAAATCCTCTCAGGATCTTATATTAGATGCTGAGAGAGATTTTCTCTTTATGGCTAATCTAGAACTAGGGGTGAGAAAACTGGTACGACAGTTCAGGTCCTAGGAAAGTGAAGGAAACCACCTACGATACCGTCTATTTGCAATATCAATGACAACACTTGCATAGAACTTATTAGTAGATAAGCTGTATCTGCTGATAACAGATACAACTTTTATCTCGTGTATAACAGATGTACAATAACAACTTAAGTTTACACACGAGTGTAGTTTAGCATACTAAAATGCCTATGGTATTTAACATGAGTGTTTTAAAATGAAATATGACACTGAGCCAGATAATATCAGGTTAGAGAAGGAGGTTTTAACAAGTATTCTAAAGGAGGAAAGTGAAATAGAGAGGTGAAGCTAGGGATGAAATTTCTCAACTTATGCAAAGGCAACTGAAAGCTGGGATGATTAAAACTGGGGATGCTCAAAGAGCCAAACTTAGATGAGCTGTGATGATTCAAAGGATTGCAGGGACAGTAGAAAACGGAAATGGGGAGGGGGTGAAACAGTGGAGAAATTTGAAAATGAGGATGAGAATTTTACATGACAGGAAGTCAATATAGATCAGCAAACACAGGTGTGATAGATAGGTGGATGGAACTTTAAGATTCAGACAGCTGAGATTTGGATGACAAATTTACGACATGCAATTGTGGGACTAATTAAGTGTACATTGGAAGGCTAGAGTTAACAAAGGCATGAATAAGAATTTCAGCAGTTGAGCTGAGGCCAAGGAAGTAGGCAGGTGATAAAAAATAGGAGAAAGAGTAGACCATTTGCCTCTCCAGTCTGCTCCAACTTCCAATTTGGATTCTCTGAGAAATGTTATCTATCTCAGTCTCAAAGATACTGAACGATGGAGTATCCACAGCCTTTTAGGGTACAGAATTCCAAAGATTCACAACCTTCAGAGTAAAGGAATTTCTCTGCATCAGTCTTAAACAATCACAATCTTAAACGATCGCAGTCTTTTCCTGAAATTATTCACACCCCCTGCCATGTTCAAGATTCAGTAAGAGGTCTGACAACATCAATTTTAAATCCAACTGATTTATTTGATAGTAAACTTGCAAGCTTTCGGCCTTTGTAGCCTTCGTCAGGTGAATGAGGTGTTCTGGTCTGCAATAGCACACATGTCAGCACAGACAGTTTATAGATTGCTGATTAGAATGCGAATCCTTACACCTAACCTGCTATTCAAATCTTAAAGTGGCTAACAATGTGAGTGGAAGGAGCACTGCGCGTAGGTTAGAGATGTGTATTGTCTCCAGACAGCACAGTAAGTGAGGTTTTTTGCTAACCCAAGCAAGTCATGGGGATTACAGATAGTGTGACATGAAGCCAAGATCCCTGTTAAGACCGTCCTCATGTGTGCAGAACTTGGCTATCAGTCTCTGCTCAGCGGCTCTGCGCTGTTGTGTGTCGTGAGATATGCGTGCTATCGCAGACCAGAACACCTCAGTCGCCTGACGAAGGCTACAAAGGCCGAAAGCTTGCAAGTTTACTATCAAATAAATTGGTTGGATTTAAAATTGGTGTTGTCAGACCTCTTATTGAGTTTACCCAGTCCAGCGCCGGCATCTCTACATCATGTTCAAGATCCCACAGTCAAGGGAAATAAACTCTTAGCCTCTATCATATCAAGCCCTTTCAGAATCTTGTACGTTTCAATTTGATTCACCTCATTCTTCGACATTCAATTTCTTCAGTCTCTCAAAGGACAACACTGATTCCAGGTACCAATCTAGTAAACCTTCAAGTTTCTCAAGATAGCAAAGACCATGGAATTGAGGGAAATTTCTGCTCATCCAGTGCTGAATGTCAGATAAACGGTCAGATAAGCATCTTAGCAGTGCTTTTGGACAGTACTGCTGAGAGGCTGCATGTAGATGAGAAATATGAAGGGGCCAAGGATAGATCATTGAGGGACGTTAGAGATAATGGTGCAGGAGCAGGAAGTGAAGCTATTACAAGTGACACTCCCTAGATACGATGAGCTATATTAGAATAGGATTGGCTGATAGCAGTCCCACACAGCTGAACGACAGTGCAGAAAGAGGATGTTGTGGTCAATCATATCAAAGGATTGAAAGCAGGTGGAGAAGGGAATGTTGACTTTTGTCTCAGTCACGTAGTGTATCATTTTTGACAAATTGATAGGATCTCTTTTAGTATTGTGGCAAGTACAGCAACTTGGAGAAAGCCTGATAGGCAACTGAAAAAAAGTTTTTTTTAAAGATGCAAGTTTAGGGTTTGGGCAAGAGACAGTTTTAGAGATAACAAAAATAAAAAACAGAAATCTCAGCAGGTCAGACTTAAGATTTTCCAGCATTTTCTGTTTTTTGTTTCAGATTCCAGTATCTGCA
The DNA here is from genome assembly GCA_024679065.1 of Sphyrna mokarran. NCBI lineage: Eukaryota > Metazoa > Chordata > Chondrichthyes > Carcharhiniformes > Carcharhinidae > Sphyrna > Sphyrna mokarran. The sequence goes on along the minus strand of JAGIQG010000006.1, from coordinate 35,849,486 downwards.
GTATTTTGCCTTTATTTTACAGCTTTAGAGATGTGTGGCCCAGTGGTCGAGTGGAAGGAAGGAATGCATTAGAAGCATCTCAACAGATGATCTCAATCTTAAGGACAAATAAGTCTAACTCTTTGCATTTACTATTCGCAGTGAAGGTGGAGAAGACAAGGCACATAAGTTAAAAGAAAATCTACAACAGAGATTGAAATGGGAAATGCTTATGTTTTTTTAAAATTGTAACATATTTAATTTTAATAACCATAGGCTATGTTTCATCCAGGAATGTTAAAAACTTCAGATGAAATGATTTATTGAGGTAGAGTTAAAAATCATATTGTTAGATGTTGTGTTAACTCACCCAACAGAGTCTCTACACATTTTACATGATTTCCATGTACAGCATAAAGCAGAGGAGTTCCCCCATTCTGCAAACAGAAACAGACTAGTAAGATTTTTCAAAAGAATTCCAATAAACATTTCACCTAAATTTAAGAACCAAAAAATTTATCACACCTATTTCTTATAAATGGAACAGGTTAATGTGAACGCCTGGTATAAGTGATCATGGATCCAACAGACTCTTGTAAAACCTCAACTGGTTTAACTAATGCCTGAAGGAAAGAAAAGCTGCCATTGTCACTTTGTCTGGCCTTTACATATCTCCAGTCCCAAACTAAACTGGTCTTTTATATAGATGCAAAAAACTGCAGAAAACCTAAAATAAAAACAAAAAATATTGGAAATACTCAGTGGCTGTTGCAGCACCTGTAAGAGAAGATTTATGTTGACGATCTTTCATCAAAACTTCCTCAAACTGTTCTCTGAAATTGGCCTAGCAAGCCTTGAAAAAACGCAGTAGTTCAAGAAGACCCACCATCTGCTTCTCAAAGTAACTAAGATATGGAAAGAAATGCTGGCCTGGCCAATGATACCCAAATATAGAAAATTATGTTTCTGTCCTAATTCTTATCACATCCCTTAAACACAGTAACTGGTTATTAAACATTCACGCAGCATATTTGGAGCCCCTCCCCAAGTGGTCAGCAGGTTTTCATCCAGGTTTTAGGAATCCCTCATGAGCAATGGTGAGTAGCACAAGTACAAAACAGGTGAATTCTTTGTCACCATCCTCCTCACTACAATGTGATTGAAACATAGCCCAATATACAATTGTTTCATCAGTTGAGAAAACTGATCTCAGGAATAACTGTGCATCTCTTTATAATCCAAATCACGGTGTGTACTGGATATGTGAATATATGTTCTCATTCATGCTTTCCAGGTACTGTCTTCCAGCAGCTTCCAGGCTATAGCCCTGAATCTTAAAAGAATTGTTTTATTAGCTGTAGGACTGATGTCTGCATTCAGATTAATCAAAGGCCCACCTGGGGTATGTTTATGTGTTAGCTTACCCCTTGATGTTACAAATACTCAAATTCAGTGTTGCATATCAGGCTTATTCATCATTTTTCATTCTTTATCTATTTTCTGTTTTGTTATTTAAATAGATATTAAAGTGTTCATGCAGTTACACCCTCTCCTTCACTCAAGCCCCATAATAAATTAAAAATACAAATCATACTTCCTAGATCATGATATATCATTAACATCTGCTTTTAATTTGATATCTAGTTCATTTATATTATTTCTGGTTCCCAGGTGCAAACTCCAACCAGTTTCACATACAGATTCAAAAAAGATATTTATATCATAACATTACAACTTTTATCTGGAATCGAATAATAAACATTTTTGAAATTCAAGCAACTTAATTCAATTTATAAAATGACTACAAATTGCTATCTGAAAATGCAAAGTTTCTGTCATGACAATTTCTATTTAGAACTATATTTTCCAACTATTACAACAGTGTTATTAAATGCAGAGAAAAGGTACCAAGCAACTTTGTATGCACAAGACCTCAAGTGGATGGTAATGAATAACTCATATATTACTTATATCATCTTCATGTATTCTATTTTGCAGTTCAAAGATACTTCAAACAATTTGGTCACATTAAACAAAATTATGATAATACAATTATATTTTCTGAGATAAAATAAGCGAAACTCAGATATAGCTATGACATTGTCAATTTTCTCATAAATTAGCAGCATTTAAAGAGAGGTAATCTCAACATTTACAAATGAAAATTTTAATTTACTTTAATAGCTTAAGGGCTTGTGGATACAACATATATATTAATCAATTCCAAATATTCAGAAAACAAATAAATTCCCAGAAAAAATTGAAGTTTAAACTTTTAAGAGATATTAAACATGGCAATGTAGGAAAACTTAATTAGTATGTACATCTGAAATGAAAAACTACTGAAATATGAGGTTAATGACCACCCCCTCCTCATATTATTTCAGCTACATTAGGCTGTCAGGCTCAGTAACCGCTTCCAAATTTCTCAATTATGTCATCAGAACATATGGTTTGAATGAACAGATAGAGTAACTGGAAGGTATATTTGATAAATTGCTATTAATTCAACATAAATTGCTCCCAGCTGAAGATTTTACATTCCATTGAACTTGCTCTTGTAATTTTGCAAAAAAGATCATTTCTGTTCAAAAAAGAAAAATATTTACTGGTATGTTTGCGATGTTAACTTGTTCCCTGGAGCAAGCTGAGTAGAGAAGTGATTTGTGACTGGTACAGTAAGGTAAGCGATTGAGTATATTTTTTTTTGTGGGTTTTTCTTTTTACAAGTAGTTTAACTGTAAAGCAGAAGTGAGCCGCGGGGTGAGCTGGGAAGGGTTTCTGTAGTATAAGTAAGCTACTCACCCACAAATCCCCCTCATTGTTCCCTGGAGCAAGCTGAATGGAGGAGAGATTTGTGACTGGTGCACTAAGGTAAGCGATTGAGTATATTTTAATTTTTTTGCAGGTTTTTTCTTCTTATGAATAGTTTAACTGTAAAGCAGAATTAAGTCACGGGGTCAGCTGGGAAGGACACATAGATATAAAAGGAAGGCCGCACTGTACAGTGGGCAGTGGAGTGAGAGGGAGCAGAGTGAAGGCTGAAAGGGCTTTGGCTCAATGGGCTTCAACGAAAACAGGCAGATGCAGGGTAGGTTGTGTTTTTGGTTCTTCCAAAACTATAAAGGAAGGGGTAAGTATCAGTGAGAGGCCAGTTTGTTGCTTTCGGTGTCAGAAGTGGGAGTTCCTGGAGGTGCCAGGTGCGTGGAACTACAGCTCCTGAGGGACCGTGATAGGGAACTGGAGCTGCAGCTCAATGATTTTAGTTTAGTCAGGGAGAATGAGAAATTAATAGAGAGGAGTTATAGGCAGGTAGTCACATTGGGGCTTCGGGAGGAAGACATGTGGGTCATGATTAGGAAGGGTAAAAATCAGTGGCGTACCAGAGAGTACCCCAGTGGCTGTCTCCCATAGGGACTGGACGATAGATGGGAGAGGGGAGGAGAGCGAACAGTCATTGAAGGAATCCCTTGTGGTTGTCTCCCTCCAAAATAGGTATATCGTTTTGGATACTGTGGATGGGGATGATCCTCCAGGGGTAAGCCATGGTGACTAGATTGCTGGCATTGAGTCAGGCTCTGTGGTCTGGAAGGGAAAGAAGGGGATTAGGAGAGCAATAGTGGTGGGGGACACAATGTTAGAGGCACAGACAGGTAGTTCTGTGGGCGCGAATGAGACTCCAGGATGGTAGTCTTCCTCCCTGCTGTGGGGTACTGGATGTTTCTGAGCGGATAGGAAGCATATTAAAAGGGGAAGGTAATCAAACAGATGTCATTGTACACATTGGTGAAAATGACATAGATAGAAAGACAAGGAGATCCCACAAGAGCAATTCAGGGAGTTGGATGCTAGGCTAAAAAATAGGGCCTCTAGGGTAGCGATCTCTGAACTGCTCCCAGCATCTAGTGCCAGTGAGGCTAGGAACTGGGAGATTGTACAATTGAATGTGTGACTAAAGGACTAGTGCAGGAGGGAAGGTTTCAAATTTGTGGATTACTGGGAAGTCTTCAAGAGAGGATGGCACCTGTACAAGGGCAGGTTACACGTAAACTGGAAGGGCATAATTATCCTGCTGGGAGTTTTGCTAGTATGTTTTGAGACGATTTAAACTAGTGTTGCAGTGGGGTGGGGATCAAAACAATAGGTCAGTAAGCACAGAGGCTGGGAACGAGCTTGGGGCCAGGACAAGACTCTCTAAGAGGAAGAGCATTCTGGAGGAGGATGACCTCAATGGGTCTGGAAGTCTGGAGCACATCTGCTTTAACGCAAGGAGAGTAATGGGCAAGGCAGACGAACTTAGGGTCTTAATGCTTACAGGAAGTTTGGATGTGGTTGAGGTGCCGGAGACTTGGTTAAAAAAAGGACAAGACTGGCAGCTGAATATTCCAGGATATAATTGTTTTAGACGAGACAGAGGAGGCGTTAAAAGAGGTGTGAGTGTAGCAATATTAGTTAGGGAACATATTACAGCAGTGCTGAGGATGGACAATTTAGAGGGCTCATGTAACGAACCTCTGAGGGTGAAGCTCAGAAACAGAAGGGCACAGTCACTATGCTGGAGGTATACTGCAGACCTTCTAGCCCACGGGAAGTGGAGGAACAGATATGTAAAGAGATTCTGGATAGGTGCAGAAAAAAAATAGGGTTGTTGTAGCAGGAGACTTTAATTTCCTTTGTATAGTCTGGAAAGTGCTTAGGGCTGGGGTCTGGATGGGAAGGAATTTGTAAAATGCGTACAAGAAGATTCTTTGGAACAATATGTAGATAGCCAACTAGAGAGGGGCTACACTGGGCCTAGTACTGGGGAATGAGCCCGGTCAGGTCGTCAAAGTTTCAGTAGGGCATATGTGGCAAATACTGACCACAATTCTGTTAACTTTAAGATAATGATGGAAAAGCTGAGTATTGTCCTACAGATAGGATGCTAAATTGGGGGAAGGTTAACTATAGCCGGTTTAGGCAAAAATTGGTGGCCATTGATTGGGAGAGGCTGTTTGAGGGTAAATCCACATCTGGCATGTGGGAGTCTTTTAAGGAGCAGTTGATGGTGGTGCAGGACACGCATGTGCCTGTAAAAAGGCAGGATAGAAAGGTAGGATTTGAGAGCCGTGGATAATTAGAGAAATTGAGGGTCTGATCAAAAAGAAAAAAAAGAGGTATATGTTAGATCCAGGCAGCTAAAAACAGATAGAGCACTGGAGGAATACAGAGGAAGTAGGAAAGAACTCAAACGGAGAGTTAGAAGAGCAAAAAGGGGTTATGAAATGTCCTTGGCAGACAGGATTAAGGAGAATCCCAAGGCATTTTATTCACACATTAGGAACAAAAGAGTTGTCAAGGGAAAGGAAAAATCAGACCTCTCAGGGACAAAGGAGGGGAATTATGCTTAGAGCCCAAGTAGGGGAAATCCTAAATGCATCAATATTCACGAGGGAGAGGGATGTGTTGACTGGAAGCGTCTCAGAGGGAAGTGTTGACCCATTAGAGAAAATCTCCATTACAAGGGGGGGATGTGTTAGGTTTTTTATGGAACATTAAGATAGATAAATCCCCAGGGCCTGATGGTATCTATCCTAGACTGCTAAAGGACACAAGAGAGGAAATTGCTGGGTTTCTGACAGAAATCTTTGTCTCTTCATTGGACACGGGTGAAGTCCCAGTGGATTGGAAGATAGCGAATGTGGTACCATTGTTTAAGAAAGGTAGCAAGGATAATCCAAGTAATTATAGGCTGGTGAGCTTGACGTTCATGGGAAATTGTTGGAGAGGATTCTTAGAGATAGGATATATGCACATTTAGAATGGAATAATCTTATTAGTGATAGACAGCATGGGTTTATAACAGGAAGGTCATGCCTCACAAATTTGGTGGAGTTTCTTTGAGGAGGTGACAAAAACAGTTGATGAGAGAAAGACTGTGGATGTCATCTACATGGATTTTAGTAAAGCGTTTGACAAAGTCCCTTATGGCAGGTTGGTGCAAAATGTTAAATTTCATGGGATAAAAGAAGATGAGGTGGCTAGATGAGTGGAGAACTAGCTTGGCCACAGGAGATAGAGGGTAGCAGTGAAAGGGTCTTTTTCCAGCTGGAGGTTTGTGACTAGTGATGTTCCGCTGGGCTCTGTACTAGGACCTCTGCTATTTGTGATAATGTGTAAATGATTTGGAAGAAGGCGTAATTGGTGTAATCAGTAAGTTTGCAGATGATGACTGAACTTGCAGATAGCAATGAACATTGTCAGAGAATGCAGTAGAACATAGGTACGCTGGAAAATTGGGCGGAGAAATGGCAGATAGAATTTAATCCAGATAAATGCGAAGTGATGCATTTTGGTAGAACTAATTTAGAGGGGAGCTATGCAATAAATGGCAGAACCATCAAGAGTCTAGACACACAGAGGGACCTAGGTATGCAAGTCCACAGATCCTTGAAGATGGCATCGCAGGTGGAGAAGATGGTGAAGAAAGCATATGACATGCTTATCTTTATAGGACAGGGCACAGAATATAAAAATTGGCGTATGATGTTACAGCTGTACAGAACATTGGATAGACCACATTTGGAGTACAGCATCCAGTTCTGGTCGCTGCACTACCAGAAGGACGTGGAGGCTTTGGAGAGAGTACAGAAAAGGTTTATCAGGATGTTGCCTGGATGTTGTCTTAGCTATGAGGAGAGATTGGGTAAACTGGAGTTGTTCTCCCTGGAAAGATGGAGAATGAAGGGAGACCTAATAGAGGTGTACAAAATTATGAAGGTCTTATATAAGGTGAACAGTGAGAAGCTTTTTCCCAGGTCGGAGATGATGATCACGAGGGTTCAAGGTGAAGGGGGCAAGGTTTAATTCAGATATCAGAGGGATGTATTTTACACAGGTGGTGGTGAGGGCCTGGAATACACTGCCAAGCAGGGTGGTGGAGGCGGACATGCTGGGATCATTTAAGACTTATCTGGATAGCCACATGAACAGACTGGGAATGGAGGGATACAAACGAATGATCTAGTTGGACCCATGAGCGGCACAGGCTTCGAGGGCCGAAGGGTCTGTTTCCTGTGCTGCATTCTTCTTTGTTCTTTGTTACTTACCCAGTCGTATTCATTCACATCACACCCATAGTCAAGCAGCATGTTTACAATGTTAGAGTAGCCTTTACTGCTGGCCAAAGACAGTGCACTTTCTCTCCCATTTGCTAAACGATGTGGATCACCTCCCTTTCAAAAAAAAACACACAAGTTGCAATTTAACTTCTAAAACATGAAAATAAAACCTGCACTAAAAGGTGGCCTTTTGTCAAAATAATACGCAGCATTTGTTCTATATGGATGAAATCATAAATTAACAGAATAGGAGTAGAATCAGTTAGAACGTATAAGAAACAGTTTGTATAGATTACAATTTCAGAATGCAGCTATTTTAGTAGATTAGGAAAATAAGATGGCATATATGATTATACTGTGCCTTTAAGAAATGTGTTCATATTATGTTTCTTGTGAGGGGTATGCTTAAAATTCAGTTCTGTTTTATATGGTGCTTATTTGTCTGCAAAACAGGCAGGCTCACATGTTCAGGATGCAGGCCAATGACTGATTTTAGTTATGGATGTGTTTGTTTTAATGAGCTAATGTATTTTTGTTTATTTGGTTTTTCCGCTGGAGTTCCAGAGTAGGGTTTTGACTAGTTTGATTAATAAAGTCATGTGCTTAAGAGTAGGAGATACGTTTAGAGAAAAGCAAGTAATTACTGCTGGGTTCTAAAAGAAGCAAGAGGTGTCTCTCATTTTCTAGAGCGTACTGTTTGTGACTACTAGGAGAAATAGGTCTCTCTCTCCAGAGGTATTCAGGAGACTCAAGAATTGGCAGCTCAAGTACAAGCACACAAATCTGTGTGTTGCTAACTGATTTTGAAGAGTTTAAATCGATAAGAGGAATATTGTTTTGAATCGATAGAGATAGTTTAACAGTTAAGAATTGTATCTTGTTATGTTTAAGTATTGCAATTGGTAAAAGTTAAGCTACTTCATTTGTTATCATTAAACTGTATTGTTAAATAAAGTTTGTTTTGATAAAAGTTTTCTAGTGCGTCAATAGAATCACACCTAAGTGAAATATCTCATCCTCACATTAATAGCAAATTGAAAAACTACTGGGGGTCTAGACATACCTTGGGGTTTCTGATCAGTATCCTGACATATATTCAAAAGGGATATGCAGTGTGATGTCAAGAAATGGCTGAGTCCACAAGATGCAGGAAAAGCTATGCTGCCTAACAACTTTCAGTCTGTAGCACTAAAGATTTGAGCTCCAGAAAGAAGGAATGAAAGAAGACTAATAGACTTCCATTTATTCCTCATCTTTCAGGAGCACTGAACATCTCCAAGCACATTGTCGCTAATAAAGTCCTTAAGTATAGGCCACAGTGGCTGGAGTCTACCTGGCATAAAGTCATGAAGAAAAATGGTTGCAAATGTGATGGAGGCGGATTTGATAGGGTCTTTTAAGAGACTTTTGAATAACTACATGGAATTTAGTAAGATAGAGAGTTATAGGTAAGACGAGTAGGTAGGGACATGTTCAGCGCAACTTGTGGGCTGAAGGACCTGTTTGTGCTGTAGTTTTTCTATGCTTCTAACACTTCATCAGAAAATTAAGTTCACAACTCACAATAAACACAACTCACAATATGACTTGCCGGTAGTAAGGAGCATTGTCAGGCAATGCAGCAGGACATAGATAGACTGGTAGCTTGGGCAAATAGATGGCAGATGGAATTCAATCCTGATAAATGCGAGGTGATGCATTTTGGAAGAAAGAATATAGGGGGGAGGTATATGATAAAGGGTAGACCTATTAAGTGTATAGGAACACAGAGGGACCTGGGGGTGCAGGTGCACAAGTCTCTGAATGTGGCAGAGCAAGTGGAGAAGGTTGTGAAGAAAGCATATGGTATGCTAGCCTTTATAGGAAGGGATATAGAGTACGAGAGCTGGCCTTTAATGTTGCAGCTGTATAAAATGTTGGTTAGACCTCATTTGGAATACTGCATTCAGTTCTGGTTGCCCTGCTACCGGAAGGACGTGGAGACTCTGGAGAGACGGCAGAGGAGGTTTATCAGGATGCTGCCTGGTATGGAAGGTCTGAGTTACGAGGAGAGGTTAGGCAAATTGGGACTGTTTTCCTTAGAAAGACGTAGACTTAGAGGAGATCTAATAGAGGTGTACAAGATTTTGAGGGGTATAGATAGAGTAAACAGGGTTAAGCTTTTTCCTAGGATGGACTCAAATAGCACGAGGGGTCACGGGCTTAGGGTGAGGGGGGTAAGGTATAATTTGGATGCTAGAGGGAGTTTTTTCACACAGACGGTGGTGGGGGTATGGAATGCACTGCCAAGTAAAGTGGTGGAGGCAGGTACTCTGGAGTTATTTAAGAAATACTTAGATGGGCACATGAACAGGATGGGAATGGAAGGGTATAGAAAACTGATTTAAAATAGGGATCATGAGCCTTGGGAGTCCCTGGGAAGTGTGTAAATAGATGGCGATATTGATGTACTTGTTTTTATCCTACAGGTGCTTTGGTCCACCTTGTTGTCTAACAAGAGGCATACACGTGATGGGTCGTGAGAGGGCTGCTCTTGGATTTTTTTTGAGAGTATCCTAGTGCTTCACGTCGTTAGCGTATGCTTGACCTGGACCATTTGATGGGCAACACAACAGCTCAGTGACTATCGCTGTGCTGTGCAGATACATGGATTTGGGCCTGTGTCTGTGGGAGTTTGTGCATTCTCCCCGTGCTTGCATGGGTTTTCTCCGGGTGCTCCGGTTTCCTCCCACGTCCCAAAGATGTGCTCTTAGGCTAACTGGCAAAACAAATTCTCCCTAAATTATCTCAAATTTGGTTTTTAATCCATAGATCTATGGACATAGACAGGGATCACAGTTAGAGGTGGGAACATTGGGGTGGCGGTGCGGACTCATTGGGCCGAAGGGCCTGTTTCCTGTGCAGTTTTGTTCTTTGTTCTAAAATAGATCTTTCTGTTCCAATTATCACATATAAAGGAACATAGATTTTACCTTGCTCGTCACATTTCCTATTCTAAAAGTTGTAGAATATATTTTTCATATTTATTAAAGCTATTACATAAGGAAGAGGTAAATTCCTTACCTTCTGTAGCAGAAACTCCACCACTGCAATCTGTCCATGAGCTGCTGCCCACATCAATGGAGTAAAGCCTTGTTCATCTTGCATGTTTAGCAGATTGTCTAGAAATTTAATAAAAATCAAGGCATTCATCCAGTTATGATCATGGTACAAACTCAACAGTCATCAAGGTAATTTTATAATTTCTGTATTGGTCATAGAAGATAACATAAGGTGTTAAAAGCTTACCTTGTTCTAAGCGGCTTGCCAAATAGATTAATTCCCCTTGTGCTGCCAATTGATGTACAGACAAAGCTATAAAAATACTTTTAAGAATTAATGCGTAATAAAAATCTCCAAAGATTTCAGCTGATGTGACTTATTCCATATACTTCACTTCAGGGCTAAGTTCCATTACAGCTATAGTTTTCTTAAGATCTGCTACTAATCAAAACCACTTTCTCCCCTTTGTTTTGCTTTTTTTAAGAATTCCGATTTTTCCTTATTTCACTGTGGAGCCCATCACTTCCTGTCACTGTGTATGCATCCTGGCACTTTCAAAAGCCTGAGAAAAGTTTGACCACTTCCTCAGCTGATGAAAAGGCAAACAATAGAAAGGAAACATGATATATATTCATTTAAAAATACAGAGAAGTTGAAAACACATCATAAAAGACCTTGGTCCATTCTCTTCTAAAATACATCTGCTTTTAACTTTGGCACTGGTGAGCTATCTAGTCTTCATACGCGTGCAATAAGCTATCTTTCTTATGAAAGATGTTTAGTAGTATATATTAAATGTAAGGTCACTTGCTTGCAAATCAATAATGTTTACAAAAGACTTACAGTGCAAGAGTAAAGGGGCAGCAGAGATTTCATTTCCACGATGTTTGTTCGTCAGGGTTGTTGACTGTTTAATGGGTGAGAAATGCTTGGTCACTGATGGCGTGTAGACATGTCTTACTTGAATTCCAGGAGAAGCCGAGGTGTGTATGTTGCACTCAGCTGCAAACAACAACATAAGTAATTTAATACCTAAAAATAGGCATTATTTACTCCTGTTCATACACTAATTTCACAATTCCAAACAAATTGCAATTGTAAAGTGGTTTTCTTAAATTATCAGAATGTTAATTATTTTCTCCTGTCTGAACCTTTCTCCACCCTCCCTGACCGCAATCTTACCCTCACCGCACAGACCATCTATCTGGCCCGGGTGACCTGGTCTTATCAAATGTTCCCGCATTCCCCTCAACCCCCTTGACTGGGAACAGTATGAGGTTAAGTGAGTCTGTTCAGCCTCAGCAACACTTGGACCCAGCTATCAGCTTCTAATTTCATATTTGTGGCATTGGTTAACTCCTGCCCAATGTCCACCTCAGTAACATCACAATTTCACCCTATCTCCGCCCATCTGTTGCTGAAACCCTCGCTGCCTCATTCCAACATTCCACCTTCCACAAACTGGAGACCATCCCAACCTCTGCAGCCTGTCTACTGACCACACTACACCCCACTGCCCTCCCCATTCCTTCCACCCACTATGCCCACTGACCCCCCTTGCTCCTCCCAGCCGCTGTGCTCACGTAGACCCACACTGTCCCCCCCACCAGGAAAGCAAATGTGATGTGAGCAAAACCTTTTTCACACATCCAGATTGGTTGGGATCTGGAATGTTTTGTCTGGAAGTGTGGTGGAGGCAGATTCCATCGAGACATTCGAGAGGACATTAGAAAGGAAACGATGCGCAGGGGACAGGGAAAGGGCAGAAGAATGACACTAAGCTATGATACTGATTCGAAGAGCCAGTGCAGACATGATGGGCCATCTTCCTGCAACAATAACAATTCTGTGAATTTTGCTCATCTCTGTGCCTCTTTCTTAATGATAAGGCCATAGATCAATGTAACAATGTTATCTCTTTTCCTTGCCCACAGTAAGTAAATTTAACAACGATAATAGGCCTCACTTTAACTGTGAATGTGAAACTATTTTCAACAAGTTAAAATTTTCCCAAAATGTCATCTAGTTTATAAGGCTTGCCTCTTTAGAACCAAATCTCTTCTAACTTACTGCAGTTTTCTGAATTTGGAAATAGAAAGAATGCAGTCAAGTTTATAGATGATGCTACAAAGATATAATACATGGAAACATGTAGAAAATTGAAAAAGATTATAGCTTAACCAAATGGACAGGATGATAGCAAGATGCAGTTTAATAAGTCATTAGACTGTGACTACAGTCTAAATGAAGGCCATTAAAAGAGATTTACTTATAGCATTAGAGATTCAGATATGCAGGTGCAAAGAACAATTAAGAGACTGATGGAGTATTGATATTATCAAGACGTACAGAATACAAAGAACCACTCCTGTAGTTGAATGTACTATTGTTAAGACCTTATTCAGAATATTGTGTCAAATTTTAGTCACTGCAAGTCAAAAAGAAAACTTGTGCCAATTAACTGTCACCTTTGGGCAGAATTCTCCAGTCCCCTGAAGGGTTTTTCCATGCCAGTGTCAGCAACCCATGGTAAGGGTTAGCTTTCGCAAGACCAGAAGATCCCGCTGGCAGGGAGGACTGAAGAATTCCACCTCTTATTTGTGTAATAGTGACCACACTTCAAATGGTATTCAATGACTGTGAAGCATTTTAAGGTGACCTAGAATTTTTAAAATAAATATAAAGTACTGCAGAGGCTGGAAATCCAAAACAAACATAAAATGCTGGATAAACTTAGCAAGTCTGGCAGCATCTGTGGAGATAGAAATAAGAGTTAATGTTTCAACTCCAAATGTCCCTTCTACAGAACTGAAGAGGGATAGGAACGGAATGAATTATAAAATTGAAGGGCCGGGTGGCGGGGGCGGGGCGGGGGGAGAGTGGGGGAATGGGTGTGGTGGTGAGGCAGAACTATTTGCACACATTTTGTCTTACGTCCAAGACATCTTTGTCAATCTCTCCTTACCTTTGACCGAAGATGTGCAGGTTAGATAGATTGCATTCAAAATTTCACCATAGCATTCCAAGATAACAAAGACACTATGTCAGCCTCTATTTATAGATTACAGCTCAATCTTTGACACCTATGAGATTCATCTCCAAACGTTCTCTGCAACTGGATCCAAGACTTCCCAACACACATACCACAATCAGTAAGGACAGGCAACGACACTCCTTCCACGAACATCCTCAACTGCAGTGCTCCGCGTGGCTGGTCCTCAGCCCCTTACGATACTCCTTATACAACTCTGACAGTATGGTCAAATTCCCCTCCAATTCAATTTTCAAGTTTGCTGATGATACCACGGTTATGGATCTGATCTCAAACAATGACAAGACACAGTACAGAAAAGGGATAGAGAATCTGGTGAACTGGTGCGATGACATTAGTGTCTCCCTCAACGTCAACAAAAATGAAGGAGATAATCAGCGACTTCAGGAAGTGAAGTGGAGGGCGTGTTCCTGTCTACGTGGGGATGAAGTAGAAATGGTCGGAAGCTTCAAGTTTTTGTGTCTAGATCAACAACAAGTGTCCTTATCTCCCCCATTGCTGACACTATAATTAATAAAGCCCACCAACACTTCTACTTTCTCAGAAGAAAGAGGAAATTTGGCACGTCCCCTACAACTCCCACCAACTTTTACAGGTGCACCACAGAAAGCATCCTTTCTGGTTGCATCACAGCTTGGTATAGCTCCTATTCTGTCCAACACCAAAATAAACTATTAAGGATTGTGAATGAAGCTCAGCCCATCAATCAAACCAGCCTCTCATCCATTGACACTGTCTACATCTCCCACTGCCTCAGAAAAGCAGCCAGCATAATCAGGGGCCCTATAGTCTCTGAACATATTCTCTTCCACTTTCTTCCATGTCTAAGGACATGTATCAACCTACTCGAAAACAGCTTCTTCCCTGCTGCCATCAAACTTTTGAATGGACCTTCCTCACATTAAGATGATCTTTTCCTATACCCAAGCTATGACTGTAACAGTACATTCTCCACTCTCTCCTTTGGAATGCTTTGTCTGTATAATGCACAAGAAACAATACTTTTCACTGTATAATAATACACGTGACAAGAATAAATCAAATCAAGATATGTAGATTAGAGAGCTGAAAGCCTCGAAGTATTGAATCTCTAATATGCTGCCTGAGGCATTATTCCAAATATTCACCATTCTTGTGTAAATTTTTTCCTTGCATTTATTTTTAATTTTATAACTAATAAGCTCTCTACACAAATATGCTAGTTTACTCCATCTAAATATTCAATAGTTTTGATGAGATCCTCATCATAAATGCCTCCTTTTCAAATTGTAGGAATTGAGTTTTTCTGATCTTTCCACATTAAATGCGGTAGAATGGAGAAGTTGTTTAGTTTTTTTAAAAAGTTTATTTATTAGTATCACAAGTAGGCTTACATTAATACTACAGTGAAGTTACTGTGAAAATCCCTTAGTTGCCACACTCTGGCTCCTGTTCGGGTACGCACAGGGAGAATTTAGCATGGCCAGTGCATCTAAACAGTGCTGGATAAAAGCAAATTATTGCAGATGCTGGAATCTGAAACCAAAAGAGAAAAGGCTGGAAAATCTCAGCAGATCTGGCAGCATCTGTAAGGAGAGAAAAGAGCTGACATTTTCTTTCCTTACAGATGCTGCCACACCTGCTAAGATTTTCCAGCCTTTTCTCATGAGTAGCTAACCAACACATCTTTTAGACTGTGGAAGGAAACCAGAGCACCCAGACGAAACCCATGCAGACAGAGCGAGAACATGCAGACTCTGCTCTCTCAGTGACTGAAACCAGGAATTGAACCCAGGTCCCTGGCACTTTGAGGCAGCAGTCTTAATTAGTGTGCCACCATGTTTAAGGAGAGTTCCAGAGCTTACAACTCAGGCAACTAAAAGTATGAAAACTGATGTGGAATGATTAAAAGTGGGATGCTCCAGAGATCAGAATTGGAGGAGCACAGATATATTGGACAGTTATACAGCTGGAGGAGAGCACAGAGGAGAAAAGGCCAGGTCATGGATGAGAATTTGAAAACATGGATGAGAATTTTAAAATTGAAGTGTTGCTTAAATGGGAACCAATATAGGTCAATGAGAGAAGTCTTTCTTCATAGTTGGTGCTGCTGTTTTGGAGCCCAACTAAATTGCTGCTATATTACTTACCTTTAAATAACACAGAGGCGACTTCTAGGTCAGAGTTCACCTGGTCTTGAATGTTTTTACTCTCTTCTTCATTTAGAGATTTCACAAATCGAGAGCAGACGTTCATATCAAATCTACTGGGCAAAACAAATTTCATTCCCATAGCAACACTGGGGGAAGGACCTTCCGTATGGATATCTGCATGTGGCTCCACCTTAATGTATGGAATTTCAGCAAAGGAGGAATGATTCTCGTTTCCACCTCCAGAAGGTTCAGTATCGGTAGCTGAGTTTCCTACTGCAGCCATCGCTGCTCAATTCAGTTGGTACAATCTGCTACTCCATCTGTTGGTACAAAATTGAATTACAGCAGGTCAGCCTACATGAATTTGAACACTTCAAGAAAAACCAAACAGACAATACATTTACCAAATAAGCAACTCATTTGGTAGAACTCTTACTCTGAAGGTCAGTTTAGCTGAGTTGGTTGGATAGCTGGTTAGTGATGTGGAGCAATGCCAACAATGCTGGTTCAATTCTGGTACCAGCTGAAGTTATTCATGAAGATCTGCCTTGCTCCTCACTCCTGTGGTGATCTTCAGGTTAAATCACCATTCGTCATCTTTCCCCCTCAAAAGGGAAGAGCAGCCTATGGTCATCTGGGACTATAGCAACTTTACCACAGTAGAACTCTCACTTCCAAATCAGAAGGTTATGAAGTCAAATTTTACTCCAAGTCCTGAGGGCACAATGTTTGAGTCCAGTAGTGAAAGATTGCTGTACTATATTATCAGAAAAACTGCCAATTCTTCAGAGCCATTTCTCTTACGTATGTAAATCCATTCATCGATTGCAAGTCATTTACCTGATGTCTTGGGTATTAAACCAAGGTTCTGTCTATTTATTCCAGTGGTCCAGGTGAATGGTAATGATCCCATAATACTATTTGAAGAATAGCAAGCTTGCAGCAGTTCAAGAAAACAGCTCACCACCAATCCCTGAAAGGTAATTAGGGAAGGGCAATAAATGCTAGCCTTGCTCATGCTACCCAATCCATACAGTTTTAATTCCTCTCATATATAACTGACTGTTTTGCACCAAGTTTGCTGTGGGACACCTTCTGAAAATCCATATACCATATGTCGCTCTTTAGCTGTCCAATTAGTCACTTCCAACAAACTAATAACATCCAGCACAAAACGCCTTTAATAATTGTCCTTGATTTTCTCATCCATCTGTAAATACTGAGATTTATTTCATTCAGCAGGTGGATTAAAAGCTTGTCCACAACTGACATTAGGCAAACTGATTTCTTGTTGTCAAGTTTATTACTTTCCCTCTTGTTGAAGAGGGATGCTGCAAATGTTTTGCCCTGGTCTCTGCACAACTCGTTTATCCAAGGGAAATCTGAAAACTTCTTACATCATCTGCCATCACCTCATTAAATAGTTGCTTGCCATCAAGGTATGGTAACTTATTCACCCTCAAATCTGCTAATTTGTTCAGAACCAATCCTTTTCCTGCAGCAATTTGGACATTTTTTTCCCCATATCCTTTCTAAGTACATCTCACTTCCACTATCATTTGTAAAAACTGGCATAAAATATACATTTATTATCTGTCATATCTTCACGTGCCACAAGTAAATTGTCCTCTTCAAACGCAAGTGGTTTTATCTTCTTTGTTTCTATATTTTATTTTCCTTTCTTTATGGTTGGTTACCATCCTCTAGTATGTTGTCATTATCATGGGTAATCTGTATTAAACAATGCCAATTGTATCTCTTATACATCCCTTACTTATCAAATTTCATTGGGAGACCTCTTGCTGCGAAAGACTATTCAATAAACAATAATATAAACAATATATATTATATATAATAAATATATATATTTAATATATTTTATATATTAAATTAAATATAATTTAAGACTAAATTATATAGTCTTAATTTACACAACAGCCTGTCAATTGGAGGAAATTACAGTCAATAGGAAAAACACCATTAAAGTGAGCAATTAATTCATCACTTCAACCCAGCAACATCCAAGGCATCAGCAAATTTAAAAGAAAAATGGGAAAAGCAGAAAAATTGAATTGATTAGTTCTGATGATTATATCCTGTAGGAGACATTGGCTTACCCAGTCATCAACTCATTAAAAAAAAAATGCTTGCATTTTAGATATTATTTGCATGTTAATAAGGATATGACAAAACACTGGTTTGGTCTCAACTGAAGTTTGCATCCATTAACGGCACTACATTTTAGGAAGAGTATGAATGCTTTACATAGAGTGCAGAAACAATTTATGACAATGGTTCTAGATGTGAGAAATTTCAATTGCGAATATATATTGGAGAAACTGTGGTTGTTCTTCTTTCAGTAGAGAAATTTATTTATTAGTCACAAGCAGGCTTATATTAATACAAATGAAGTTACTGTAAAAATCCCCCAGTCACTATACTCCAGTGCCTGCTTGGGTACACTGAGGGAGAATATAGCATGGCCAAATCACCCAACCTGCACATCTTTGGACTGTGGAAGGAAACCAGAGCATCCAGAGGAAATACACACAGACACAGGGAGAACGTGCAAACTCCACACAAACAGGGACCCAAGCTGGGAATCAAATCCAGATTCCTGGCACTGTGACGGAACAAGTGCTAACTACTGAACTACTGTGCTGTCTCAGGGTTGAGAGATTCGATAAATTGTTCAACGAGGGATCTAAATAGAGTAGATAGTTTGAGAAATTGATTCCGATGGCAGAAGAGTTGAGAACAAGAAGACATTAAATTTAAAGTGATTCGCAGAAGAACCAAAGGAAAAACGGAGAAAACTCATTTCATGCAGTAAATATTTAGGCTCCAGAATGCAGTGCCTGAGAGTGTGGTGGAGGCAGGTTTAATAGTGGCCTTTAGAAAAAGGGTTTGGGTAAGGATCTAAAGAGAAATTTTTAATAGGGCTTTGGGAACAGGGGCGGAGGAGTGGCATTAACAAAGTTATTTTTATAAAGAACCAGCCCGGACACCACATGCTACGTCTTCAGGGCCATCCTTGTGCAGATACTGCCATGGAAGCAAACATGCAGCTAGAAACTTCCTCTAGGGCATCTCCCCAACTTGTCTGTAGATGTGTACCTGAACAAACAGACCCAGAACAAAGTTCTCTAACGTGTCCATCCTGCATGCCCATCAAGTGGCCAAAAAAAAAGCTTTTTGTCTGCTGTGAGTTTTCAGCATTTTCTGTTTTTCAGTTCAGATTTCCAACATGCATGGTATTTTGCTCTAATATTATCAAGTTTAAATTCCTTAAAGTTGATTGACTTTATTATAATTCATTTTAACTAAAATATGATAAAATTATTTACATTATATATCCTTTAATATAGAAAAATATATCCCCAGCTACTTCAGAGAAGGATAAAAATAAAACATTGGGCCAAATAATGAGATATTAGGAGGAGCAATTAAACAGTGGCTGGAACACGTGCTTTAATAAGGGTCTTAAAAGACGAAAGAGAGATGGAAAAAAAAAAGAGAGGTTTATGAAGAAGCCTAACACAGTTGAAGGTACAGCCTCAATAGTTGAATGAAAAGACTGATATAGATACTCAAGACCGGAACAAGAGAAATGCAGAGTTCTGAGTGTTATAAGACTGGAGGTAGTTACAGAGAAAGGCCATAAAATGTGAAAAATTCAGAACTTTTCCTCAACATTCCTCATTAGACTAAATGTTGTTGGGGTTTTCATACTCAATTGCTGTTTCACTATTCGCTCATCCTGACAATATATCTGCAGAATTATAATCATTTTGGCTTAAAGAGTCCGTTGTAGTGTTTTCAAGGCTTAAAAAAAAATTGGAAGAACAGGATGCAATCTCCATATTCTTGACAGCTGTAGATCCACGGAGTGATAGAATTTTGCAGCACAGAAAGAGACCCTTCAGCTCATTGTGTCTGTGCTGACCATCAAACACCTATCTATTCTAATCCTATTTTTCAGCAGTTGGTCCATAGCCTTGTATAGTACAGCGTTTCAAGTATTCAACTAAATGCTTCTTAAATGTTGAGGGTTCCCGCCTCTGCCATGCTTTCAGGCAGGGACATCCTATCTCCAAGTGAAAAAGCTTCCCCTCAAATCCCCTGTCCCCTACTGTAAATCTACACAGTTTAGTTATTGATCCTTCTAAAGTTTCTTCCTACTTACCTCATTCATAATTCTGTACACCTCAATCAGGTCCTTCCTCAACCTTCTCTGCTCAGAAGAGAACAATGCCAATCTAGCCAGCCTCTCTTCGTAGCTGAAATGCTGCAGCCTAGGCAACATCCTGGTCAGTCTCCACCTTACCCTTTGTAGTGCGATCACATCCTTCCTATGTGGCAACCAGAACAGTATACAGTACTCTAGCTATGCCTAACAAACGCTTTATATAGCTCCACCATAACCTCCCAGCTCCTATGTTCTATCCCTTAGCTAATAAAGGTAAACATTTCATATTTATTCTTAACCAATTGATCCACCTGTCCTGCTGCCTTCAGAAATCTTTGGACAAGGTCCCTCTGGTCCTCTGTACTTCTTATCATCCTACTGTTCATTTTGTATTCCCTAACCTTGTTATTCCTTCCAAAATGTATTACCTTATACTGTTCGGGGTTACATTCTATTGCCACTTTTCTGCCCATCTGACCAGCTCATCTGTATTGTCTTTTAATCCAAGGCTTTCCTACTCACCACACCACCAATTTACATGTCATTTTCAAATTTACTGATCATACCTCCCACATTCATATCTAAATCGTTAAATGTACACTACAAACAGCAAGGGACCCAGCACTGATCCCTGAGATACTGCTAGACACAGGCTTCCAGTCACAAAACAACTCTTGCAACTAAGCCACTTTTGGATCCAATTTACCAAATTGCTCTGGATCCCATGGGCTCTTACCTTCCTGACCTTGTCAAAACGCTTACTGATGTCCATGTACACTATCAACTGCAGTATCCTCATCTATGCACCTTGTCATCTTCCCAAACAATTCAAATTTGAGAGACATGACCTCTCCCTGACAAAGCCGTGCTGACCATTGTTGATTAATCCTTCCTTCGCCAAGTGAAAATTAATCAGTCAAATTAATTGACAGTGCAGTAATTGACTGTAATAAAAATTGCAAAAACCACCTCCTCTTTTACACATTGCCAGCCCCACCTGAACATTCTATATTCTATACCTTGGAAAAGAGCTGTGTTTTGCTCTTCTCTCAACCACGTCTCTATGATAGCAATAATATGATACTTATGTGTTAATCAATGCCCTCAGTTCATTTGTCTTACTTGCAAGACTCTTTGTATTAAAATGCCATCCAGCCTTTCCATATTGTCTTGTGCCTTAATACGTTTAGCTTCTCTCTATCTCCAGATTGATTTGGTTTTTCTTTATATTTGGCTATGCATCACCCACTACTGTACCTCCATTTGTAACCCATCCACCTGCCAAACTAGTTTAACTTCCCACCCAAACAGCACAAGCAAACCTCCCCACAAAGATGTTGGTCCCATCGTAGTTCAGATGCAACTCGTCCAACTTATATAAGTCCCACCTTCCTCAAAAATGGACCCAGTGATCCAGGAAACTAAAACCCCCTCTCCTGCACCAAATCTGCAGCATCTGCTCTATCCTCCTATTCCTACGCTCACTAGCACATGGCAGCAGAAGTAATCCAGAGATTACAACCTTTGAGCTACTTTTCAATCTATTACCTAGCTTATTTTGTTTGAAAATGCAAGAACCCTTACCTGTCTTTACAGTGGACAAAAGAACAAAGAACAAAACAGCATGGGAAACAGGCCCTTCGGCCCAACAAGCCCACGCCGCCACCCCAATGTTCCCACCTCTACCCGTGATCCCTGTCAATGTTTATAGATCTATGGATTAAAAACCAAATTTGAGACAATTTAGGGAGAATTTGTTTTGCCAATTAGCCTAGGAGCACATCTTTGGGATGTGGGAGGAAACCGGAGCACCCGGAGAAAACCCACGCAAGCATGGGGAGAATGCGCAAACTCCCACAGACACAGGCCCAAATCCATGTATCTGCACAGCACAGAGATAGTCACTGAGCTGTCGTGTTGCCCATCAAATGGTCCAGGTCAAGTGTACACTAACAACGTGAAGCACTAGGATACTCTCGAAAAAAAATCCAAGAGCAGCCCTCTCACGACCCATCGTGTGTATGCCCCTCATTAGGCAACAAGGTGGACCAAAGCACCAATAGAATAAAAACAAGTACATCAATATCATCTATTTACATACTTCCCAGGGACTCCCAAGGCTCGTGATCCCTATTTTAAATCAGTTTTCTATACCCTTCCATTCCCATTCTGTTCATGTGCCCATTTAAGTATTTCTTAAATGTGCCAGAGTTATCCGTCACCCACCACAGTAACTAATTTCACTAGTAAGCATGTAGAAGACTGTGTGCCAAAGAAGCAAATCTATGTGATTCCAAACCGGAAATGATGGAAGAACAGGGGTATCCATGCTTTCTAAAGTTTAGGTCTCAGGCGTTCAAGTCGGCAACCTTGATTTGTACAAGAAATGATGTGGAGATGCCAGCATTGGACTGGGGTAAACACAGTAAGAAATTTCACAATACCAGGTTAAAATCCAACAGATTTATTTGGTAGCAGATGCCACTAGCTTTCAGAGTACTGCTCCTTTATCAGGTGAGTGGGGAGTTCTGATCACAAACAGAGCATATAAAGATACACACTCAGATTACAGAATACTGATTAGAATGTGAATCTTTACAGCTAATTAAGTCTTAAAGGTGCAGACAACTTGAGTGGAGATAAATTAAGTATGGATTAAAGAGATGTGTATCGTTTGCAGACAGAACAGTAAGTGAGATGTTGCAAGCCCAGGCGAGTCATTGTGGTGACAAATAGTGTGACATGAACCCAAGATCTGGGTTGAGACCATCTTCATGTGTGTGGATCCGCACGAGGACAATTCAACTGGGATCTTGGATTCATGTCACACTATTTGTCACTGCCATGACTTGCCTGGGCTTGCAACATCTCACTTACTGTCCTGTCTGGAAACAATATACATCTCTTTAATCCATGCTTAATTTATCTCCACTCACATTGTCTGCACCTTTAAGACTTGATTAGCTGTAAAGATTCACATTCTAATCAGTATTCTGTAATCTGAGTGTGTATCTTTATGTGCTCTGTTGGTCTTTTAGGTCAAACCAAGTAGACAAACACAAATTAAATTAGGACAAAGTAAAAGAGACAGCTCCTCAAAAAGAAGGGGAACAGCCCGAACAAAAACAAAAGTACAAAGAAAACTTAAAGACACATCAAATCAAAATGTGATTGTCAGAGTCTATAACGCACCACAGCCCCTACAGTGCCCAGTGGCACGGAAGGTGTCAACTGCGCCTGCGGACACCGCATGTTCCCTCTCCAGAGACACCTGGCCGCGAACATAGCCGCAGTAGAGGGGCAGACAGTCGGGATGGATGGCCCTCCCCGATAACCCACTGCCTGGACCTATTGATGGCACGTCTCGCCAGGCCCAGGAGCAGGTTCACGAGGAAGTTGGCATCCTGACCCTCCCCTCTCTGCACCAGATGTCCGTAGATCAGGAGCATGGGACTGAAGTACAAACAAAACATTAATAAAAGGTTCTTCAGAAAAACAAAAAGGGAGTGCAACCTAAGACACGAAATATAGACATCGTCCACGGACTATGATCAGAACTCCCCACTCACTTTCAAAGGAGCAGTGCTGCGAAAGCTAGTGGCGTTTGCTACCAAATAAACCTATTGGAATTTAACCTGGTGTTGTGAGACTTCTTACTGTACAAGAAAGCCAGATACGATGTAAGGAGATCCATCAAAGATGTCAAAAGACAATACCAGACAAGCCAGATTCCCAGGTTAACCAGACCCCTACCAACTACAGTACGATCTGCAAGACATAACAGGCTACAAGATGAAGACATGTAAAATCAACAGCTTCAACACACCCCTCCCTGATGAGCTCAATGTATTTTATGCCATTTTTGAGCAACAGATCAGTGAGAACATCCCCTCTACCCAGGAAGTCTCAGTTGAAACTGTATCTGAGGTTATCATTACAGATGTCAGAGCAGCTTTCTCAAAGATCAATCCACGGAAAGTGAATGGCCCAAATGGAGTACATAGGGGTCCACTCAAATCCTGCATGGATCAGCTGGCAGGGGAATTTGCAGACATCTTCAACGTTTCTTTATAACAATCTGAGGTCCCTATCTGCTTCAAGAAGGCAACCATCATCGCAGTACTAAAGAAAAGCCAAGTAGCATGCCTTGATGACTATCACCCGGTGGTTCTGATACGCTCTAGTATGAAGTACTTCAAAAGCTAATCATGGCATGAATCAATTCCAGTCTCCTAGACTACCTGGATTTCTTACAGCTTGCCTACTGCTGAAACAGGTCCACAGCAGATGCCATCTCCCTGGCCTTGCACCCAGTCCTGGGACACCTAGATAATAAAGACATCTGTCAGACTCCTATTTATTGACCACAGCTCAGCTTTCAATACCATTATTCCTACCAATTCATCTCCAAACTCCATGGCCTTGGCTCCTCCCTCTGTGACTGCATCATGAACTTCATACCTCACAGACCACAATCAGTAAGGATAGATAACAACACCTCCTCCACAATCATCCTCAACACCAGTGCACACAAGGCTGTGTTCTCAGCTCCCTATTATACTCCTTATACACCTATGACTATATGGTTAAGTTCCCGTGCAACTCGATTTTTAAGTTTGCTGATAATACCATCATAGTTGGTCAGATCTCAAACAATGATGAGACAGACTACAGGAATGAGATAGGGAATCTGGTGAGCTGGTGTGATGACAATAATCTCTCCCTCAACAGAACATAGAACATTACAACGCAGTACAGGTCCTTTGGCCCTTGACGTTGCGCCGACTTGTGAAACCAATCTAAAGCCCATCTAACCTACAGTATTCCATTATCATCCATATGTTTATCCAATGACCATTCAAATGCCCTTAATGTTGGCCAAAATGAAGGTGATTGACATCGGCTTCAGGAAGCGTAGTGGAGAACGTGTCCCTGTCTACATTAATGGAGAAGTAGAAGAAAAGATTGAGAGCTTCATGTTTTTAGGCATCCAGATCACTCTCTCCTCCCATGCCAAAACTATAGTTAAGAAAGCCCACCAAAGCCTCTACTTTCTCACAAGACTAAGGAAATTTGGCACATCAGCTATGACTGTCACCAACTTTTACAGATGCACCATAGAAAACATTCTTTCTGGTTGTATCACAGCTTGGTATAGCTCCTGCTCTATCCAAGACTGTAAGAAACTACAAACGTTTATGAATGCAGCTTAATCCCTCATGCAAACCAGCCTCCCAGCCATTGACTTTGTTGACATTTCCCACTGCCTTAGCAAAACAGCTAGCATAATTAAAAGACCTCTCACAGCCCAGACATTCTCTCTTCCTTCTTCTTCCATCAGAAAAAAGATATAAAGTTTGAGGTCATGTACCAGCTGACTCAAGAACAGCTTCTTCTCTGCTGCCATCAGACTTTTGAATGGACTTGACTTGCGGTAAATTGATCTTTCTCTACATCTTAGCTGTGGTTGTAACATTACATTCTCCATTCCCTCCTTTCCTTTTCTACAAGAAACAATAATTTAAATCAAATCATCAATCAGCTCTCTCCCTGTAACCTCTACTCTTGCAGCAGGGCAAGATCACTTTTAGAAAACGAAAAAGCTAGAAGACAAAAGAACACTTCTTTCCCCTCTGTATAAACTTCCCAAACACACTGACTCACGCAGGTAATAGCTCTTTCAATTGCTCGTATACTCACTTATTGACACAACACATAAAGTTCAAGCCTGTCCAGAGTGCACAAAACAGACGCAGAGGAACCCGACTACCAAGTGTCTGATTGCAGGACCCGCTGCTGCAGGGCGGCTACCATATCAACAGCCACTCCGTTAATTTTACCACAGGGCCGGCTGACTGTTCAAGTGTAACATACGAAGGACAAGGAGAGCCTACTTTCGAATGCTTCGGCTGAATCAGTGTTACTTACCTATGAGGATTCCCGCCCCACCAGCGGAGGGGGTTCACTGTTCAAATGCCACCATCAGATTCATCCCCGGGAGGCTGTTTCCCATCAGCACCAGCACTCATAATGGCCCTGTCAATAAAGTTTATTCAAAATTTACACCATAGAATGCTCAGGTTACTTTTTTTTCAGGAAACGTAATTGACCTGGAATATGAATTCTCTTTCTCCCTCATCACACAAATGCGTTCCTGACTTTACTGATATTTCCAGCATTTCCTATCAAATTCTAGAAATGTTTGTGGGCCCGAGCGCCATCTTTCTGCAGGGCAAATACCGTTCGCCTAGGCGCCATCTTTATGCTGGGCACTCACTCAATGTTTGTGAGGCGAGTTTATGCGGGGCATCGTTCACCTAAGTTCCTGGGCGCCATCTTAGTGCGGGGCATTCTCTTACCTTATTGGACTCGGTGCCATCTTTGTACGGGGCATTATCTTGCCTTGTTGGATTGGACACCATTTTTATACGCTGCATTCCCATTCTCTTTCTGCCACTGCTCCCCCAAACCGGAACATCTCACAAATCATCATTTCTCCCCACGAGGTCAAGAGGTTCACCTTACATTTGAACGTGGGAACTAATGCAATTTGGACCGGAAGAAGAACCGCGCGCTATTGGAACAGAACAGATAAACCTCGATTTCTGCTCCTCGTGTGTCAGTACTGGTAAAGTTGATTAGGAGAGGCAGAAGTGAGGTGCGGGCGGGTGACATGGTGGCTGCCGACGGAGAGTGAGTGGGGAGCCACGTGAGTGGCAGCGCAGGCCTGGTGACGGTTAGTGTTTAAAAGAATTGGTATTCTAGTGGAATGGTCCCTGGGCCGCGTGAGCTCGGCCGCTGGCGCCGCGCTGCTTGATCTTCCACTAGCTGCAGGCGGTGCGCTGCTCTGCTCTGCTCTGCGTGGCGAGGCTTTACAAAGCATTACCGCTGCCGCGGATTGCCCACCCTCCTACTTGGTAAAGAGGCACTGTTGGCCATCTCCATTGAGTAGTTGGAAAGGTGTCATATTATTTCTCCAACCCTGTCCTAAGCGGCAGATTTATGGCGCGTTAAAAGCAGGAATGCCGGGTGGTTGTACAGCACAGAAGTAAGCTGTTCGGCTTGCTGGCTTTGCTGAAGGAACATTAGGAGTTTTCAATTTGGCCCCTTTAACTTGCTCTGCCACTCAATACGATCATGACTGATCTCATCTCTACCTTCCTGCCCACTGTCATTCATTAATTAAAGAAACCTTTCTATTTATCTCCTTCAAATTTATTTCGTGTTCCAGCGTCCACTGTAGTCTGGGATAGAGAATTCCATAAATTCACGATTCTTTGAAGTAATTCCTCTTCATTTCTGTTTTAAATCTGTCACCCCTAAGCCTAAAACTATGAT